>CM043121.1:26711616-27092372 GCA_023701765.1 Hylyphantes graminicola
GACGTACCTCACTTGTCCGTAGCATTTGTAGTTAAATTTCAGCGATTTAAATGACTCGAAATTGAATTTCAATGCTAGTTCAATGGGAAATTCGTCGACAAATAATAGATTTATGTCCGTCCGATCGTACAGACAGACGGACAAAAAGTATGAAAGTTGGGTCTCTGAGGTCATAGCTTTCTAACAAAAAAAGAATTTTTAAGATCGGATGGATAGAACCGATTTTGGAAGGGGGGTACGGACAGACGGACGGACGGACGGACAGACAGACAGACGGACGGACGGACGGACGGACATCGACCGCATGTCAATACCTACTTTTTCATTTTTTTTAATTCTTCGAATTAAAAAAAAAAGAAAAGTAGGCTAATAATGACAAAACATGACATTTTCTTAAAAAACTCCCTTTTCAAATACCAAAACAAAAGTAATTCCAGAAATTGAAAACGGTGCTGTTGCCACCGACGACGTGAAACAGTCCCATTACTATTTATGGACATTATGTGAATATTTCTTGTGATGTCACGCTTTCCATACTGCGAATTCATTGGTTGTTTTAATTTCTTTGACAAAGTGTTGGTGCTGATTATAATTTTAATATCGTGATAATTTTTTTTGGAAAAAACCCCCTAGAAATAATAATAAAAAAGAAGCACGTAGAGATTTCTAAAATACAACACAGCAGACGAAAATACCACACAGAAGACTATTCAGTCTTCATTCTTGTCCTTCCGCACGATCGTGGTTGAGAAAGCCGTCAGCTTTTCTTTTTCCACGAATGCCCGAATTTATTTCAATTCTTGAAACATACCCATATATCATCCATTGCAAAAGGATAGGAGCGTAAACATAGGGCCTTCTAGAATTAGTCCTAGTTTGCATGAGCCATCGTCTCAATGGAATGAAGAGAAAACTCCGCAATTTTTCCCCTTTGGGGATTTTCGCCCAGGCAGGATCGGATTGCAGGGGTCATTAGTGGATTTCACAAATCCTCTAATGACGGAGGGTTTGACGTTGCGTTCCATGAATTCAGCCACAAATTTGGGTTAGAAATCCTGCTCGACCACTTTTTCCCCCAATGAAGGGATCGGCATTCAATGGATTCGATGTCTCATGTGAACGCGCCTGATGTCAAATTGCTGAAAGAAACACTAGAACATGTCTTTAAACTATAGAATAAGCTTATATAAAAACTTCTCTCTTTTTTTATGATTGTTTTTGTACTTAGCTCTTCTGTAGAGAAAAGTTGGACCTTCAATAACAACTCATAATTTATTTTAAGGAAAAAATTTTATTGCCTTTAATCGAACCAAACCAAAATATTTTCTGTGCCCTTGGATATCAAAAGATTTGATACTTAGATGGCAATGCGTTTTAATTCTACCCGATTCAAAATGTTGTAGTTATTTTGGTGTCAAACTTTTTAAAAGTTGGTAAAAATTTATTGTTTGAAAATATTTTATTGATTATTAAAGGATCTCCACATCGTAATTGTGTATTTGGAAAGTAAAAACTCTTCTAATGGTTCCCTTATAGTGGATTTGTGTCTGCAAGATGTAACAAAACTTTTAGCACCCACGTTTTATTTACATTTAAAGAACCGCAAATTAAGCTGTACTGTCTGCGTTATACGAGGTTTTAAATTTTATAAACTACTGATTCGTTACAAAGGTTAGTGCATTTTTTACGCTTATATATTGCATCGCTAAATATACTTTTGCGGAACAGCTAGGATATAATTGCCGGTCCCAATTTGGTGATTTTAGTTACGTTGCCAAGCAACGAAAATGTAAAAATGTGGTAAACATTTCATTGCTTATTTCATGCAATTTGATAAGTACAGTAATCTAGGTTAAACTTTCCAGCACGCCAAATGCAGCCAATAGTAGACCGGCCATTATATCATAGCTGTACCCAGAAAACAGTGTTGGAGCCTATTTTTCATATTAAAGAAAGTTCCTTAAGATAGTGCGATGTAGGTAATTGCTTTTTAAAGCGCCACTCCTCCCAATTTTTTCAACGAAAATTCATTTTTTTGCAATCTTTTTTAAAATGTACTAATTTAAAGGATTATATTATATTTACGGATTTAATATTCTGTTGATATCATTGCATCATATCTTTTCATTGTAAAGCAGCAAACAAGTACTGTATATGCATTTAATGACTTAATTTCTTTCTTGGGGGTCTGTTGATAAAAGGTATAATTTTGCAATTTTTATTTGATAATTATTTCTAGTTTCCTTATTTTAAGTGTACATCAGTGCCTGGGTTTGGCAGCAAGTAAAAAATTGTCGCCAAGTCTAAATGACAACCAACCTGGCGTTAGCTAAGTCTGTTAGCCATCTTGCAAGGGCAACAAATACTTACTAAAAATATTGGATTACAGTAAGTTCTAGCTGCTGGATTTGGCGACAATTCAAATTTTTTCGCCAAGTCAGAATGACAACAAACCTGGTGTAAAGTCTGCCAAGTCTGTTGCCACCTTGAAATGACAAAAAATACTAACGAGACTGAAAATATCTGACAAAAATGGTTGAAGTAACTGGAAAAAATGTAAACAGTAATCCGCCATAAACAACCGATGCGATATTTTGAAAAAGATAATCGGAATTTAACCATTTGTATTTTGTTGCATGATTAAAACAAATCTAAAAATAAATAACTGATTCTAAAGCACTGTATGAATAGTTTAAATAATATTAATGCTATTTAAAAAATTTTAATAAGGAAAACGCTCCAGATTAACTTATAAACTAGTAGGGTAGAGCAGTAACTTAATTCTCAATAACAAAGGAAATATTTATTTAAATAAAAAAGATAAACCATCTGCAAATTATTTTTGAAAAATAAAACTTTTGATGAACATCACCTTCCAGGAAATTAACCAACATATCCTAACATGCTTAAAATAAAAATGTGGACCAAAATATGCTGAATAAAAATGATTACTTAAAACAGTTAAATAATGTTATTAAAAATGGATTGATAAAAAAAAATCTTTACTTTTAATTAAAAACAATTTAGATTGAAATAGTTTGATATTTAGATCTATGTCTGCACGTATATAAGCTCTACTAGTACTGCTACTACTTCGTGAAAAAATAAAAACAAGTGTGGTTACTGGTTACAGAACTTGGACCAGGTTTTTTCGCCAATACACAGTGTAGAAGTTGCCAAAATTGGTGAATTTTGCTTGAAGCACGATATTTGGAGATTCCAACAATATTTTGTCGCCAAGGGTTGCCGTAAAACAGATTTGGCAGGGTTGCCAGTCTGGCGACTAATTGTCAGAACTATAATTAAGCCAAATATTGCAGAAACAGAATGACACTGAGACAAGAAAAAATTAAACAATAAGCAAGTTTGTTGAACTTCGAATTTTTTTTGGCAGAAAAAGCAGTGTAAATATGGAAATATTGGTGAATTTCACCCCAAAAAGTAAATTGATGATGTCGCCAAACTTTGTTACTAAGCGTTCATTCAAAACATATTTGGTAGCGTTGCCAGATTGGGGGCAGAATTCCTAGAGTTGATGCTGTAACCTCTGACATTATTCCAAAAAAAAAAGTAACAAAAAAATGTAGCATGTATGCACTAGTTTTAGGGTTTCCCTAAAATATAGGTTGATACGACATCCAGAAATCGTACATATAATTTTCCAAATGTTGGCAAACCTGAATCCATTGCAGGTTGCCTTCTTATTTTAAAATGCTGCATTTACTAAATTCTTTTGAGATTGAAGTATTTTCAGAAAAATTGTTTATATGACGGAAGATGAAATATTTCGAAACTTTTCTCATTCATATCTACATTGTTTAATTAATTAGCTAAAATACAGTCTGCAAGGGTTTTCACCTGAAAAATAAAGGACTATCTGATGTTGCCATTTTAACCCTTTCAGTCCCAAAAATTTTCTACACTACAGAAGCATGATATTCACATTTAAGCTTATTTTAGGTCAAAAATAAGGTTAAATAAGAAAAAGGAAGGAAGGTTTTTAGATTAAATAAGAAAAAAATATTCTACTTTTTTATGTGTTTTTGAAATGCCAAAATTTTTTAACTGTGGAAAACAACAAAATAAAAATATACAGTGGTGGCCAAAAGTGTGGACACATTTTGAAATTTTCATATTTTTCAATTTTGTGTGATTACAGAATATATTAATTATTGTAAATGGTTGAATTTCTTAATACTTTATTATTTATTCATACTTTTATTATTTAGGCAGGATAAGATGGCAGTTTTAACTTCGTTAGTAAATACTTCTCATTCTGCAAATGGTGTGCCTAAAGATGTCCTTGAAACCGCAGCAAAGGTCGTTGAAACACAGATGCAGCTGGACAACTCTTATCCAGAATTGACAGAATGCATCAAAATGGGTGGAGGTAAGTGCTTCTGAAATATTTTACAGGGTTGATTGATGCCTTTTAATTATCTTCATAAACTCCTAACCTTATTTTCATTGGAGTTGTTTTAAAAATATAAAACTTGACGAATCGTACATACCATTGAAAGTATATGGGAAAAGGGAATGCTAGTTTTCTCTTGATAGTGAAATTGAAAGCAATTTTTTTTGATAGATTGTGTTGATGTTATTCAATAGGCGTAGACAATAAATAATATTTTTTGAGATTTTTTAATAAAAGAAATAACTAAAGTATGGCATTTTGAAGTAGGAAAACTGTTATTAAATTACTTAAAGCAAGAACTGCATAGTGGTGATTTAAGAAAGACAAGATTTTTTTTTAAAATGCAAATGAAGAGCTTAGTGGAAGAAAATGCGGAGTAAAATTTTGGAAAAGTTTAGATTTCTGTGTCAATGGAACATGTTATTTTCTACTTTAGAGATAACAAGTTTCCCTCTTTTCGTAAATTTTAAGTATATCGTTTTTATCTTTTGTAAGTGCTGTTTTTAATTTATAAAAAGTGCAAACAAAAATCATTTTCTCGTTTTAACCTTTTTGTCACTTAGCATGTTCTTCCACTAAGCTCTTCAGGTGTCTTAATTCTCTAGTTAATATTTGTTTGCTCTTTCAGCCACCTTTCCAACTGTCAGTGGGCTGAAAGACCAAGACTACCCTGGAATATCAGAGTTGGGCATCAGCCTCCAATCTCTTGCCCAGCTGGATTTGGTGAAGAGAGTTCCATTGCCAACAGAACTGGTAGAGCAGTTTGGGTGTATCCTTTTATATTTGCAGTGATAATCTTTATGTGTATATCGGATTGGTTTCAGAATTTCTCAGTAGCAGAATAGCAATATATATATATATATCTTATTACGTGAAGGGGCTGGGGTGCCCAGTTGCTTAGGCATTCGCGTAGCATGCAAAAGATCCCAGGTTCAGGTTGAGGCATCGCCAAAATAAATGCCAACCTATAAACGGCCCGTGCAGCCGAAAATGTCAGACCAGTAATTCTCCGTTTAGAGGGAGTGCACGTTAAATATCCTTCAAT
The DNA here is from genome assembly GCA_023701765.1 of Hylyphantes graminicola. Taxonomy (NCBI): domain Eukaryota; kingdom Metazoa; phylum Arthropoda; class Arachnida; order Araneae; family Linyphiidae; genus Hylyphantes; species Hylyphantes graminicola. Next base: position 26,717,076 of record CM043121.1, read on the forward strand.
GTCCTAACACTGCGTCCGATGTCGCCCTTAACGGTTGCGTTGGGTGCCTACTCAGGTGTCAGCTCGTCACTTGACTGTGGTTCTAAATTACGACGCCCGTCGCCAATAGCCCTTGTGTAGCTCTAGTGCGACGATAATTCAAACTAAACTGATTATGTGATTCCCCCCATGTCAATATTCAAAATTTTATATTACTACATGGATTATATTTTGAAATTATAAGCAGAAATTAATAGTTTTTATTTTCAATACAAGTTCTTATTTTGTTTATTTTTAGCAGTTAAATGTGGCTGAAATGGCTTTTTTTAAAATTTAAACACTCAGTATTATAAGTAACAATTTAACTTGTGCTATGATTAGGTACTTGATATATTTTATATGCATTTGTTTTCAAGTATAACAATGTGTTGTTCGTTAACTTATTAATCAGTTATGCAAAGCAATTGTCAGATGGGCTTGTTTCCTGAAATAGGCCGAGCCTGGCTAACAATTGATAGCAATATATTCCTTTGGTCCTTTCATGATGGGTAAATATAAAATTTCTGTTTGTTTTCTATTAGTGTTTAAAACAAAATATAGTTTTATAGTTTATTTTTTGTACACTGCTTAAAGATGTGATTCTCTCTTAAACTTATTTAAAAATGCATAGTATTTTCTATAAAAAATTTAAAATAATTCATGCCCTGTATTTTTATGAAAATTGTTTTAAAAAGAGTGTTGTGTTATTTTAGGAGTGATCTTGCCTACTATGATGGCCTCAATGAAACTATTTTGTGTGTTGGGCTTGTAAAACCTAAACCAGGTATAACTGCATAGTTATTTAAAATAATATTTGTAAGATTTTTTATTTTCTTGTAGTTTTTGTATAATTTTAGTAACAAAAAAATTAAATTCATTGGAGAATTTACAAATATAACACCTAAATAAGTTTAATTTAAAAGTTTTTTTAAAAACTTGGACAATGTGACAGTGTCCTCGTTCTTGACATATATATTTCACATGGTCTTTGAAATTCCTGTGATTTAACTGAAACTCATTGGAAATGTAATACAGTGTTACCTCCTCTAACGGACACCTCTAAAAAGCGGACACCTCTAAATAACGGACATTTTCTCAAGTCCCAGTCCCTTAACATAGGTTACTTAATGTAATCCCCTCTAAATAACGGACCCTCTAAATAGCGGACGCATTTTTTAATTTTTTTTTATTTAATTCGGCTATCAATCCCAATAAAACACATTTTTGCATCCAAATATTTTTGCACCCTCATTTTCTTATCGTCAAACTACGTATTAGTGACTGTTCTATGGCCTTCTAGTAACCTTAGAATGACCACCATAGCTTTACAATGGTTTCTACACGCCCCATGTCAATTTCCCCCATTATTCTCGAAACCTTTTTCCGAGAATTGAGAGGGAGCGAATGCAATTGCCCCTGTCCACTTCGCGAAACTGTTTGACCGCTTGCCTGGAGTTGTGTCCGATTTCTTATTGCTCATAGTCCTAAAATGTCGAGTTGCTAACAAGTAACGAGAGTGATTTAGATTAAGTAAAATGTGTTAAAAGAGAAAAAGATTAACGCTAAATGGATGTTGCTGAAAAAGAAAAGCTAAGTGCGAGATCTACTGCAGAACGATTTAAAGTTGGAAAAACGCTGATAAGCCGTGATATTTCTTTCAAAGCAGTAAGCGACGAATAAAAGTCTGTGGATCCCAATCAAGTTGCCGACTGGATCAAAAGACTTAAACAATTGAATCGGTGAGTGCAGAAACACCGTCAGTCACAAATTTCAAATTTTTCAGGAGGTAGAAATAACGTAATAACTAATCCTCTATTTCTGCACTAAACACTCGAAACAAACGTCCTGTATTTACGGAATTACTCTACAGACTAACGTAGTTTCTGCACCCAACACGCATCTTGCCTTTCTATGCTTATTTTCATTGAAAACGGGTTTTGGGATTTTTTTTACTGAAGTGGTTTCTGCACTCACCGAACTGATTCAATTGTTTGAAGGATATGAGGATCGAGACATTTTTAATTGTGATAAGACTGGTTTATTTTACGGCATCTTTCCGGACAAGGCTATCAAAATGTACTTATTTGCTTATATTATAAATCAAAGCTATTAAGTATTTCTTTTAGATTAAGTAGTAATTTTAACCTTTCGTTCAGTGATGTTTTTTTTTCCAAAAATAAAAAATTATCCCCCCCCCCCCCAATAACGGACACCTCCAAATAACGGACAAAATGCCTGGCACCGCGAGTGTCCGGTATTCGGAGGTTTTACTGTAGTTTATTTTTGAATTGAGGTTGCATTTAAAGCGGTAAAGGTACTGTCTGTTGATTTATTTGCAAAACCATTTGTATTTTAATTACATTATTTGCAATACAGAAATACTATGAACTTTGGTTCACTTGTATCACATCGTACTTACTGTGTTTAAGATTTTTAAAAAAAATCTATGTATATATTTGCTTCTCAATATTTTAACTTGCCACTTGCAAAAGCTATGTACTGAGTATTTTATTTTCTGATGAAAATAATTTATAAAGTAATTTTTTTTTTATGAAGCAAACAATTATAAGTCTTTCTTTAAAAATCTGAAAACTATATAAAATATTTATAATTTTAGACATTTTTCAAGACTTCATACATTATTTACTGTGTTTAACAACGCCTGCTGAAATTGTGATTCTTGGTGTAAATTTCTCATCCCAAGATGGAGGTAATAATTATAGCTTTTAAAAAGCAAAATTATTCAAATTATAATTGTTGTTTTTGCAGCATTTGAAATCTTATTTTGATAATTCGTCCATTTATTAAAATATTCATATTCCACAAAGTTTTTTTTCCTACAATTTGTGTAACCACTTTTTCAAAAGTTAGTAAGATTAGGAATTATACTTTTGTAAGAAATATGTTAATTTTTACCAATTTATGAACATTAGCCATGTTTCCTTTGGTTGTCAGAAGTTTTAAGGATAGCACCCAAATTTTTATGAAAATGACAACATATTCGGAATCTTTTGATCAAAAACCTGTATTGTTTCCTCATTTTCAAATAATTGATTAAAAAAAAACATGAAATGCTTAATAACATGCACATATGACGGTAAATTTCAGTCAATTATTTACAATTTATGTCAATATTTTTTTTTTATTAAAGGAGAAAAATTTATTAAATTAGTCAAATAAGTGTTCTTGAAGCATAACTTAAATAGAAATTGATTAGATTTTCGCCTGTTCTTTGAAATCTAACTTACCTGAACTCATGTGGAGGTTTTCAACAAATTGGGGGCCCAAAGCATGTTTTGAGATAGATCTATTGCTCAAGATTGCTACTCTGATTCATTAGTTAAAAAAAATTCCTTCAGATTACCAGGAGAGGGTTTGTGGGTCTCAAGTACTTTTCTTTTCTGATACTTATTGGATTATCTAATTCATTTATTAAATGTGGACCATACTTGAAAAATACATCAAATTTGTACTGCAATTGTAGGGAAATTAATACATTAAAAAAAAAGGAAAAGTTTTTTTTTGTGTGATAAACTTGTTTTGCTGTGGAGATACATTGAATTTTCATGCCAAGCTCTTAAAGTTTTAATACTTTTTCTTCAAAATTTTTATTATGATTTTTAGTAGTAAAATAACGGCAGTTTTCGTTGCAAACTTCAGAGTGACAACAGGGCATGACTTTCTAAATGGACACCTTCACTGTATTGTTGTTTTGACAAGTAGTGAATGTTCTTCATTCTTCTCAGGCAATTTCATTAAAATTTTACGTCTGACAAGATGCCCTAGATTGACTCGTTTTATGGATTTTACACCTGACACCTTTTCAAAAAAGGCTAAATTTTATTGGGCTTCTAGAAGGCTAATGGTAGATGTTGCCACAGCTGTGACGTAGGAAGAAAAAAAAAGTAGTTTAAAACACATTTGCTTATCCATGATGAATAAATTACAACTAGTTATATAATGTTTATGCTGTTTGTAGGAAGCACACCATTTGAAGAAATGCACATGCTGCCCGAACCATTATTTTCTTTCCCTTCTGATAACATTCACATGTGTACGTTCCAAGGTACAAATGATGGCCGTATTTTTCTGGGTGGTAAAGATGGTTGTATTTATGAATTTTCTTATCAGGTATGCCATTTTTTTTTTGTCTTATACTTGACTTTTCATTGGTGTATATTTGCAAAAATGTCCCATATAAAATGAAGCATATAAAATTAAAGCTGTTTATGTTAAATTAATTGCAGACGCATCTGTTTTGCTTTGCATTTGTAATAGTTTTATCATTTTGAGGTTGGACTTGTCTAAAAATTCTTGATTGAGACTTGTCTAAAAATTAGTACTTTGTTTTAATAAAATGCTGTTAAAATATAATAAGAAATCCTTTATCTTATTATCAAACTTCAAAATATTTTTTCAAAAAGTTGTCCAATCTGATTAAAAATAAGTTACTATTGAAAGAATTATGTTACACTTTCAACAATTTATGGTTTTTATTAATAATTGGGTACTATGTATTTTTTAGGCTCAGGATAGTTGGTTTAGTAGGAAATGTCGCAAGATTAACCACTCCAGCAGCTCTTTGTCTTTTCTTGTACCTTCATTCTTAAACCTGGCTTTTTCTGTGGATGGTAAGTAATAAATTTGTTTTACATTGTTTGTTGATGTAGTGATTTAAGCCCCCGAGCATAAAAGTATTCATTTTTTTCTTAAAATAAAAAACTAAATAAAAAAAACTAAATTTAATTTACTGACAATTGTAATTAGTTTGATCACTAAGTAATGTAAGTGATTCCTTGCTAAATGTTACTAATTTAGAAACAATTTAATCTGTTATCTGTCTCTAGTATACATTGCATGCCAGTTTTACCAAATGAAAATACCAAAGCTTAACCGCAAAAGATACTCTATTGTGACTTTATTTATATTAAATCACAATTAGGGTTTTTAGATTCATACAATAATTTTTGATTTTGTAATGTTTTTGCAGATGCTGTGCTTCAAATTGCTATTGATGACACAAGGCATATTTTATATGCTAGACTAGAAAAGGGATCAATTCAGGTAATCTTAATTTCCAATTTTTCCTTTTTAAAAAGTAAATTTGTTTAAAATTCCAAAGAAAAGACAATACTCTTCACACATCTTTCTTATTTCGACTGTTTCCCTAGATTTTTAATTGTCATTCATGATTTTGTTAAAATGCAAAGTTTATAAAAGTTAATTGTACTTCCCAACAGTGTTTGTAAATGTTGCACTGTTTGACATTATGCTGTAGTTTTTCACAAACAAGGTGCCCTTCTTAATTTTTTTAGGTATTTGATTTGGGAAGAGACGGTAAACAGATGAGCAAAGTACATGTCCTTCACCAGTATGCTATAGTCAATCAAGCCTCTGATATAGCCAGGTATTTTTTTCTGTATACTTGCAATAATTGCACAAGTCTGCTGCCTAAAAAACCTGTAAACACCTTTATTTCCTGTTTAACACAGATTAACAAAGACAAATGTTCCATTCTTTATACTTTGTTATTACTAACTTGTATTTTTTTAGTTTAATTTTAAATGAAATTGAGCAATGGTACAACCCCTTTCCAAAAAACATGTAACTCTAAAAATAATATATATAATGTACAAGCTTTGTGTTTTAATTTAAGTTCATCTCTCTATTAAGTTATTTTAGCATTTTACTAATCATTTTCGTAATATATATAGCTAAATAATTTGTAAGTGAATATGAAATACATTATTCTGTGTAGCTGTAATATAATATTTTTTTAGCAGAACTGTGCAAAGTTTGTTCTTTGTGCCTTGAACAGTATTTATTATAGTGTAAAATGATTGGATAACAATTGCTCTCAATTTCTTTAGGACAATTGACAGAAAGAACTTCATGCCAGTTGTGCATATTAGTCCTATTGATGCCAAAGAATCCAAAAGTGTTCATCTAGTTGCTATTACTCAGTCAGGTAAAGCAAAGTCACCTAATTGTCCTAATATTAAAAATTATCATTCAATTTTAACTATTAAGCATGTTTTCTTCACATCAAAATTTTATATAAATGATGTTAGTAAATTCATTCAAAAATTTCATAAAAGTTATTTGTTGTCAATATAATAATATTTCTTATAATTATTAAGAATAAAGAGTTATTCGTTAATACTAGAAGTAAAAAAAAAGATTTTAAACTTGTATGCTTTTTTAAATGCTAATATCTTTATTTTAAAAAAAGTTTCTGGATCATATTCAATGACAATACTAAATCCGAGTTATGATATTAAAGTGCCAAATGAGAGACCATATTTCTACCCCTTTAGTATTTTTGTTTATCATGTGTCAAAATAAAACTTAAAGCAAGAAAAGTAAAATCATGCTTAGTTTAAATATTATGCTGATTTAGTTTTTATGAAGAGTTATACATTTATAGGTGTCCGGCTTTATTTTACTACTAATGGTGGCTTCGGAGACAACAGACCCTATACATTATCACTTCTACATGTTCGACTGCCACCAGGTTTTGCCGCAAATGCAGCAGTTGCAAGACCACTCAATGTGCACATGGCTTACTACAAGAAAGGTAAATATTTGTCAATTATATTCTTACAAGTTTTTTTTATGTGTAAAAATCAAAATATTTTTTCTGCTCTTTATTTGAATCAATGTTATAGATTAAAATAAAAATCAAGTTGTTTGAATACTCCTTTCAGGATTTTTTTAGTATGTCCTTTTTAAATACTACTTAATCAATTAATTCATTAATTTAATACTACTAAGCATCCAGATTTCTTTTCGTTTTGTTTCTTTTTGTTTTTTTGTTACTGAAATTGTCACTACCATATCAGTACACATATTAACTACAGGGTGGTAACAGAACCTGGAAATCGGGGAATTCTCAGGGAACTTTTTAATTCTGGAAATATCAGGGAATTCTCATGGAATTTTTCAAATTTTGCAAAATATTAGGGAATATTTTCCATTTTGGATTACTTAAACATCCAAGTTTAGGTTTTGGAATCACTACTACTGACGGACACTTGATTTAAAAAAACATATTATGGTTGATCCGATTTGCATGAAGGACCAATGTAGGAGGAAAGATGAATCTCTTTCGCGAATCATGTTATAATATGATTAAAAAGTTAGGTAGTCCGGAAAGTCCTAATTCCTGCGATGTCTGGATTAAATTTTCTGTACTGCATTGCACGTTTTAGGTAATTGTAAAATCAGGGAATTTTTTGTGAAAGTATCAGGGAAATCATGGAAATATCAGGGAACTTTTTTTTCCAAGATTTTGTTACCACCCTGAACTAGGACAATTTCAGACCCAGAGTTCGAAATTTCCACTGAATAGATTAAAGTAATGATCAGTATACTCTTTATTTTGAATTATTCTCTTTAATTAAATAACCTTTGCATAAATACTTGTAGTTTGTTTAAATGGTAAAGAGGTGAGCAATATTTATTTCATTTCTGATGGAATTAACCCCTTTCAAATGGAGGGCTTGGAATACAAGTAATCCAAGTCCTTAAATTGCTTCTTTGTGCTACAGACGTTTAGAGATATAGCCTCTAGGCAGTAGCAATTGAAAACCATTTATATAATTGCTCTTGCTTAGTGCATATTATCTGAACTAGGAATTTTTCATTATTGCACTGAAATTCTAGATAGATAGTACATGCAATTGCTCTGTTAACTCGAAAATGATAAAAAGTGGACTTGGTTCACTTGAATTCTGAGCTTTCCAAATTATTCTTAACATGTCTGGTAATGCTTAGTAAATTTTGTTTCAGGTTTGACTTTGCTGTCATCTTCTCAAACTGAAGACAATGATGTGGTTTTTGCAACTAGCAATGATTCTTTTGCTTTTTATCCACAACTGATTGAGACAAATGTAAGAAGTTATTCAACTATTTAAGTTAAATTTTGGTTTTTAAAATAATGAAATAAGAAATTCTGGGAAATATATATGTTAGCTTAATACACTGCGATCCAAAAGTTTAGACAATGAAGTTTTTTAGCTGTAAAATTTAGAATTGGGATAGTAGAATTTCAAAACATCCCTATATATATTAAAAAAGTATTTTGAAATGCTATAATTGAAATATAATAGCTTGATTTGCTATAACAAATTTTTTTTTTCATAAAATAAAATTTTGTATGGTCCCAAAAGTTTAGACACAAATACGAGATTATGCTAATTTAAAGTACATAATGACTTAATTTTGCATTTTTATTGATGAATCATATATTTTTTATATGATAAATTAAAGAAATACGATATCCGGTGAACTAAACAAGTTTAATAACGATATTAGTACAATTTTACACCAAAAAGACAATATAGTCACTTTAAATCTTTATTCAAATCATATTTGCTTCAAATTTACAATTTAACATATCGAAATACTAACCGAATGAATACCAGCCCATCACCGTAAAGTTTTGCCACGAATTCGTAGACTTATAGACGTTCATTGATCGATTTTCTTGATGAAAAGTGCAGTATTTCCCATATTATATCACAAAATAGCAACAGATTATTCTTTTTTGCACTTTAGTACAATGCAGAGATAGTCACCTCTTCAAAAACACCAAAAAAAATTCGGTTATTCCAAAGTAAATTCACTCTACACCATTACAAACTACCACCTTGATGCTAGAGTTTTTGAGGGGAAAAACCAGTGTTTTCAAAAGCATATTTTTCAACATTCGGTTAAACGGAAAGTGTTTAACAACACTAAAGAGACCGGTTAAATTGTAACCGGTTCAAAGAAACCGGTTTTTCTCAAGAAACTTCAAATTTTAGTATGAAGAAGGAACTTTCGTAATTGTGTGGAGTGAACTTGCATTAAAATTTCCTACTTTTTTTGTCGTTTTTGAATTGGTGACTATCTCTGCATTGTACTAAAGTGCATAATAGAATGATATGTCGCTATTTTTTGATTTTATATGGGAAAGATTGCACTTTTCATCAAGAAAATTGGTATTGGAAATATGTATTTGGATTAATAAAAAATATTTTCTTATAGAAAAAATTTTGAAGAATGGAATGACATGCTGTTTGATATCAGAAATGGCTATAGATGATTAGAGTTTAAAAAAAAACAATGCCAAATTGTCATTGGGACAGAAAGGGTTAAAATCGTATTTGTTAACAAAACTTTTTGAAATTCAAAATCTTTTTTGTGTCTTTTAATAATGCATATTTATATAAACTTTTCTATTTTTCAAATCAAGGATTACAAAACTATGATTAAATATTTTTCCTGCAATCGCTTGTTTTCTTTCTTAGACTACTGTGATGTTAGACGGCAATGCCTGGTCCATTGCTGAAGTGCCAAACAAGTTACCTGTACCTATTTTGAAGAAAAACACCGAGATAACCTGTGATCCTCCAATTCTAGTGACTCAACATAAAGAACCATCAAGGCAGTTTGTTTTTCTTTCTACACAGGTAATTTTTATTGATGTTGTCGTGTGAGTTCTATTAATTGAAACTGTTGAAATGTATCTAGTTGTATGCAGTTCATGATATTGTTTAAGGTTTGTTTTCATGTTTGGTAAGTTATTGTCATTTTAGCAAACTCTTGTTGAAGGTGTAACATTAAATCAGGCAGTTTCCAAAAAAGGACTTCAATTAGTTTAATTATTTGAATGTTATATCAGCATAAAAAAGTAGCAATTGCATTATTGCTTGTTTTAACATTTTGAACTGTGAGCCATTTTTTGTGTGGCACCATCTAGGAAACTCTCAATACCAATTTTGACACTCAGGAACTGAGATCTCTGTGGATGTTAAAGTATTTTTTAATTTTTGCCTAGAGAACCCAAGCCAAATGGGTACTCAGTGGTTCTTTTACATGACGCATAATCATATTTCATGAGTCCTGACAATTTTCCCGTCCTGGAAATCTGCCAACTCGCCGGTTCTCAAATATCCTATCTTGGCTTATGACGCAGGCATGTAATTCCTCGCAGTCACTGAGCCACCCAAAAGACTTAATTAGTTGTATTTTGTTTAACTGATTTTTTTCTTCTGAAAATCTTAAATGCCTTGGAAATTATGTTATAAAAATTTATTGTCCTTTAAATATATTTTTAAAAAATCAATTGTCCTTTAAATATATTTTTAAAAAACTGTTTTATTAATGGGGACTGCTTTGACAATGACCCTTTGTAATTGTGTTTACCAGAGATATTTTTATAAGAAATGAAATTTCACCCTTAATTTTGTTTATCTTGACTAAATGTTTAAACACTTCTGTAGGGGGGAAAGCTTTCTGGATTGTTTTTCTTTCCAACTCCTTATGTTTAAGGATCTAGATTGTGTTTTATTATATGTACTCTTTTGCTTTTCAGGGTAGTTTTATATTAAGAAAACCAAGACCTGTCGACCAACTTTATAAACTTCTTCTAGAACATAAAGGTCCTGACTCTGAGGCTGTAAAAGCTTTTTTCATGATTCACAAGGTATTACAAGTGCAATTAAGTTGTTACTTGTGTTTAATTACGAGTTGCAATGAATCTATCCCTTAAACATCTGTAAGAATTGTTCTAGTATCGGTTTATTTGAAATAATATAAGTTATTCTATTTCTAGGAATCTCAGGCTTGTGCCATGTGCCTTATTTTAGCTTGCTCGCAAACTTTACAAGAGAAACAGGTATAAATGAAGACATTAAGTGCAAAACAAGTTGAATCCCTTTTTGGAAAAAATTGGGTTGGTTAGCTTTTCATACAGATTATATACGTATTGATGATTACGAGTGATTATAATCGTATGCATAGATGCATATACATACGATTAAACTTTTTTTGTGCAAATCAAAGTGTTGGCAGATCCCTTCCTACAATTCCTCTATGGAAAGCTAACCAACTCAATTTTTCCCAAAAAAGGGATTTAACTTTTGCACTTGAGCTCTTCAAATGATCATTTTAATTTAAGTGAAGAAAAAATGGGTTTAAAAAATATATAACTATTTTCACCGATTTTAGATTGCAGAGTGGGCCAACAGAGCTTTTTTCATGTATGGGGATGAACCTCGCAATGGTCCGCAGCAAATCGGTGATGCGCCAATGAGTAACATGGAAACTCAGCTGTCTCTTGGTCGGCCAAGTATTTCTTCTATAAACCCAGGTACGATTTGTTGGTACTTAATTGTAGTAAAGATTTAAAAGCTGTTTGTCACCTTGAGTGTATTATTTAGAAACAGAATAGTATGAAGTTTAAAGCTAGTTTTTGTTTGGATAAAATGTAGTTTAGTTGTAAACAAAAATTGTTTTAATTATGATTTCAAAGACTATTGCTCAATATATATTATAGATATGCTCAAGTATAGTGAGAATCTGTTTTAGTTTCAGAAATCCAATCAGTCAAGTTTCTTAAATTTTTCTTTATTTTATTCTTTTTTTTATATAAATTAGTTTGATTTTATTATGAATTTTTTAAATTAATTTTATTTCATTATGATTTTTTTAAAGACTATATATTTGCTAATATATTCTTTTAGTGTGGGCCAGTACTCCTCAGAACCAGCAGCGTATGTCTGGAATGATTCCCCAACCTCAATTTTCTAGTAAGTTTTTACAGTGCATCAATGCAGTCAATATATGCAAGACTGACCCATCTACTTGAAAAAACTTCTTTAAACTTTAATAAAAGGGTCTTGATTAAATATATTTTTTCTATTGGAATAGTTATTTTTAGTTATTTATTATTAGTTTTTTTTTAAAAAAACATTTATATTGTCCTTAAAAAAATCTATAAAATGTCGGCTTTTTTAGATTTATCAAATTACTGATAAAATTTGTTAATTTGAAAGCCGAACAGCCTACAGAATTTCGTTCTTTTTTAGTGTAATTCAGTTTATCTGACAATGCTTTTGGTGAAACGACATGGGTATCGATGGTTTTGAATTTATAGTAGTTTGTTTAATCAGTGCTCAGATTAATACAGCTGGATTGCAATATTTACTTTAATTTCAATTATTATATGAATTTAGAGAAATTAATTGAAGTGCTTTAAACACTGCATATGAAAAACTTTTCTACCATGGTATGTCTTTTCTATTGCTAATTAAAGCATAAAAATGCTAATGATGCTTTAAAACTTTAAAAAATACCCTTTTTCTTTTCTAAAATTTTCGTAACTCGGTTCTGATTTCTTTAAAATTTTAATTTTTAACTACTTTTATTCCAGATATGTATAGTCCTGTGAGACCTGTATCTAGCCCAGTGCAGCAATTGCCAGCTCCTACTGGTAGTGCTTTGAGCCAGCAGCTTCCAAATACGCCTGCAGCTTCAACATTATCTGTATCACCTGAGATAATGTTCTCGGGGAAACACAATGGTCTTTATTTGTATTTTTCAAGGATAGTTAGGTATGTTGGTATTTAATATTTTATGTTAGCTTTAATTATAGCTTGCTTAGTAAGGAGATGAGATAGAGTGCCACTTGTCAACCAACAGCAAGCAGTAACATCAATGTTGGTCTTATCCATTATAGAATTCTGTATTTTATGTTACGTACACAATGTCACACTATTTGCACAGTGTGCTATTTAACTATGTGAAATATTAAGCAATAATTCCTAAACTTGCATGATACAACTAAGTATCACACCACTATGGTAAATTTTTTTTTGTTGCTTAAAAGTGCCTGCTAGACAATTACGCATTAAATATTTCTTAAGAGCTAAATTTTTGTCAATAATTTTGTTGTTTATAAAAGTAAATTATGCATAGTAAAGGGTTGAAAATCTGTATAACTTAAGTGAAAACCCTGTGCAGATTTTAGAAATGTGCAAATTTAAAGTTCTATGTAATCACATATTTCTATATTTTCTCAAATGAGACAAGTTCTGTTTCTCTACATGCATAGGCCAAAGGGGTTATACTGAAATTGGTAATGCTGAAATAAATATCTATGAAGGTATTTAAAATAATAATTTGTATCATTATCAAGATATTTCAATTGATTAAATTTTTGTAGGCCAATTTGGAATTTAAAGTTAGTAACTGAAATTTCAGAAACCATCGAAGAGTCTAAAGTAACTTATGTGAGTATTACTTAATAATATCAGTTTTAGGCCGAATTTCTTAGACTTTTACCTTGCCCATTTAAATCTTGATATTTCCAAGTTTCTTCATTAGTTGTTAAAATATTGATTCAAACGCCATTTGTGTATCAAGGGTGTGCTTAGAGATGATTTAGTTTAGAGTTATCTTCAAAAAATTCTATATGCCTAAACAGTATCCTATACAAAAAAAAAAAACAGAATTTTTACAGATTTCATGAAAACAAATTTGGCAAAAAACCTGTGCTATAAATTTGTTTGACACTATTTTTATTTAAAAAAAACTTTGTTTTAATTTAAGGGGTTCCAGTACCTTCAACGTTTTTTATTTATGAACTTATACTATTCAAATTTTATACACCAGTGCATCATGCATTAATAAAACCTATTAGCAAAAAAAAATGAAAATGACTCATTATTTTTAAAAATTTAATTTTTTGTTAAATTTAAAAAAAAAATTTCAAATCCCTACTCCTCCCTTATTTTTCGACTTTTTATCACCAAATTTGTGTTCCCCAATAATATCTTAGCAAAACTATGCATCCAAGTTTTAATGAAGATTCAACTTTAAAAAAAAATATTTTTCAAAATTTTATCAAAAAAATTGACTAAAAGTAAAATTTAAACTTCGAATTTTTTTCAAAACTGCTGACAACATAAATGCAAAGTTTTAATGCATAGTTTTGTTCATTATACATTTAGGATGCTATAGAAATTTACAGAAATTTTTTATGTACAATATTAAAAGAGTAGTATTTTTCACTGTCTTAACATTTAAAAAACATGAACAGAGATACGAGCATTTAAAGTATAGATCTGTGGTGAGATACTTGGAGAGTGAGTCTCATTCAAAATTAATAACTCAAAAACTAATGCATAAACTTTCATTCGTTTTTTTTTTTTGCAAAATGTTAAAAAAATTTCAAATAATATTTTTAAAAAAATAATAAAAAAATTGTGCAAGTGGCTATTTTAATGATGTATATATTTTAAATCTAGCTTCTTAGCAATGTGTCACAAGAAGACTTGGCTTTTTATCTTCAACAGTTATTATCTCTGAAGCAATTTCTACAAAAGAATAATCAGTCCTTTTTAAACCCAGCAGTAGCAAGGTATGGTTAAAAATCTTTCTGAAACTACCTATATTAGAATCAAACTATGTTAACAGAACAACTCACTGAAAGTAAACTGTGCAATTCTGCTTAAGATGAACTAAAAGTATTTTCCTCTTTTGAACTTAATGTAACTTGTGTTTTTTTATAAATATTTTAGAGATTATGAGTGAATTTAAAAAATAAATTGAAAGTTAATTTGTAAATGGTCTAATCCATTGAAAATAGAGGTAACTTTGGGCTCGAAAGATTAGATGCTAAGGTTGCAGAAAATAGCTATAATATGAAACATTAACATAAGTTCATGGTTAGAATTTTTGAAGTACTGTTTTCAAATTAAATCATTTTTTTAAATGAAAGTATTATTTTTTTCATTAAAATAGATGAAATTATATTTTAAAAAAGTAGTTCTCAAATGTTTTCTAAATAAATGTTATGAAAATCGTATGCAACATTCTGACTTGGTGATATATTTTCAAAACTACTTTACTTATTGAATATAAAAATTGTTCTGCTGCTTGCTTTGAGTCATGTTATAATTTTTTTTACTGTATTTGTAAATCTTAATAAAGTTAGTGTTTTTATATCCTAATGATGGCCTTAATTTTTTTTAACGTTTTACTTGTTAAAGTTCAAAAGTAATTAGCTCTTCTAATTTTCTTTAGACTGTGATATAGTTTTAATTGGATTTACGTGCTTATGTTGTGTTTCCATTTGTAAACTTTAGTTTGACACAAAATGTTGGAGTTTCCAGAATGTTTGCTCAAAATGGTCATAGTCCGCCAAGTGAAACATCTTCCTTAAACTATCTTAGAAGAACTCAAAGTGAGTTGCTGTTATGCCTAAAATTTTATTTAAGTATTTAAATAGTATATACCAGTAAATCTTCAGTATGCATCTGATTTTGCATCAGTCGTTGACTTTTCAAATTGTATCTATTATATCTTGAATGTTGAAATTAGGTAACATTTATAATTGGTTACTACCACATAAAAGAAATCTCTAAAAGCTCTTAATTGAAATAGGTTATATCAGTCCAATCTTAAAATAAAGAAGCTCCTTTATTCTAAATCTAAGAAAGGCCCTCCATATAAATATTCAGTCATTGACCAGTTCAAAGTTTAGAATTAAATGTTTGAAATGTCTTAAAAGAAATATGTTTTTAGCCTTGCTTCTTTACTAACTAATATTCTGTTAAGCAAACTTAATTGTAATAAAATTAAATAATCTCGGAAAGGTATAAAGAAAGAGGAAAGACAATCCCAACTTTCTCAGAAGATATCATTATTTCTCTTCTCATTGCATTTTTTTTTCTGCATGTTAAAAAAGATCCTAAATGTGCCTTTTTTCAATATTTGAAATCATTTATTACTTTTTTTTGTCCATTTGCCCAGATGAAGCAGTATTGCAAGAAAGAATTTCACTGGCCTACTTTCTTCAGCTAGTTAACTATACCTATGAAATGTTAGCCCTTTGGAAAGTCTTGTGTGATCATCAGTTTGAAAGAGTGATGAACTTTCTGCCACAGGTGAAAAATTTATATGAATTTAATTTATATTTGTTTATATCAATTTTATATGAATTTACAATGTATACTAATTTTTTTAGTAGATTTGATATAACAAATTATTAATTTATTATTATCTTATTAAATGGAATATTTTAACTTATATATTTTTTATGACCTAATTGTACAATTAAATCCTAGTTCAAATGGGCTTAAAGATCATTTCCCCAACTTAAATATAATAGCATTTAAAAATGCTGTCTGAAATGATATTCAAGGTGTAAAGTTCTCTAAGAAAGTGAGATTCTGAAATCGTTTAGTTTTTTTGTTTTAAATTTTTTTTAATAGTAGTTGGCAAGTTTGTTTCAGTATCAAAATGCATATTTGAATTGAAAATGTACTTGCATTATTTTTAGTCTTGGTTTGTATTTGGTTTAGTTTGTATGTATTTTAAATTAATTCTGCTTTTACAGCCACAGCAAGATGTTATGAAGATAATAAGCTTTAAAGAATTCATTATAGATGGAAAAGAAGTAAGAAGGTTTTACTTATCAACAATATGTATTCACAAAAATTATTTGGAATAAGTTTTGATACAATTGTTTTTTAATAAATGATAAATTGTTTAAGAAATATGATACGGCTTGACAAATATTTTAAAACAAACTTTTTGTTACTAGAAATATTTCAAATTATATTAGTCCCAAGTTATTAAAAAATAGTTGTTTGAATATGAGTTTTAATTTACTTATCAAGATTTAAAAGTTTAATCTACGTAATAATTCATCTTAATTATTAAAATATAAATGATGCAATAACTGACTTAGAGATCTGGGTATGTTTGTCTAATTTGTCAAAAGATTTATCACAATTAAAAATTAACACTATGCTGTAGGTATTAAAATTTTATGATGAATATTTGTTTTTCAGCTTTCAGTTAGTCTAACAAATGCACTAATAAATTTCTACCTGGAGGATAACGCCAGTACCAGCAGCATTAGTTCACGGTTGCGAGAACTTTGCCCAACAATATATCGTATTGAAGATGCAACTGTCTCTAGGGTATGTCTAATTTTCCTTAAGCTTGGTTAGTTCTTTTGCCCTAATGCATTAATTTTGAAATCCTAGTTTCTGTGAAAGTTGCTTTGATATCTTAGCCCTTTTTCTTTCATCAGGAATTAGTATCGTCATAACAGCAAAATTGTAAAATAACTATGTCTACCATAACAATATAACTACCCAAGTGCAACTCTATTTTTGCTTTGTCAATTATAATCAAATAACCAAATGATATTTTTCTTTCCAATGTGTTTTATTTTTATTTTATTGCAATTCTTATACCTGGATAGGAGATACTTACATAGCAAAGCAGCAGTTTCGATGAAGTTAGAATTTGAAAACTAAGCAACAGCTCTGAGGGAATAACTATTCCTCAAAATATGAAAGGGATTGATATTTAAATGTCCCTTAATTATGGAAATAATAAATGCCCTTTGTTTTTTAAGTATTCTTTGGAAAAATCCATAATTTTTTATCATCCGATTCTTCAAAGAAAAATGCATTTAAAAATGCTATTAAGTACTATTATTGTTGGCTTTAATTACATTTGAGGTGTGCTGATTTTAAAAGTTAAAATGTTGATTTGGTTTTTGAATTTATGCGTGGGAATATAAAAAACATGAATTTCTGTAATTTTTCAATTACAAAAACTAAGTTTATGCAGCATTGTTTAATAAACTATTACTCACTACTGAACTTACTAAACTCACTATTTAATAAATGTGATGTAATGATTATCTGCATTTTAAAGCTGAACATCTTTCAATTGTTTTATAAATTTTAGGCACATGAAATCGTATTAAATGCTAAGAATATTTTAAACAAAATGGATAAAGAACATGAACTCCACGAAGCTTTAAAAGTAAGTAGTCTAGTATTTCAGTATTCCATTGATAAAAGTTTAATTTGTTCTGTAACATATAAGAAAAACTCACTTTCATTATATTGAAAAATGTAGTTGCAAAATTTACATTCTCCAAAGTATAACTTAAGATATAAGGTCCTATCTGTTTATTGGGAATTGATAATCATAAATTCGTAAATCCACTTAGACTAAGTCGGCAATGAATGGGTCAGACCCTGTATCTTAGTTGGACTTTGAAGAATGTGAGTTTTGCAACTTGACCTTCCTATTGTTTTATTATGTAATCTGTTGGTTCAATTATCTTAAATCAAATTCAATAGATATCAGTTAGGTTGTACATGTAACTTATTATTTGTGTAAACTTAATATGGGTTTGTTGATACTCATAGTACTAACTCCTAACGTTATAAACACCACCTTACTAATTTTTAAGTATTTAATTTGGTGATTGTAAATTTATAGACTGTAAAATGTATGAAGTCATTTCTTGCAATGTTAAAGCAACTTTAGCCTTAATTTAGAAATGCAAGGTTAAGATTCAATGGCATTATTGAATCAAAGTTTTTTTTTTATTAATTATTCCTTTTCTTATATTTCATCATGTAGTGTTCACAAAAATATAGTCCACATCTATTCACACTATACGTTTATTCTATACGAGTTTCCGGTATAAAATGTTATGTATTGGATTGCAGGTGGCTGGTTTAATTCAGTTAGCGCTCTAGGATATTGTGTTCTGTGTTGACAAAATAATACTATCCTTTAAAATCCACATATTCAGCAAAAATCTTCAGTTAAATTTATTTAGTTTATACTACAGTTCCTGGATTGGGCAAGGTTGACTCATCCTTTCATCCCTTAAATGGGTTGATAAAACGAGAACCAATTATGTTTTTGAGAACTAAACATTGGAGGTTCTGCATAAGGCTGACCACCTAACCAGGACATATGCCTAGCTCCCCATAGCCCTTGGTCAAGTGATTTGAAATGGGCATGGCAGGCCTTGGCTCACTAATGGGCTGTTGCACCAAGGAGTTTAGTTAATACTACAGTAATACCTTGACATAGCAATCCTCTTCTCGGACCAACCTTTTACGGTTGTTAAAATAAAAGGGGCATATTTTATTGTTATAACTAAATGTATAATAAACTGGACATAAGGGAATATACTTTATCCATAAAAGCTTTTAGCAGCCCTGTTCTGTTCCCCTTCTGTCACTCTAAATTTGCAATGAACTTAAACTATTGTGCTCAAACATAAGAAAACGGCTTCATTCATTGTAATTTCGATAATCTGAATTTTTGGAGCCAACTGTTAAATTTGCATAGGGTTTTCCTAAATTTCTAACAATTCAAAAAGCTCTGCATTCCGATGCCTTAAAACATAAATTCAACACTAATCTTTTGGCAATATAATTGGGACTTTCCAGAAAGAAAGGTCGTTATAAAAGAATTCTTTGTTTAGTTGGGTACCTAAGTTATGTAACAGTCTCACTTGTATTTGTTGTTTAACCTATATCTTTTATGATGAATGAATTTTATCCTTTTTTCAGCTGTGTAAATCCATTGCTCCAAATGTGGACCTTGATCTGATGTGTGGCCTGTTCCGCAGTGCTGGCTTTTACCATGGAGTCATTGAGCTATGCCTTTGCTGTGCTCAACGTCGTGACCCACAGGGTTTGGCTCTGCATTACTACAAAAATGGTGAACACCAGGACGATCATCATGGTTTACAGGCATTCACTAATAGGCAAGTAATGTTGCTTTGTTGTTAGTTAACTGCTTAACAGTTTCCCATTTCTTTTGTTTATGTATATCACGGCTCGAAAATTATATTGCCCAACATGCCCGGGGCATGTAAAAATTTCCATCGGGCATGTATTTTTCTCCTCACATGCCCGACCGGGCATGTAAACATTTCATCAAAAATACCTTTTCATAAATTTTCATAAACATTTTGCATTTTAATGAAGCAATTACAAACAATTTGCGTTTTGTATCCCTTGAGCTGCATCGAAACACGGTATGGCGCATGGGTAATTTCTGGAAGTCGTCACTTTTTTCACCATGTCATGTGAGATACGTAGGCATGAGTTTCTTCCGCGGTTCCGCTGATTTTCGCGTTTTCTAAATTTTTTAATTATTTCCGCTTTTTTAAATTTTTTTTTAGCCATAATCCGCGACTTACGGGTCGCCGTAGTTTCGCGGCTTTCGGGTCGCCGTAGTTATGAGATTTTCGGATCGCCGTAGTTCCGCGACTTTCAGATCGCCGTTGCTTCGCGACTTTCGGATACCCGGAGTTTCGTGACTTTCGGATCGCTGTTGCTTCGCGAAATTCGGATCCCCGGAGTTTCGTGACTTTCGGATCGGCGTAGTTCCGCGACTTTCGGATCGGCGTAGTTCCGCGACTTTCGGATCGCCGTAGTTCCGCTACTTTCGGATTGCCGTTGCTTCGCGAAATTCGGATCGCCGTAGTTCCGCGACTTTCGGATCCCCGGAGTTCTGCGACTTGCGGATCGCCGTTGCTTCCCGAAATTCGGATTGCCGGAGTTTTGCGACTTTCGAGCACCCAAGTTGAAACCCTTATGTGCACAATTTTGTTTCAGGTGCACGGTGCACCCGTTCAGCCGCTAATGTCGAACCCTGGTGTAATATCCAAAGTTAAAAAAAAGAGTGACTGAAACCATTGACAATTAGTGGAAAATAAATTGATAATTAGTGGATAGGGGTTTACTGATGATTGATAAAGGTCTGTGTTTAATACTCTGCTTGTTGGTAATGTAAAAACAATTTCTGCATTAAAATATTAAACTCTTTAAAATGTTGGTTATTCAATTAATATAAACCTAATTACCTTTAATATTTTATTGTTTAATTAAAATATCAATCTTTCAACAATAAATTTTGATATCTTGATTTAATAATATAGTTTGTCGTATGCATGTATTTTAACAAATTTAAGGTTTCCTCTTTTTTGATTCTGCACACTCATGCCTGGAGATACGCGCCGTCCAATCCTGATGGGATTGTAAATGTGAGGGTCATATAAACAACAGTTTTTTATTTTGCAGTAAAAGTGTTAAACCGAACTGAATACCCAAGAACGTGAAATAAATGTTGACAGTGTGATGGACTGCCCGTTGAAAAAAACTAAAATCTGATTATGAACAAAAACATAAATGTTTAGTACAGCAGAATTGGTTGACGGAATTTACGCGGTTGGGGAGCAAATAACGAGCATACCGAAATGTGGTGCAGCCTTCCTCTTCACCTCCCCCCCCCCCCTTCGCTCGGACCTGCGCTTGGGCATGTAAAAGTTTTATTCGGGCATGTATTTCCAAGATTAACATGCCCGACAGGGCATGTAAAAATCTTGAGATTTTTCGAGCCCTGATGCATATGTATTTTTGTAATTCTTTGTTTTTAAATTTTTCCCTTAAAAACATTTCTTGTCTAAGACAATACTGTTTATTTTGAAATCAGTTAATTGGTTCTAAAATCAATTATTGGTTTAAATATGAAATAGTTCAATGGCTAGATTTTCTCAATAGTTAATAGGAATTTCTTTGTTTTTCTGTCTAAACTTGTATTATTTGTTGAAATACTTTGTAATTGAAATATAAACGTATTGTATTGTTATAAGTTTTTGTCTTTTATAATTTATACATGCAACTTACATAGCAGCTTAATTTGTTTTATAAAGTGTTGATTTTTTAAGAAAATAATTCCTTTGTTCCATATATTTCAAAATATTTATTAGTTTAGCAAGACTTTGTACAAATTAACAATTTAATAATCAAATTTGTACCTTTAGAATGAAGTGCTACAAACACATAATAGAATCTATCAACGACCTTGAGTTCCAGAGCAACTCCCACCCTCAGTCTCCAAGCATTCCAAAAGTTCCCGGTCCCCCACCCAGCAAAGATCCCAATATATTTACCCCAGAAGAAGCTAAAGTCCATGTAATTATACCTTTATTTGCTGAGTTACTATACTAAAACCGACCTTAAGTTTGCAGCAGAGAAATGTACTGTGCAGAGGAAACTGGGTAAACAACGCAGCTGGCGCCCAAATTTCACCTACTGATTGGCTGCTCCTTTGACCCTAATATTCGTGGGCCCTGTTACATCAAAATCGAAGGAAAAATAATTAAAATTACACTCTAACTGAAGCTTAACTAATAAAAATAATAAATTTATATCTTGAAATAACAAATAAAATTTTTTATTGAATTTGAAACACCTTTTTTTATTCGATTCTTGCACTCGAAAATGAGAACTATTTACCCTTTTTCTAATAGAACATTTGTATACTGCAAACTTAATGTCGGTTTTACTGTAATTATGCTTTGTTTATATTTTTACTTGTGGGCACTAGCAGGGTGTGTTTTACACCCCAAGGAATGATTTTTTGTATAAATAACCTTAATTTACCTCTGTTTTCAGAGTGTCAAACCCTTTGGTTTAATTGGAAGGTCACTCAATTAACTTATTCCCTAAATTTATCTACAGATACACTTTGGAAATTGCTCAATACCTTATTTTTTTCATTTTTACAGTATCTACAGATTCTGGAAACTTCTCTAAAGACCGATGACGAACTATTCCATGTGGCTCTTTATGACTCTTTGATAGAGAGAAATAAGTCTGACAAGCTATTATCTGTAAGTTATATTTTATCAAATGTTCGTAATTTATGATATTGTAATATTTTGAAGATAGTCAATCTTATATAGTTGAAAGCATGATCATCAATGACAGGGGAATCACTGGTTTTAAGGTGGCCGATCACCTTTGACTGCTATTTTCTGAAAAATCTATTCCAACCATGAAGTTGAGGGATTTTATTATGAATATAAAAATAGTTTTAAGAAAGTAAATCCTAAAAATAATTTTTTTTCAGTATTTGTGGAAAATTATAGTAAAGTATGCTTCAAAAATCACACTTACGCAAAACATATCTTAACAAATTTTTATTTTTTCCATCGTTTCAATTTAAATATGCTTAACCAACATTAATATAGGTCATGAACTAAAATCATTAAGATATCAGTTCCCAAGTTTTTTCAAAAGTTTGTAGCATTATACTGAAAATACATAGAAAAAAGAGAGTAAAAATATAAAAATAGTTTTAAAATATCCAATTGTAAATAGTTTTACACGATTCTAGTTCAAAACCTTCTTCATACTGTTGCAAAACTACTTTACAAATTTGGAAGCAATTGATAATAAAGAGCTTCAGTTTTTATGTTTTGCGTAATAATGCGTTTTGAAAAATTTGCAAAAACAAGCAAAAAAAAAAAAGCTTTAAAGTACTATAACTTCGGTTCTATTAAAAACTAGAAACTAAAATTAAACAGATTTAGAAAGCTGAACGTTTATTTTTATTTTAAATTAAAAGGCAAAAAAATGTTTTATATGTAGTCGATTTTTGTTGAAAAAAGGTGATCGGATACATTAAAGCTATTTAAATTTAAAACCTTGCTGTAGCCCAAAGGCAGGATTAAAATAACTATAGGACGTAATCCATGACTACTTTTACCAGTATTAGAAGTGTCCCGAGAAGCTTAATATTAAAACACTGAATTAAATTCCCCCCCACTTAAGATATTTTAATCTTGGTTGATTGCAGCAGATACTGGATATTTATTTTAAACAAGGCAGGATGTTACGCTTAAAGATTAAGTAAACAAAATCTGTAAAGCTGAATTAAATGTTTGACATCTTGGTGCATTTTTCGTACGTGCCACTTAATGCATTGCTTTAACAATGCACCATGATATACAGATGGGTGTTGTGATTTTACTGCACACACAAAATTCATGCAATTCCTTAGTGTTTTTGTGTATTAAATTTTTTGTTTTTAAGTTCCATAGAGTGGCTTGGAGTAAGAAGGTATTGCAAATTAGACCATAGTATAGAATTTGTTATTTTTTTAGATTTCATCTCATTTCTTGGAAGAATATTTAAAAAGGTGCAGCTCCATTCGTCCTGACAATTTGTATGTGTTGGATCTGCTGTGGAAGTATTATGAGAAAAATCAGAATTTTTCCGCTGCAGCTCGAGTTTTGGCCAAACTTGCAGACAAGAATGGGTATGCTGTTTCTTTTATGTTTTAGGAAAGTTCATATATTTAGTACATTGACAGCCAGGCCATCAACCGAAAATCTCGTCAATAGAGGCTGATGGGAAACAAAAGAACATCCTGTTGGTTACATCTGTTCTTTAAAATTTAAAAAAAAAAAAAGAAATGATAGAATAAAATTCTTATTTTGTATTTTGAGGTATTGTTAAAAATGAAAATGGATTGCATCATTTATTTGTTTCATTTATTAATTATTACCATAACTTTGGTTAGGATTTACTTAAAGTTAGTGTTTTAGATACTGGTACATATGATTAATAAAATATTATGTGTACAGGAAGGCGGTACACATTAGACTGTTCGTGACTTACTTATTACACAAGAGTAAAAAAAGTAGACCATTTATAAAAAAAAATATATAAAAATTTGTAAAATTTAATTTCTTACATTTTGTAATACATTGTCTCTAAAATGAAATAATCAAAAAACAAAAGATAGGCAAATAGATTAAGGAGTGTTTAATAAAAAATCCTAAGTTAACTTTCCATTAGGTTTTTAGAGTTTTGGATATAGATTGAAGGCAAGATTGAAGGAACTGTTGAACAAAATGATATGCATGTATTCTATCATAATGTCAGGGCTGCCACTGGCTACTATTTAGGCGACTAAAGCGACTATTTTCAAGAGAAGGCGACTATGGCTACTTTTTTAAGAAAATTTGGGTTAAAAGCGACTATTTTAGTGTATACTTCTACTATTTTGAACTATCGGCGACTATTTTTGAAAAAAAAAATCATGTTTCAAAAAGCGGGAGTGAAACAAAATCATTCCAGGTTCGGTACTTTTAGGCCCGCCGGCGCCGCACACATAAGCTTGTATGGGCATGCGCGCGCAGAAGTTGCCTTGGAGATCACGTGACCACTGGCGAATTTCGGCCGATGTTTCCCGTCTTTCATCGGCTGATGGAAAAACCAAAATTTGATAAATCCATGTGTAATCCATAAAAAAATTGGAAATAATGTATGTTTGTTCGATTTAGTCTTAAAAAAAAATACAATTATAATTTTAAGGTATATAGGCATCCGAAAGTCGCAGAACACCGGGGATCCGAAAGTCGCGAAAATCGGTGATCCGAAAGTAGCGGTACTCCGGGGATTCGAAAGTTACGGAACTTTGGGGATCCGAAAGTCGCAAAACTCCGGGGATCCGAAAGTCGCAAAACTACGGCGATCTGCGGGGATCCGAAAGTCGAAAAGCTAACGGCGATCCGAAAGTCGCGAAACTACGAAGGGATCCGAAAATTGCGGAACTCGGGATCCGAAAGTCGCGAATATCCGGGGATCCGGAAGTCACGAAACTACGGCGATCCGACAGATGCAGAACTCCGGGGATCCGAAAGTCGCGAAACTACGGTGATCCGAAAGTCGCGAAACTACGGTGATCCGAAAGTCGCGAAACTACGGTGATCCGAAAGTCGCGAAACTACGGCGATCCGAAAGTCACGAAACTACGGCGTTCCGAAAGTCGCGGAATTACGGCGTTCCGAAAGTCGCGAAACTACGGAGATCCGAAAGTCGCGAAACTACGGCGATCCGAAAGTCGCGAAACTACGGCAATCCAAAAGTCGCGAAACTACGGCGATCCGAAAGTCGCATCGAGTTTCGGCAATTTGGCCGCAGAGATCTCCCAATCCAATTGGGTCAGATGAGTCAAAAGAAACAAGAACATGAACAGAAAGCAGAAAAAATAAACCAAATAGTTCAAAAATGAAAACAAATTTTATTGATTTCTATGAAAAATTCCAAAAAAGTTAAATGTAAAGTCTTTCTTCACAACTTATATTTTCTAACTGTATCCTTCGAATTTGTTTTTCCTTACTTTTAATTTCTACCATGTTTTACAACTGAATTTTTGGAAAGTTCTGTACTGTGCATTAATTTTATAACTTGTTTTCTTGTTAAATAAAATTGCAGCCCTTTTGAACTTAAAAATTTTTCATTTCCCATGATTAATCGTCTTTCTTATGGCTACTATTTTGGGTACTATTTTGTATCCCAGGCTACTATTTTGGCTACTATTTTTTACATCTGAGGCTACTAAAGCAACTATTTTCAATGCTACTTACCAGTGGCAGCCCTGTAATGTGTTTATATTAGTAAATCAAAATTCTGGACAAGATATCTTGTAGGCCATCATTTATTTTTTCTTAGCAAAACTCCTTGTTGTCACATAGTATTTAAATCAATTCCTTAGAAAGCAAAACTGTAAAAATAGAAATGACTACAGTAAAATTTTACAGAAAAATAATATGTAGACAGTTTCATTTTATAAAAAAGTAGTTTAATAGCTATAGTATGCAGTTTCAAAATTAGAAAGAAGTGTTATTCAAATAAAATATAATGCAATATCTTTTCAAGTAAAATTGTAATTTTTTAATTTTTAATATTATAGTGTGGACATAAAGTTGGGCCAGAGAATGGAGTACCTATCCCGTGCCATTATGTGCATCAAGGGCTCTGAAATGAGGATATCTTCCAGTGGCGAAGGGGAGTTTTTGCACGAACTTGAAGAAAAAATGGAGGTTGGTTCTCCTATGTTTGAAAATATATTAAAAGGTTTCACTACCTTCAACCATCTGTTCAAGTTCCAATTAAAGTGACAAAGCTAAATCCTGTTTGGGTTATTGAATTTAATTGAACTAGAGAGAATGTAAGATCTAAATGGTCTGACAAAAAACTGGTATTGAATAGGATTATTTCAACAACAATTAAAGGATAATGTAATATACAAGTTTACATAATGTGTACAAGTTATGGTTATTAAGGGTATATCTGTTCAGTGCTTAAAAAAAACTAGTTTTGTGTGTACACACTCGTACAGAGAAAGACTACTTTTGTTGAGTTTGAGTATGCAGAATTTCTCTATGCGTAAGTTAAACTTTTTTTTATAAATTTAATTCTGAGATGCCTATATTATTCATTGTTATAGAGCAGTTTGTAATTCTATTTTGTTTTTTATTAAAATTTTGTCTCTTCTATAGGTTGCCCGCATTCAGTTTCACATATTGAGTTCCTTGCAGCACAAAAAGGATATTTACAAAGCTTCTCCACTACAAAGCAACAGTATTGATGATGCCATTAATACCTTAAATTCCAATTTCCAAACTATTCAACAGGTACAGTTTTAGTTTAGATTTGTATTCAAAATGTTAAATTTTTTTTATTACAATTGTTATTTGTATTTCAGTATGATTTAAAACAAAACTATTGAATCTAATTGATATTTATATAATTATCCACACATAATTGCTTTGCTTTATTTTCATAATATATCTTAACCCTCTAATAAATGTTTTTTTTTACTCAAAAGTATATATTGATGTTTTGTGGTCATACATTATGGGAGAAAAATACTTGAAAATTTGCTCTGAAACTAAATTGTATAATTTTTAAAAACATTAGCATCTCCATAGATTTAGCATTGAAGATAATGCATTAAATTAAGAGAAATTGTATCCCTTTAATTGTATGCATCATAAAATCATTTATTTTCTTGTTAACTTTTTCATTCTAAAACATCAATATAACTTTCAATAAAGGACAAATTGCTTAATTTTCTGATCCTTAACAATATTTTAAAGTCATTTAAGGTGGATTAATGTGTATACTGCCAAATGGCAACAGTATTCACTTGGAGGGTTAAAAGCATTCTTTACTTTTCTCTCTCTCTCTGTTTCAGTTGTATGAAGAGTTTGCTGTTCCTTTCGACCTTCCTGAGAGTCAACTGGCCATTTTGAAGTGTGGTGGCCTCAAGGATCCTGCATTGATTGAATGTTTGTGGCAAAGCATTATTGATAAAGGTACGATTTTTTTTAGTACTGTGTAGTTATTTTATTTTATATGTCAGTGACATCTGGCAGAAATATTTCGACTTTTTTGTTGTATCAATTTTTTTTCTCCCTTGATCTTGGAGGGTTTTACTTTGTTTTGTTTGAGTAACTTAAAAAATTAATTGCTGAATTTTGGCTTAAATTAAAAATAGTTGACAGGGTTCCCATGCTTCCATAAAATCCTATTTTAACATTCCTATTTATCCGGTAATTTTAACATTGTGTGAAATGCTAGTAGATCGGCATCATAACTTTTTGTTTACTTATTCAAAAAAGACTAGACTGTGCAGTTTTATCATCTGCCACATCATATTTGAATAGTACACGGGAAGAACCGATTGATTTATTAGGCGGACCCACGCAATTGTCTGCTTGGCGAACATTGGCGGCAGAAAACTGGTTTCTCTTTTTCTTCTTCGCTGGTTCAAGCGTCGGGATCGTCAATCGCCTGAATCTTGGTAGCTAGGAACTACATAGATAGTAGTTACAGTATTAAAGTGGCAGATCACTTGACCTACAACACTGACTTCATTGGGGCTCTTCTGGGAGCTCCTTGCGCATCCTTTCGTTAGCATTGGAGGTCACGTGATCTGCCACTCTATTACACTAACTATGATCCTCTGTGGTAGGAACTGATTTCCTTACACAAGTTTAGGCGATCACTTGCTATCATCACCAGAGTGGTCTGCTAATTAAACTTCTCTACAAAATCAATCGGTTTTTCCCGTGTACTCTTCATTTCATATGCTACTCCTTTGCCTTGCCTCAAGTGTGATGAGTTGTTTTTTAGATTTATAATACAGGCCTCATGTCTAAGGAAATATGCTTACTCAGTTTGTCCTAAACATTTTGGGGGAATTTTTTACGACTCCTAAAATACTTGTAGAACTCTCCTTGATTTAATTTTGCTCTAAATCTCTGTGAATTCTTAGTTTGTTATTTTGCATTTATTTTGCAAATGAATGCACTTTGAGTTTAAATTTGAACTTTTATAGGTGCATTTGTCAGGTAAAGAAAAGTTTAATTATTTATCCCTAATTGTTAGTTCTTTGGGCATTTTTTATTGAGTAGAAACAGGTTTAAAGTTTATAATAACAATTTAAAATGTGTTTTATGACAGTGTTAAACAAATATAGAGTTATTATATTCTTATATATTTTTTTTATGTCAATAGCAACAGTACAGAGCATTGCTAATGGCACAGATAGAAGAGTCAATATTATCCAACAAAATATATATGATGTTGGTCAACCATATGTAGGCTGTGATGACTATTTCCCCCTAGGTAAGTAAGAGTACCAATTCTGCAAGAAGTGCCTTCAATTACTAAATGAAGAAGACGTGATTTTTACAGGCCCAAGAAAACTTTGAAGAAAGATTTTTTTTTGTTTTGCCATAGTGTAACTCCCTCCCCCCCATCTTTAGTAATCTTTAAATTTTCTTATAATTTTTATTTAATGGAAATATAAATTATCACCAAATTAATGTATAAAGAAAAATAAATATTATATCTAAGACCCTAATAAAGATATGGCATTGATGTCTAGTATTACAATATCCTTAACATGCTCCTGAAGGTTACCCACAAATTCTACGAAAGAAACATTAAATAACAGTAATTTACAGTCCTTAAAAACAACTTAAAAAAGATTTTTTTAAGAACTCTGAAAGTGCTTAGTTTTGTATCAGTTTTGTAGGAATTATGTTGCTTAATATTTTTAATTATTGCATCACTTTAAAAACATTAACTTCAGTTTGGTAATTTGATTTATATTTTGTGAAACTAAAATAAGTGTATACTGACTGTATACATATATCTATTTTCACAAGTGTAAAAACCATGCAATGCATTTTGTTGTTGTAATAATGGCTTAAAAATAGTTCCCTTTGTTTTGGTTGTTTGTTAGAAAGTCCTTTTTTTATTAAAAATGTTTAAAAAAATATTTTTTCAGTTTACATCATCAAGTTACTAGAATCCAAATCCTGCACTTTAAATTTTTCATCTCCTGGATGGGTCTTTGACATCCTTCTGAAGCTTGGCATCTCCATAGTGGATCTCTTGAAAATTTACCACAAGCTGTACAAGGCCAAAGACTCCTGCTGGACCTCTAGTGGAAGACCTTTGCACTTATTGGGTGTCTTGGTGGCCATTATCGACCATTTCGCAGAATCGCCGTCCATCGTCCCAATAAATGAGAGGTAAGATCATAGAGATCATAGTTAAAGTATTAGAGTGGAAGATGCTAGCAACAGGGACGAGCAAAATCAGGTTATGGGGCCAGTGTTGCCAATACTTCAAAGAGAGAAGTGCTGTGAAAAAATAAAATTTAATTCTAAAATATAAAAAAAAAATACCATAGAAATACTAGCTGCATTTTGGAATATTTTTTTTAAGTGACTTTAAAAGTACTTGAAACCCCTTTCTAGTATTTTTACAATATTATTTTTTGTAATTTAGAATTATATTTTATTTTTTCCGAGTATTCTTCTTCTTAATGTGGCGGCGATGACAGCAAGTTGCCAATGTTGCTGTCATTAGGAAAAAGAATGCTACGAAAAGATAAAATTTAATTCTAAAATTACAAAATAAATATTAGGAAAAAACTAGAAAAGCGTTTCAAGTTCTGTTAAAGTCACTTAAAAAATATTCCGAAATGCAGCAAGTATTTTTATAGTAATTTTTCTATATTTAGAATTAAATTTATTGTTTTGCTGCAGATTTCACTTTAAAGTGTTGGCAACACTGACCCCATAACCTTCCAATTTTGCTCTCCATGCTCGTCCCGTCGTTAGCATTGGATGGTCACATAGACCTCATTTACAACTACAATTCGTTTGTATAGCAGTTGTAGGGTTGGGCCCAGTCAGTTAGGCTTAGTTCTTGCATGGGGAAGGTCCCAGGTTTGGGTTTGGGCATCGCCAAAATAACTGCCGACCTATAAACGGCCCATGCAGCCCAAAAATTTCCGACGAATAATGCCCTGTGTAGAGGAGTGCATGTTAACCAAGCTCATTATTCCCAACGCTGTGTACAATGTCGCCCGCTGTGCCAATGCGGTTGCGTTGGTTGCCTATTCAGGTGTCGGCTCGTCACTTGACTGTGGTTCTAATATACGACATCCGTCGCCAATAGACATTATGTAACTCTAGTGCCATGATAATTCAAACTCATCTAAACACAGTAGAAAACTCATTTAAAATTTGGCTAGCTTTAAAAGCAATCCCATTTGTATGTAGCTTATGTGAACATACATGCATGTTAATTTTAATGTAATAAAAAATAGATTTCTAAACAAGTTTTAAAATTGTGTCTCGCATTAATAGATAATAAGTGTAGGTTTTTTAAAAAGAATCAGTTTAAAGAAATGTGTAATCCTGTAAAAACTGCTTAGTATCTATCAAAAAAATTTGATTTTCAATGAGCAATTATTATCCTTTTAGGAGAACCTTCACCCAATTTTGCCTGGACGTCATATCAGATTACCTTGTCGATCTTCAAGCTATGGACTTTTCTGTACCCAATGTCAACAATCTTATGAGAGAATTCAAGACTATCCAGCGCAAACTTGAAAGGCTGCCTTGATATCTACCCACATCATCATTAGGATCATTAAATTTCTATAGCCCGATTATATTCATATGTAAAGGTGTAAACAATAACTTTTTTACTTCAGAAGCAGAACTTTTTGACAAGCGTGAAGCCTGCCAGTGATCATCAAAGAATTTTAGCATTGAGTTTGTGAAATAAATTCTTTTACCACTTCACATTTTGAGAATTCGTGTGTATATATAGGTTTTTCTATGTTAAAGTATTTTTCTTTCGATTTATGAGTCTGGTATACTTGAAATGTGATTTTCCTTATTATAAAGTTGTCTGATGTTAAACTGATGTTGTCTGACTAAAACTTAGCTAATAAATTTTTTATTCTTGACTTCCTTTGTTGAATGTTAGTGTTTTCAATTTAAACAAGTTCTAATAAACCATAATAGCAAACTTGCATTTATTCATTGAAATTTATATAGGTAACTAGTATATTTTTAACATTAACTGTCACCTACAATCACTTCTACAAAACTATTAAAAGATAAAATTGTTCATTCTCATCAATTTTCTTTTCTTGCATTCAATTTATATTTTGTATCATTATGCTAATCGCTTCTCTTATTGCTTTTTTTCATTTAAAAAAAGATCTCTTGAACTAAAAAAAAAGGAGGAAGTAGGTAGGCCAAAAAATGACGATGCTTAAACTAATAAATTTTATTTTTATGTAGATTTGAAATTGTTCACAAAACACATTTTATACACAGACAATTTATCGAGTTTTAAGTATTGCAGGACTGTAGTTGAATATGTTCTGTAAGAATTAATTTTTGATACACTATTTGTATAATTCTAGAGCTGGATATGTTATTGGTTAAAAGACAATTATTTATAGTATGAAAGTATATAATACTATAGTGTTAGATTTTACAAATTTTATTGTTATTTTCAAAGAAGTATTAAAACAATATTAATATTTTAACAGTTCTCTATTATCAGTTTTCTATTTCTTATGAATAAAAAATTTCACTAATAGTTTTAAGTTCTGAAGGAGTTGCTATGAAAATTATTAATTTGGTATTAAAAACTGGGTTTCATTGTTTCAATATGTGAATATCACGGAAACAAATTTCAGCAGTTCTAAAGTGTCAATTCCAGAGAGTATAGAGTTATAAACTTCGTATGTGTGATTATTTTAGTTTATAATACTTTTCCAAGTTAAAAAAAATATTTTAGGTGTATTTTACAATTAATGACGTATAGTAGCCAAATCCAATATACTTCTCCTCTTTTAATCATATCTATCAATGATGGGTTAGGGGTAAGAACATTAGTTTTGGCTAACTGTTTGACCACATATTCTCGTCTTTCAATATTTATTGGTTAATTTTAGTGTCATTTAGCAAAATGTAGCAGTTTTAATATTTTTCATTCAAAAACCACTCCAAGATCTTGACTCAGGAAACGTATATACTAACAGAACGTCTTTTAATACTTGTAGTGGTTTCCAGTCTTGATAGCGTAGTCGTTAGAAACCAGAGATGGTAAAACTCGTCTTTCTTCATCTGAGACTTTTTTAAATAGTTTTTTTTATGCAGATATTTTCCGATAAGGAAACTACAATCTAAATTGTCAGATATCGCAAGCTTAGCTACGAAATCTCGGATCCAAGAGAAATGATAAAGAACAAACTTATTTTTAACTAGTTAATTGAAATGAACTGGAACAGCCAGTTCCTAGTTCGGATGTTTTAAATAAAGCTGCAGTAAAAGCTTCGGAGAAAAGTCGACGAAGTTGTACTCCCGAATAGATTGCAACCGTTTTGAAATCATTAACTCGGATAAAAGCATTTATTACGAAGTTATATTAAGATTAATTACTGTAAGTATGTTAAAAATAAGCGCCAAAAAACTTTTGTTGAAGAAAAAGCCTTTATTCAAAAGGAAAATGCAACAATTTAGGTTAAGCGTATGGATGTAAAATTGAAATTTAAATCGTCGGAGTTAGGATAATTGAATTGGCGAGTGCAGAAACTACGTCAGTCACAAATTTTAAATTTTTCAGGGGGGAGAAAAAACGTAATAACTCCTCTATTTCTGCACTCGACACTCGAAACAAACGTCATGTATTTACGGAACTACTCAACATACTAACGTAGTTTTTGCACCCAACACGCATCTTGCCTTTCTACGTTCATTAAAAACGAGTTTTCGGATTTTTTTTGACTGAAGTGGTTTCTGCACTCACCGATTCAATTGGAGTTCAGAAAATTAAGGATTTCGGCTAAAGGTAGTTTTAACTCGATTTGGAATGAGTTATTGGTTCAATTATCTTCAAATGATGGGGAGTATTTATTAACAAATGTTATCGTTTATGTGATTTATTCTTAAAACGAACTATTTTCGATCAAAGCTATTGAAGTGACAAAGATTTCAGTAATAATCGAATGCTAGATCAATCGGAATAATTGATTAATACTCACAGAATAAAAAGTGATAAAAAATTTTAGTAACAGGAGCTTAAAGAACTTGTTTTTTCTGTTAAAGCATGTGTTTCGCGCTTCGAGATTGTCGATTGTAGGGTTTCGTAGTTTAGCTCGCGGGATATGTATGGCTTTTTGTATTTTTTTTTCAACAAGATGGATTATCACTTATAGAATGGACCTTTATGACATTCGGAGATGCTATAGATAGAATTTTGTTATTAGTATACAACTCTTAATAAGATAACTGTATAAGCATCTGTGATATTTTTCTGGTCATTACACGTTCAGTAGTATCAATGCGTACATTGTAATTGATTATTTGGAATACAGAAATGTAAGTAAATTCCCCTTATTTGACTTTTTTGTAGATATATTTAATAAATTTTTAAATATATTTATTAAATTTTTTAATTTAGTACATCATATTTACCTTTCCTCTTTACTTATTGCCCGCTTGGCGCCTTGACTGCCCGTTTTCCTGACACTCCTCTTTCGACTCTCGTTCTAGCCATCAGATTTTCATTAAGGTTTTTAATTTGTTTGAAAGGTTACAGCGTTAAGAATTGGTTTCCTCGGAGTCTGTCGCCAGAAAAATGCGACCGCTATTATACGTGGATGACGTCACCCTACCTGCCACCGCTTCATCGGAACGTTACGTTGACACGAAACTGGAAACCTAGCGAACCTAGTTTTCGTCTTTGCTTGTCAACAATGAAAAATTTAGGTTCTTCGTGATTTCTCACAAAATCAATTAGCATTTCTTCCTCGGAAAGCGTAAAACAACACTCGCTTTCCGTCATTTTCTCAAATTTTTAATTTTTGGCAAGCACCACGCAACAGACAACAGCAAAAAAAGTTGGCATCAGGATTTCCCCAACGCACTCAACAGCAACTCAATCTGGCGGTAGTGTTGAGTTGTCCGGCAACGCTCCCGAGGAAACCACTCTAGCGTAATCAATGTCAGTAGTTTGTATGACGTCACTCACCGCACTTTTACGACCGCTTAAATCTGTTGACGGACTCCGGGGAAATTATTTTTTGCTTACATCTGTCTGGCTTCATTGTCTTTCATAGGTAATTTTCGGAGAAGTGTGGGAAAATAGGCTATTTTATTTTTTTCAGAACGCCATTGCTTTGTTTTTGTTCGGTATTTCTTAATTGTGTTGTTTAAACATCCTTTTCGTCCAAACTTTTATTTAACGTAGGGCAAGGATATTTGTGTATCTACTTTCCTCTTTGAGTTTGTTTACATTTGTTGACACAAGTGTACAGGATTTTCCTACATGTGATAAAGCAAACGCGGCTGGAATGCTTTTGGACGCAGCGCAGGATATCATATCAAAAGCAAAAGAATCAATTACGGGACATTGTAAGTACACTATTTAAATTATTTTTAAAAAAATTGTTTTCTTATAATAGTGGAATAAAGCATTTTGTATTTTTTATCATATTATATTTCTACCAAACACAATCAAATGAATTTTTTTGTGGTGCTGCCATCTATTAGTTTACTATAAAACTTAAAGATAACCCTAGTTTTTTCTCAGGCCACACATTTAATATCGGCAACCAACGATTCATGCGTTGTCGGTAGTTCACGGTAGTATCACTTGCTTATCATCCCAAGATTTAAAAATTGGATGCTAATTCAATTTCAACTTGGGACCAGCTAAAGTTCCTGACGTCTCAAGCGCTTTAAAATGAAAATATTTGTATAAAATTTTAATGAGGTGTGATATAATTTTCCAAAAAAGTTTAATTAAAATAAACTTATTTAAAAATCTGTAATTTTGAAACATGATATAGTTAGCTTCTTATTTAATCAAATAAACTAATAAATTATGTAAAAGACAAGGATAAAAAAATAAGCTTTTTTTTAATTAATGGTCTTCCTTTTGTAAATATTTTGCTTGAATAAAAATTTTTTGATTCGACGTGAAGTTGTCCATGACAGATTCTTTTCTTTTAAAGGCCTAATATTATACCATGTATTACCAAGATTGATATAAAATTGTAGATTTGTATCAGTTTCAGAAATTAAATTATTTTATTTTTATTTTACCGTTTTAGGTGATGGACTTCCAAAGTACAAAGTGGTTTGCTATTATTCTTCTTGGTCCCACTACAGGAAAGGCCGAGGAAAATTTGAGATCGCAAATATAGATGCTAATCTGTGCACTCATATCATCTATGCATTTGCGAAGCTTCGCGATAACCAGATAGCAGTCGGAGATCCTAAAAGCGATTTAGGAGGAATTGGAAACTTAGGTGAAGCTTTCACGATTAGTTGTTTTCTTATTTTACATTTAGTGGAATTGTTAAAAAGTCTACCTTGAAGTTACGATTTTCTACGAGGATTTGAGTTTTAAGCTTTTATCAATTCTTTCTATAAACAAATTTGTGCTAGTATAAAATAAATCCACAGTTGAACACTCCGAGAATCAGTAGATTAGGACAAATGTAGACTTTAAATCTGCAGAGACTCAAGTAGTCTACAATGTCTCCTGCAGTTACTTTGGATAAACAAGTCTGGTTTTATTTTAGCTTCCACACTACGTTTATAACGTAAAAAGTGGAAGGTATTATAATCGTTCAGTCCGTCCGTCCGTCCGTCTGTCACCCACTTTCACAGAGCGATCCGTAAGTCTCACAAACAAGTGTGATACATCATTTTGAAGCAAAAAATCAGACTAGGCTACATTCCAAACTTCATTAAAAATTTTTAATTAGAAGTTTATTTAAAATTGAAATAACTAAAAATTTCATCTGCATTGAAATAACATGCAAATTCCATTTTTATTCAATATTTTCACTGTTGCCATGACATCAAACGTACGAAAAACTTTATTTAAAATAAAAATAAAATTCTTGAAAAAAATATTTATTTTTGTGTAATAATTCAATTTGGATTGTTGTAATAGCACAATAAAGTTATTTTGAAGGTTCATTGTACATGAATGAAGAAAGATGCATAAAAAATTCTAAATTTGCATAAAAAATATGCAAATTTTCGCTTTTCCTTTTAATGCAAGACTTACTAATTTATTTTTCGAAATGTAAACTTGAATCTTCAAAAAGATATTTATTTAAAAAAATACATCATTATGCTTCGAACTTCAAAAAAATAGCAAACGATAAAGATTAATTATCAAATCTTCAAAAAAAGATTAAAGACATTTGTTAATTTTGGCTTATAAAAGTTTGAATTAGAACTAGCTAAAGGTCTTGTTTGGCGAATTTCTTTCTGAGGTACTGTTAGTGTGTTTCCTGTTGAGCGTAAATATTGTGTGGAAGCGGTGTAAGTGACAGATTCTGTAACAAACCAACTTGTTTATCTCTGCTAAGCAAAATCCTACCAATCAGTTTTGGTGCCTTTTTCGAGAAACTTGAAAAAGGAATAAAAAGCCCATGTAATGGAATTTGTATTTTCTTCGAACTGAGAAAGAATCAATCTTTGATTGTTTCTTTGCTCGAGGAAAATCTTTTGTAGATTAGTAACATATCCATCATTAGATATTAAAAATAACTCTCAATATGCATAGTAAAACCCTACGTTATTGTTCAGGAACCCAAATTCGTCAAAGAACCAGACATCAGCAAATTTGAAGGTGGATAGTTCTGTCCTGATAGTACGAGACACTTTTTGTTTTTACTTTTTTTTGTACTAGTATCTTTCGTTTACCACAGGGTCCACAGGCTATTAAAGAGTAGTGAGTAGTTAACAGTGAGGATCACTGGGAGCTGTTGTCAATTCAGAATATAATACTCTGTTTCTGTATATTTACGGTTTTAAACTGTACACTAAACTGCCAGTTTTAAACTTTAAATTTAGCAAGGTTTTCTTAGAGTGTGAAGATTTTTAGGTCTCTGAGATTCCTATGTTTAACTCATCTCAAGTTTTAGTTTTGCTCTTAAAAAACTGATGTCTGTTTTACAAGTCTTTTGATAATTTCTTAAATAATGGATAAGATGTAGCTGTGAATAAAATGGGTAATTTTGATTCATTTTCTGATTTTCAGACGGGTACAAAAAATTCAACGACTTGAAACTCAAGAATCCAAAATTAAAGACACTTCTTGCAATCGGGGGATGGAATGCAGGCTCAGAGCCCTTCTCCACCATGGCTTCCGATGCTGGCAACCGAATTCGCTTTGTGGAGAGCGTGGTGCCTTTCCTTCAAAAATACGGATTCGATGGTCTGGACTTAGACTGGGAGTATCCAGGTAGCAATGGTGGCAGTCCCGAAGATAAACGAAATTTCGTAATACTTCTGCAGGTAAGTTATACTTCATTTGTCATTGGGTTTCTCGTGTTAGAATAAAATGGAAGGTCTAGGCTTGAGAAAGTAGATTTAAAGCATATCATACGGATGCTTATTCACTCAACTCAGCTAGCAATTCGATGTTCAACCTTTATCTCAATTTCGACTTCGCGATGCCGATTTGATTACCAGCGTTGAATGAAAGATTGCTCACATTTTCTATCTTCGTCCAGTCATATGTCGAACTTAATTACCATGTTTGGCGCAAATTTATGTTTGTTCTTTATTCATCAACGTTGGGTTGGCGGAAGCTGCGCATGTGCAAGATCAGCGATTGACAAAGGAACAGCATATGAGCAGCCGTCATCATAAGGACGTTGTATCTCTTGGCTGGGACGAAAGCAGGAATCTATGCATTTATGAATGGTTCAAATAATATAGGTTAGATCAACCGAACTTGTGGGGTTGATGATGTTGAAGATAATTTCTTCAACCGACATCCATACCTTAGTAGACGACAGATTACCGGTGATTTTCTTGTGAAAAAAAAATGTCTATAGGAAATACTTTTACAGTTGTGATTTCAAAATTAATGCCCAACTTTTTAACTGACCATCCCTCTTAAAAATTTAAAAGTGTAATAAATGGCAAAAAGTAATAATAAATGTTATCTGAATAAATAGTGAAAAATACTAGAAAAAAATTCTCTAATACAGCAACCTTTCGTAATATCGCGCTCCCAGGGAGACAAGCAAAAAACCGCGATATAACCGAATGAGCGATATAACGAGCGATTTGATAAATATTATACCTTTGATGTATTTATACTCTTAATAAAAAAAATTTTAAATTAAAGAAGAGTATGTATTTGAAAGATAAAACTAAATCAGATTAAGTAATATAACTACCCTAAAAAAAGAAACACTTTAGAAAGGACTTATTATTTTTTTTTTCTTGTTCATCTTGACATGTCGCCTATCTTGTCTCATGTCTAATTTTTAAGAAAAGTACATGCGTATTGAAAAAAAAACCGAGGGGAGGGGGGGGGGGCATATGATACAAAGACGCGATATATCCGAATGCGCAATGTAACGAGGCGCGATATAGCGAGGGGTTACTGTATTTATAATCTACTAAATTTGCGTTTGGTGACTTAATTTTGCACTTATATTATTATATTTTCCCCTTGATGTAGTAACTTAAATCCCTTTAAACACAAACGAAATTTTGCGAATCCTCTGCAGATCGGTTAATAATTAATCTAAGTTGGTGGACAGGTTTGCCCGTTACTGACTACTGATAATGTAAAGAAAACAGCTTATTCAGTAGAACGTTCATTTTACAGTAGTAGTAATACATTTCTTGAAATATTTCAGAATATTACTTCCAATATTTATTTTAATTAGGAGCTGAGAACAAATTTAATGTCACAAGGGTTTTTCCTAACAGCCGCTGTACCTAAAAGAAAATTAGCAATAGATAGGGGTTACGACATTCTTGCACTTTCAAAGTTAGTAATTTTCTATTACGATTATGTTTATTCTAAAAATCCTGCTATATAGTTACACTTTATTTCAGTGTTTTCTTGTTCTTTTGGCTATGTCTATCACTTTGTGTAGGAGATAACTCTAGAAAATAAATAAACAGCGCCTACTCCATTTTTTTAATCTATTTTATTACTCATATTACTTTTTAATTTGCGAATAAGGTAAAATAGTAATTCAAATTAATATATGTTCGAATATTAGTAGTGAAGTAAATTAAAATCGAGCTGAAGAATGAATCAAGAAACGTGGTCATTATTTTGTACCTTTGTATTTATTTATTGACGTAATTAAACTTTCTTTTCATGGAGTTAGATGTCATCAACACGTAAATTAGTAATTTCCGTAAATTGACACGCTATTCTTCTCATTATACAGGGTAGCGTCACTACTTTTACTTTACTTTACTCTGATGAATATAGCTACCACTATTATAACGATGTATATTTATTCGGTTTTGAACTTTGTTTTCAGTAGATATTTTTTAAAACAAAAATAGAGATATTTAGTCATTTTTTTCGTTAGAAGTTATTCGTTCGGCTCGATTAAATAGAGCCATAAAATAAATGCAAATTTGTTCCATTTCCACGATTCAAATTATCTTCCAGAGAGTTGGATTTCATCAACCTAATGACTTACAACTTTCATGGATATGGATATCAGAAGAATGAAACTGGAATGCACACTCCTCTGTTTAAAGATGAAGAATCTGGGAATTCTGAAACGAC
The DNA here is from genome assembly GCA_023701765.1 of Hylyphantes graminicola. NCBI lineage: Eukaryota > Metazoa > Arthropoda > Arachnida > Araneae > Linyphiidae > Hylyphantes > Hylyphantes graminicola. The sequence continues at coordinate 26,757,248 of CM043121.1, forward strand.
AATTGTAAGTGAAACCTTTAAAATAACTACTTTTAATACTTAGTATCACAGTATCAACGATTTAAAAACTGTAGAGGGGAAACAATGGGACAATTTTTGCATCTGTTATGTATTATTGTTTTAAAATAACTTTTAGGTTTACCATAGATTATTGGTAAATAAGCTTACTTACACGTGCTTTTAGATTTTAGAAAGTCTTGCCAACGTGCTGCACGTGGTGCATCGAGAATCACGATTCCCTTTTGGGACGTTATGAAATAAGCCACTTCCAATGAGGCAAGAAACATTACAAGTGGAATGATCATAAGCTCTGCGTTTATACTTATACTAAGTCTAAAAATATTTTCAAAAATGAGATTAAAAAAATACTCGAATACTCTTAATGTGCCTCTTACAACAATTTAAATAGTCTTAATATTAAGGTATTGTTAAGATAGGTGTAAAGGTAATGTTATTCATATTATAATTAATGTTATCCCGTATTGTTTGTTCTATATTTAAAGAGAGTAAAATATTCTTAAAAGCCTTTCTGCGCTTATTTTAAATATTCAAAAATATTTTATGTGCAACCGACCAATGCCTGTTTTCAATTTAAGGACTTTGCGGTGGATTACTGGTTAAAAGGTGGAGCACCAAAAGACAAGTTACTCATGGGCTTGTCACTGCGAGCCAAATCATACGCTTTATCGAATGAAGAACAGCACGGGATAGGGGCAGTGACTGTGGGGCCTGGACATGAGGGTCCGTTCACTCGTCATGCCGGAACGCTGTGATTCAATGAGGTCAGTTTCAAAATCATATTAAGAGTTGTTCTTAATCCCTTCCTTATCAATCCCGTAAAAACGATGGTAATCTCGTAAAAGTGAGGTTTAACCCTTTATTTCTCGAACCCGTGATATTTATGGGGTGAAAAGTTTAGTAGTGTATCGTTCCAATACCAGGGATAAAAAAAAGCTACATTTTTTAGGGATAAAATATCGACACTTTTAAAACCGTTTTCTTGAAAAATATCTTATTATTAAGGGGTGGAAAAATACCGTAACTCTTTTTGTACATATACCGGAAACTTTCCTTGCCTTTTTTAAGTTTCCATGGCTTCTTGATAAGTTCTATGTTTTCTCTGGAATAATGACAAAAAACAACCTGTATAGTTGAGAAATATTTAGAAAAAATAGTGGAGCCTATCTCATGTAGGACTTTTGTAACATAGACAAAAAACTGCTATGTGGTTCACTACATTCTTAAAACGAACGAGCGATTTTAACTCCGTCTGAGTTAATTTCACTCCTCCAGTCTGGAAAATGCACTTCTCCGAAAGGAGGGGATTCTTTGTGTGTTAAATCTCCGACAAGATCACTCCAAACGAGTGATTTTAATTCAGTCTGAGTTAATATTCACTCCAGTGTCGAAAATGCACTTCTCCAATTGGAGCGGATTTCACTCTTTTGTTTTAAGAGTGTACTGATAAAAAATAGGCCAAGTTAGCTATTCAAAATTTGCCCAGATCGTTCTTGAATTTTTTTTTACTGTGCGTCAGGTAAAGACCAGGAAAACACTTTATTAATTGGTAAAAATTATGATGTGAAGACTGACTTTTGTACAACACTTAAAGGACTTGTGTTTTATAGATATGTGTGAATCTTACAAGGAATAGTTGGAATTCTGTTTACGATTCGAATGCAAGAGCACCTTATGCATACAAAGGGGACCAATGGGTCAGTTACGATGACATGAACAGCTTTACTTGCAAGGTAGGGTTGACATTTATATCTGAGGAGTGCGATTTGTACTTATTACTTTTTTAATTAAAATATTAACAAAAATAATAAGCAATTTCCGTGTACCCCTTCGGCGTGATCAAATACCTTTTCTGTAATTTAATTATTAAAAAAACATGCAGCACTTTTTTCAAATTTTTATGCTAATTATGCTACTTAAAATGATAACATGAAATATAAAGAACTATGTCCCTGTCACACAATATTTGGTTGTCATTAAGAGAACATACTCTAATTAAAATTGCACTGTTATGAGTGTCCCAGTTTATTAAAATTTCTCCCTTCTAGTTACTAAAGCCAACTAAAGGGACTGGAAGAATATCACCTTTGCCCAGTCAACGCAATGTAAAGCATTTTACAAACTTTCAGTCTGCCCCCACTTGCCATTAGACGTAACATATGCAAAAAAAAAAAAAAAACTATCGCTTTTATGAAAATGTCCTGTACTTTCAACGGTTTGAAACAGTTTCTCTTATTTTTATGGACTTGAACAATTTTCTTAAACACGTTTACAATTTACTATTTTTTTCAAAAATTGCTCTTAATTACGTCACTTCAGGGGCATGGTACCGTCAACAGGATTGTTTTATGTGGCTTTAACCCTTTCAGCCCCAATGACAATTTGGCATCGTCATTTCAGAAACTTTTTTCTGATCGTCCATTAAAATTTATGATATCAAAAAGCACATCATTCAATTCTTCAAACTTTTTCTATTAGAAAATATTTTTTATTAATCCCAATAGATGTCAACCCTATTATTTTTTTTTAAAAATTAGGGTCAGAAAAAGGATGATGCCAAATGACATCACTGGGACCGAAAGGTTAAGAGTCATTTTTTTTAAAGGGGGACAACTTGCGATTGTTGATATCGTCGATTGTTTCGAAACTTTCAGGATATGTTAGTAGTATACTATGATAAGAAAAAGTGAATATAGTTTTTCTTAAATCCAACTTGTTTGTTCAATTTTCCGGTGAACGAGTTCGTTAGATGTATGACGCATCACTTGTAAGTTAAAGGTTGAGTATTCGAATTGCGCCCAAAATCAAAAAATTTCTCAATTTTAAAAGTACGATATATTTATAGATTTAAACCGTATGGTTACTGGAATTTGCTTTATTTAATACAGAAAGTTTCTATATTTTGTACAGTTATTTTCCAGTAACTCACTTCCCAGCTTAAACCGAAATTTTGACGGGATTTTTTGCAGTTTATGGGGTCGTTTCTTAAGTACCTTTAATGCTTCCTTTATGAATTGTTTGGTTGGTAGACATATATTTTCAGGCTTGTGTGCTTGGTCAGAGACCCGCTTATAAACCTTCGTCAAGTGAGACCGACACGACACACACACACATACGTGACAGATGCTGCCATCTATCGCGTGCCACCTCCACAATTTAGACATGTCCTTGAAGGGGAGGGAAATAGTCTCCAGGGACCTGTACCCTTGAGAAACTGCGCAATGACCCCCCACAGGACTTTCGGACCCAACAGATTTAACGAGCACGTACTCCGCATGTACTCGGTGGGTCTTCAGCGACCAGGACTCGATCGCTGGACCTTTCGATCCGGAGATCGAAACTCTGACCACAGGGCTCCCCACAACCTCCTTTATGAATTACAATCACCGATTTCATTGGTTGTTTTAATTTCACTCTAAAAAAAGTGCTTTTCTTTCTCTGCTGTGTTTATTTTAGAGTCCTCACGTGCAACTTTTTTTATTCTTCCTATTTATTGAACTTTATCGGTTTTAATTCGATTAAATTTTAAGTATACAAAGCATTACCAAAACTTCAATGTTGCTGAAAAACTTCGGTTAAGATGATAATTTGCAATATGCAGCAAAATTGCGGGACAGCAATTTAACTTGAAGCCTCGTGGTTTGGATCGAATTCTTTCTGTGTCTATCTTTCTTGACGAAGGCATATAAGCGGGTTTCTGATCATCACATAGGTCGGAATATATATATATGTACCTACCCAACACCCCCCCCCTTTGATATACAAACAGAGAAATGCTTTAGTGCTACAGACAAGTTTGTAAACAATATTCGTTTAAGGAGGGACTGTCAGTCCTATACACGTAATGCTTTATCTTTCAAATCATAGTTTCTTTAAAAGTATTTTTTAAACGTATGATCTGTTTGCACCAGATACGCAAATAGGGATGAAAGACAATTTAAAAAAGATTCGAAGGAACAATATCAATCAGTTTTTTAATTATTAATTTTTTTTAAAAGCTTCATTTTGAGAATCGTGGCGACATCTGTAGGACAACTTGGCTTAATTGATTAAAAAGATTTATTATTAATTTAAATAATTCACTCATGCATTATCTTTGTACGTTAATACAGAATTTAAATGATGCTTTTACATTTCAAGTACTTTTTATGACAAAAACGTTCTTAACAAACGAAAATCTATGATTTTAAAATTTGATGACACACAAAAATAAATGTCGCCAAATCGTAGAATTAAAAAAAACGCCAATATCTAAATCGTTCAAACTGTAAACCTAAACCACATGAAAAAGTGGGCGGAGCTCATTATAAATCCAGCCAAAGAATTTCGCGCGACTTTTAAACTTGACTGCTTTAGTTGTAGTATAGGTTGGATACTTTTAGATTAGATTTGGTTTAAATTATCGTCGCACTAGAGCTACACGAGGGCTATTGGCGCTTGGATACTTTTAGCTATTTTGATATGTACAGCTGTGGAAAAAGTTCCCACTAGTGATTATTTCGAACGTTAGTCATCCTATAGAACCTTTTTGACTTTGTGTTTATATAACATCATGAGTTAATTGCAGGACAAAAAAATGCATAAGGAGCCGTCTTCATATTAAAAATGCTATTAACTTTAAAATTTTCAATGGCAGCACCCAATTTTATAATTAAGAAATATTAAGAATCCTCATAAACCAGAGACATAACATAGAGTGGACTGCGCATTGGCAAACCTAAAGTGTCCTAAACATCTAACTTACACAGTCACATGACTGTGTCGCGTTTGGCTCGCATCTATGGCGAGTTTACCATTTGGCGAATTTTTCCACAACGACCTGAACACAGAGGCCGACAATCTAATGTTATGATAAAGAAGCTTGGAAAGGAGCAAGGATGAATCGCTAGTATTTTAAGATCCTCTTAATAGATATCAGATTATTTCTTTGATTTTGTGAGTCTTTTTAAGATTACTTGAACAATTGAATGTGGACTCTTTATTAAAAATTAATTTAAAAGAACATTAGTAGGTTTATGTAGAGTGTTGCTGTAATATAAGTTGGTAATTGACATGGTGAACATTTTCTGCCGTCTCTATAGCTTTCGTTCTAACGGTCCGATTTTTAAAAAAATCAATTTTTTTTTAAATATTGCTTCTTCCTTTATTTCACCTGGAATAAATCAACTTTCTAAAACACATCAATATATTCCAAATTCAGCAAATGTTCTACTTTTTAAATATAAATAACTCAAACACAATTGCAAAAACAGGTTTCGTTTTGACCAAATTGTAAAAAAATATTCTACTTCTAAGCTGTCTAATGTTCAGACCATTAATTTAATTGACTTGGCATAAAATATTTATTATAATTAGAGTTCTAACAACGTTGATTTAATCATGGATATGATTCTTCAGTATAAAAGAGCTTTTAGAATAAATTCCCTCGATAGAAATTATAGTTTATGAAGAACACACAATTACTAAAAGTATGCAGAACTAAATAAATTTTACCCGTGAAGTGTGACTAATCCTTTTTTATACCCCTCTTTACAATTAGGAATTCACAAGCATTTGGCATCTTGCACAAAACGTTACTGAATTAAAGTACAACATTCACGATTGTTAACATGCTCAGAGATTAAAAGAATGTAATTAAATATTTATTATAAAAGCCAAAAGAGAAAAATACCAACAATGCTCAAAAAATCGTCTGCAAAACATTAAAAAAAATTCAAGCTGCCGTGATTGGTAGAAACCCACGTGACTTGGGTATTGATGGTAGTCTCCACTTCGGTTTGCCAGCTGATATTCAGGTCTGGCGACAATTTGGAATAGTTCGTAACGAAGCGGTAGCGTTAAGTTGCCATATGTAGCAACCTTTCACCTCTTGGCGATTTATGATGTTTAGGACATAATGCTAATCTGCAAGGGATGGCGGTTTTCCAGAAAAAAACGGTTTTCCATTTTCCATCGGTTTTTCCCTAAAAAACCGGTTTTCGGTTCCAAAGGGCCTCATAAAAAAAACGGTTTTCAGTCAAAACTGGGACCACCGGTTTTTTGAAAACCGTTTTTGGTTTTCCATCCCTAAGCTGCTTTACTATTAATGCGCAGTCCACTCTATGTTATGTCTCTGTCATAAACCCTAAATCTTAGTTTTTGTTACATTTGGCTGAATATTTGACGAGTTATTCAATCGAATCACTCGGTGACCTTTGGTTTACCATTTTTAAATGACGGCCGTAGTCTGTGGGTTTATTGAAGGGAGAAAAATAAACGTGTATTTAAAGATCTTTAGGGAGGGGTCCTGGGATGTATAGTCAATGAGGATGAAGCATTGAAGTTATTTTTAGAATATTTTGTAGTCTTTTTTTAAATTCGAAACATTTTTTTAATAGAAAAGAAGGTATTGACATGGTAGTCTTCCCAAAGTGTCCCGTCTGTCTGTCCTTACTTCGGTGACGAAATCTGTTCTATCCATCAGATCTTAAGAATCATTTTTGTCATCGAAAGATAGGACAGCAGGGACCTAACTTCATACTTTTTGTTCTTCTGTTTGTACGTCCATACGGACATCTGTCATCTTGTCATGTCGACGAACGACCCATTAAAGTAGCATTGGAATTTAATTTTTAGTCATTTAAATTACTGTTGCCACATCAGCAATATCACGAAAAACCTTATTTGAAATGTTAAAGATTATTAATTTTTTCTTTGTAAATCGATTTGGGAATGGCGTTATAAAAAATATACCACAATGTGATTTTTTTTAATGTTTATTATATTTGTTTACTAAGAAAGTGGTTCACAGTCCGTGCAATTTGGAGTTATTTCATGTTTATCATTGCCAAATGTTCTGGATATATCAGGTTTTTTCAAATATTATAGTTATTGATAGTTATTTAATTACAAGAATCTCGTGTAATTTAAGGTGAGATTTTCAAAGCATTGCCAAAGATCACAGAAAGGATGCTACAGGATGTGACTCGTTCAATTTTACATAATTATTCTTCAAACTGCAAATAAATTTAGCAAACTATAAAGATTATCTATTTAATTTGCGGAAGAAAAAATGTAATTATAGTGGTCAATTTTTAGAGTTGAAGATTCAAATTGTAACTGAATGCTGGGTTAGTCTATATTTGTTCTGAAGTTATAAATCTTGTGCGGAAGTGGTTATAGGTGGCAGTTAATGTTATTATAATACCCTTGCGTTTCGACGAGAATTTCATTCTAGTACTTAAGGGGGAATAGTACCGAGAATCGGCTTCTCAAGCGAAGGCTTCTCTCAATGTTAATCCTATGGGGAAAAAATAAAAAGTCTGCCACATTTCTCCGGCTGTATTGAATATTTTTACAAACGGTTTTTTTTATATGATACATGCAGTTGATTTGCCGGTCTCTATCTTTTCACTTTTTTGAAATTGGTTAAAATAATTTTTTGATTATTAATAAATCATTTTACAATATGAACTAGGTCGAAATTTGAAAAACTGAAAAGATAGAGACGTAGAACTTTAAATTTCCTTCGCATTGAAAAAAAAAAGTTCGCAATTATTTGCATTTTTAGGGTAGAAAAGTGGCAGCGAAATTATGAAATTTTCAATATCCAGTCTTATCCAGGAAGTAGCGCCCCCTAGGAGTAGAAATTAAGCTCCTCCCCCTAAAGTTAGCTCCTCCCCTTTTAGTTAAAGATGCTGAAACTCAGATAAGATGAGGTACGTGTAGTTCAATTTCAATAGTCTGCGTATTTTAACTTCTGCTCCGTAAGCTAAAGTTTCAATTCATTGTGTGTTTTTAGACGCCGATTTCGAAAATACAAATGGATTTTTTACTATAGCGTCCAGTTTAAAAGTTTTTTAAAAAAATTAAGTGGCATTGATTCATTCTATTGGATTCTAATTCTTAATTAGTAAAAAAAAATCTTTTTTAATTTCTTCCAAATGATTTATTTGAAAGAGTTTGAAATATGCTTTGGGGACTTGAAGTTCAGAAAAAGGCATTACAAAGTGTGAACAATTAAACAAATTTTGACTTGTATATTTTTGTTGAAATATTAATTTAAGTTAAAATCCGAAAAACATGTACTTCTTGAAGTTTTTGTTGTATAATTTACCATTTCTTTCAAAAAGGATTTTTGCATAACGTTTTAAATCTGTTTTGGCATTAGGTAGCAGTATTGGCGTGTTTAAAATTAGGTAACTTTTTTTAGTTTTTCATTTTTGATCTTCCGCGATTTTAATTAATGATTCGGCTCCACTCTCAATGCGAGGTCTTGTTGTGTTCTAATATAGTTTAGTTTTAGGTTTGAATGATCGTCGCACTAGAGCTACACGAGTGCTATTGGCGACGGGCGTCGTATTTTAGAACCACAGTCAGGTGACGAGCCAGCACCTGAGTAGGCACCCAACGCAACCGCTAAGGGCGACATCGTACGCAGCGTTATGACTTTGAAGGATATTTAACGTGCACTCCCGTACACGGGGTATTATTCGTCGGACATTTTTTGCTGCACGGGCCGTTTATCGGTCGGCAGCTACTCTTTGGCGATGCCCGGACCCGAACCTGGGACCTTCCGTATGCTAAGCGTGTGCTCAACCGACTGGGCTCCCCAGCCCCTCTAATATAGTTTAGTAAAGTTAGTTTGAAATATCTTCGCACTAGAGCTATATGATGGCTATTGGCAACGGGCGTCGTAGTTTACAACCGCGGTCAAGTAACGAGTCGACATCAGGGTATGCACCCAATGCAACTGTTCAAGGAGCCATCGTACGCAGTGTTGGGACTAATAAGAATATTTAGCGTGCATTCCCAATGCAAGGGGTATTATTCGTCGGACATTTTTCTTTACGGACGATTTATAGGTCGGCGGTTGATTTGGCGATGCCCGGACCGAACCTGGGACCTTTCACATTTAAGGCAAAAAAAAATGCCTTAACCGACTGATCTGTTCTGTCTTCTTTATGTGCATCATTTTCTTATTCCTGTAATTTATTAAACCTTTATCGCTGCATACTCGGCATACCGAATATCCCGTATAAATCCCAACCAGTAGTTTCCGCGTTCGAATCCCGGTTGGTAAGCGCATGGATGATTGACTTGTCAATACAATGTTAGGTTAGGTAAGGTTTGAATTATCGTCGCACTAGAGCTACACGAGGGCTATTGGAGAACGGGCATCGTATTTTGGAACCACAGTCAGGTGACGAGCCATCACTTGAATAGGCACCCAACGCAACCGCTAAGGGCGACATCGTACTCGGCGTTCAATACAATGTTAATTGTCTACATGTTGGTCTTAATTTGTGTAAAAAGATGTCCATCCTCTCCGGACGCTCTGGTAACATTCTTCCATAGGATATCCATGATCACAACAACAGCATTAAACCTTATTAGTTTCAATTAGATTAAATTTTCCCTAACTCCTAGAAGATAGCTAATTATTCGAGGTAGCATCCTTCAAATCCAGATTGCCGAATTATTTTCAAAGAAAATTGCAATTTGGTTGTTTTTATGCTATATAAGTTTCCAGTTTTCATTTTTGTCCATCGTGATTTTATTGGTTGTTTCAATTTTACTCTAAATGCTCGATAAAAATCGCAGATATTTAGTAATGGGAATTTATTCTAAAGTGTCTTCCATTTTGAGTTTGAAACAAGCATGAGAGGATTCACTAAAGAAACCACGTTATTGGCGCAAATAGTTTATTTGTTGCTGTACAAATTATACAAGTTTCGGCTCGTCTTCTTCAGAAAAACACTACACAACTATAATAGTGCCTCTTATAAAAAAAAAAGATTTTAATTTTTTAAAAAACTTCATTTTATTTAAGACAGTTTTTCTTTGCAAAATTGGAATTTTTTTTAATCGTTACGTCTCGATCCTCATGTTGGCGCATACCCTTCCCCCCCCCTCTGAGCGTGCCGCTATTCAGGTGTTGGCTCGTCACTTGACCGTGGTTCTAAAATACGACGCCCGTCGCCAATAGCCCTCGTGTAGCTCTAGTGCGACGATAATTCAAACCGAACCTAACCTGAGCGTGCCGTAATTTATGTACGTCCCCTTATCGAAAAATTTAATATTTTGAAGCATATTCAATATATTTACTTTCAATGATCTTTCAATATTACTTTTATGATGTGGTTTTTTAATCTATCAATAACATTTGCTATAATTTTCAAAAAAGGATACGAATGAATTTTAAAAAATACAGTTTTGTCAAACATATAATTTTTTTTGTGCTGAAAAATAATCGTATGATAATTTATGAAAATATATACATCGTAATAAAATGTAAGTTTTTAAAGAAAATTGTGTGGAATATTTTTGAGAAGAAAAAATAAGGCATTAAAGTGTTCTTCGATTCCAAGCACCACAAACAACCATTTCACCGATCAAACTGAACCGATTCCAAACACCACTATACAATTTCGATTAACGGGTCATAGGACTCTTAAAAATGTGCAAACAAGGTACTACAAAGCATCGTTTGATCATTCATGTAACTTTTTAACTACTGAATATACAAGTATAATTTTTTTATATAAAATTCTACAAGATTTACTTATTATAAAACAAATTTTAAAATTTATGAAACTTTAGCAGAAAATAAAATAAATGATATTAAACATGAAGCTCTTTGAGCACATAGTGATTAGGCTTGCGCGGCAAATTGTGAGGTCAAAATTGAAGACATGACCAAGAAAATGACTTTATATTGTACAAATGTGTACAAACAAAGACTTATACCTAAATTCTCAGCTCAATTTTAATTAGAAATTATTTTAAGAACTTTTTTCTAAAAAAATTTATAAAAGTTTTAAAATTTTGATTTTAAACATTTTTAAAAATAATTTCTAATTAAAATTGAGCTGAGAATTTAGGTATAAGTCTTTGTTTGTACATATTTGTACAATATAAAGTCATTTTCTTGGTCATGTCTTCAATTTTGACCTCACAATTTGCCGCGCAAGCCTAATCACAATGTGTTCAAATAGCTTTATGTTTAATATCATTTATTTTAGTTTTGGCCAAAGTTTCATAAATTTTAAAATTTGTTTCATATTAAATAAATCTTGTAGAATTACATATAAAAAAATTATGCTTGTATATTGAGTAGTTAAAAAATTACATGAAAGATCAAACTATGCTTTGTAGTTCCTTCTTTGCACATTTTTAAGACTCCTTAGACCCCTTAAGTAACTGCACATGTAGGCTTTTTAATTTTTAAGAACTTCTCGAGCAACATTCAAGAACATGTGTCTTTTGGTGGCAGAGTACTGAAAGTTTAATGTGCCAATCACTCAGTCCGACGCTATTTTAGAGGCCTTGAAAAGTTGCAAAAAACACGTCCAGATTTCCCGGCTCCAAAGGTGTGCAATGTAGAAAGCTTCTTTCAGAACGAATGTACAGATTAGTGGCGGGAGTAAGGCTTGTAATAAAGAGACCAGTGTCTAATTTACAAGAGCAACCGAATGAACAAATTGACAAACTGCCACTAGCAATACAAAAGGTTCCTGCACATGTTTTTGAAGACCATAAACCCGCGTTTGTTTGTATCTTGCTGACCTTATTATTGCCTTTAAAACTGCTAATACGACAGATTCATTATACATTGGGGTTTCTACTTTTGCATTAGTATGCCATTAGTTTTAACAAACATAAAGATTGCTACGCCAACAATTAAAAGTACGGAACTAAATTTAAGGGGTCATAGTCTTAAAAATGTGCAAAGAAGGTACTACAAAGCATAGTTTGATCTTTCATGCAATTTTTAACTACTCAATATAAAAGTATAATTTTTTTATATGCAATTCTATAAGATTTACTTATTATACAACAAATTTTAAAATTTATGAAACTTCAGCCAAAACTAAAATAAATGATAACAAACATAAGACTATTGGAACACATTGGGATTAGGCTTGCGCGCGAAATTTTGAGGTCAAAATTGAAGAAATGACAAAGAAAATGATTTTATATTGTACAAATATGTACAAACAAAGACTTATACCTAATTTCTAAACTCAATTTTAATAAGTAATTATTTTCAGAGCTTTTTTCTTAAATTTTTATTAATTTTTTTTAGAAAAAAGCTCTTAACATAAATTCTAATTAAAATTGAGCTCAGAATTTAGTCTTTGTTTGTACATATTTGTACAATATAAAGTCATTTTCTTGCTCATTTCTTCAATTTTGACCTCAAAATTTGGCACGCAAGCCTAATCCCAATGTGTTCAAATAGTTTTATGTTTGTTATAATTTATTTTAGTTTTGGCTGAAGTTTCATAAATTTTAAAATTTGTTATATAATAAATAAATTTATAAAATTACATATAAAAAATATACTTATATGTTGAGTAGTTAAAAAATTACATTAAAGATCACCTTCTTTGCACATTTTTAAGACTTCTATGACCCCTTAAGAACAATACTGTTTATGTGCCGAAGCTAAACTAGTATTCCGAAGTTTGCAGGGATGACTTTAGAGCAGTTCATAGCGGTATCAAATCTCGGTAATTATAAATAGAAATATAATGTATTAGTACGAGCAAACCAGAAAAGAAATCGTTTCCTGAAAGATCGTAATATTTACAAAATAAATATAATTTATTAAACAAATAAAAAAATTAAATGAAAGAGAAATAACCAAACAACACAATTTTTTTCCCTCCAGAACATTGTCCGGGCTCGCGAAAGAGTATCGGAACCAGTTTTCGTTAGTCTAAACCTGATTACAATCGAATAATCTTTATCTTGTGATTGAGAAAGCTTGCCGTGCTCCACTCCCCAGAAAGAGAAACGTATCCCCTTTTTTAACTCGCCAGACGTATCATTTGGCGAAAATTTGTAACGCCACCTGGCGAGTCAGAATCAAAATAAAGTTGGCTGATAAATCCTCTTAAGTAGGGCAAGAAAATATTGCGTTAAAAACATTCAATTCCCTTAAGCCCACAAATGAAAACAATACCTCTGGAACAGTTGCCACGTGAAATCCACCCACTTTACGTCCTGCTCTTACTTATGTGTTTTTATGTTTAACGTACATTGCGTTATATTTTCAGATTGATTACGTCATGGAAAAAGGCTTGGCAGGAGTCATGTTGTGGGCCATCGATACAGATGATTTTCTGGGTGATTGCTACGGTAAAAAGTTCTATCTTCTCAACACAGTGGCCAGTAGACTGCTTCCAAGAAACAATTGAAATGATCCATGGGACCACAAATGCACGTATTGATGTAATTGAATGAATGTATGGTTGTCTTTGTTAATAAATGATCATAATATCTGGAATGCTAAATTTATTGATCTTGACATTGACACTGATATTGACTTCACACTGTTGAAAAAAAATCCTTGAATTAACGGAAAAACTACTGGCAGCATACCGGGATACCGGGATTTTTCCGTTAATTTCAGAATCTTCCGTTTTGGAATTTTTCCGTTATTTTCAGGGGTCTTCCATTTTGGAATTTCTCCGTTAATTCCAGGACCTTCCATTTCGGAATTTCTCCGTTAATTTCAGGATCTTCCATTTCGGAATTTCTCCGTTAATTTCAGGATTTTCCATTTAGCTGTTTCCTGTTAATTTCATGAATTTCTGATTGGCATTTCTCTCTTAAATTCAGAAAACTTGCATAGCATTTTCTACAGGGTGTCCTAAAAGTTCCCGTACTCCAACTTTAAAAAATCATTATCCGTGTTTAATTTTTCAAATATTGAATTTTATCGTCTGCTTAATATTTCATCAAATCTTTTGTTTTTATTGCCTGGTTTTTTTCGTGCTCAAGTTGTTCTGCAATAAAATTCTATGTCATTTTGTTCTTCATTGCAACATAATTTTTTAAGCATTCATATAAAAGGCGCTGCTTGAAGCTCATTTTGGATGTAAAAATCATAATGAAAGATTTAAAGAATTTGGTCCACATAAATATCCAGTTAATGCTATACCAATTTAAGATACTCTATATAAACTCGTCCAGAGATTTCGTGCGACATCAGGCTTAGTGAAAGATAACACAGAAGTGCCAGACCGAAAATTGTTACACCAGATTTTGTGCAAGAAACTCAACGAAGGATATTGCAATCTGTTTTTCGAGTCAACTGCTGATGGAACTGTATACAGAGAACTTATCCAACAATTTGTTGCACTATTAGAAGTGAATGAATGGGATTCTTGGTTCCAACAAGGCGGTGCAACATGCCATACAAGTAATGAAACCATGGACATGCTTAAACTTTTTTTTGGCGATCGACTCTTCTCAAGAAATCTTGGGCCACCTCGTTCCCCTAATTTGAGTATACCTGACTTTTTTTCTGTGGGGATATTTAAAGAACTAAGTTTATGAAGATAATCCACAATTAATAGAGGATCTGAAAAATGCCATTTTATAAGGATACAAGAAGTCACTCCCAGCATCTTAAAACGCGTTTCTAAAAATACGCGCAAAACGCCTTCAGGTGTGCTTCGATGAAAGGGGTGGACACTTTGATAATTTAATATAAATGTAAGTTCCAAATTTTTTCCTATGTTTTATTAAAAGAGCTTTATACCATTAGCATAAAAACAATGTTTTTAAGTTTGTTGTTTTGCGTGTAAAAAATTCACGAATCGTCAGTACGGGAACTTTTAGGACACCCTCTAGTTAATTCCAAGAAAATTTTGCTTTTTTCTTGTCAATTTTGTTTCTATATACTATTAAAAAATCAATCATTCTAAATATATCCATTTATATATGGTGTTATAAATATAAGCTAAGCATAGGGAAATGTAAACATGCATCCTGTTCGTTATATAAAACGTAAGCATATAATGTCTTCATACTTTAACCTTAAATCTATTCAAAACTAATACATTCTAATCCTTTGATAATTTGTAACCACATTTGGTATATTATCTGAATGAAAAGGACATTGTTCACATTTTTTGATTAAATTATTTTTGATTTAATTACCACTCCTCATATATTTAAAACAATTTTAATAAGGCAGAAAAATTTTAAGATAATTTTTTTGATAATTTTTCTGTCTTATTTTTTTACAATATATATATTTAGTATTGTTCTGTTGGTAAATGGTATTGTACAGCTGTGGAAATAAAAAAGTACCCACTTGAGGTTATTTCATCCGTTAGTCATCCTATAGAATCGCACCTTTTTGACATTTTGAACAATTAACATTCTGAGTTAATTGCATGAAACAAAATTTGCATAAGGGGCCATCTTCATATTAAAAATGTTACTAACTTTAAAATTTCCAATAGTAACACCCCTTTTTGAGTCCATATTTCAAATCTATGACCCATGTTAATACGAAATGCCAAATTTTGTTAGTTTTTAAGCCTTATTAGGGGAGTTAGAGACGTGCAAAGTTTAGGTCCCATAATGTTAAATGAGTTGCACATAAAAAACTATCCCAATCTATAAATAATTAAGATAATGAAACGAATTTTTTACTGAAATGAAATAATAATAACCCAAACAAAATGCATTCAATATTGGGGTATTTAAAACAATTTTTATATTTTTAAATAATTATTATATTAATTTTTTTAAAAAATATGAATAGAAACCCCTTATTATTTTTAAAGAAATAAATTTAAGACAGGAAGTTTAAGCGAAATCCCAATTTTTAAAAAATTTTATTCATAATTTGCTGAGTAAATCACAAAATACTTTTTAATTACCCTTTAGGGGACTGTGTATAAGATTACGTGTGATTGATAAATAAAGACGAACTTGCATGCATACTTGCTTGTCATTTTAGAGATGGTCCTCAAAAGGTCCACAAGTGATTCGATTAAATAGCTCGTCAAATATTCATCCAAATGTAACAAAAACTTAGATTTAAGGGTTTTCAAGAGTGCTTAACATTTCTAAGTTATTAAAATTAGGTGTTGCCATTGGAAATTTCAAAGTTCGTAATATTTTTAATATGAAGACGGCCCCTTATTCAAATTTTGTATCGTGCAATTAAATCAGAATGTTAATTGTACACAATTTCAAAAAGGTCCGATTCTATAGGGTGACTAACGGATGAAATAACCTCAAGTGGGTACTTTTTTATTTCCGCAGCTGTACTTTACAGTTAGCATATCCAGGGCAAAATCATGTGTAGGGGATAATGAGTCGGGTGTCTTAGGGATTGAACACCCCTTAACAGAGAGACTCTATAAGACAGTAACCTTTGTATTCAAAAACAATAAATTTTTAAGTGCCTGCATTTGTGCAATACATACATGAATTTGTATAGCCGCTGGTAGTAAAAAAAATTAGTATATGGAGACGAGAGTTATTATCCCCCCCCCCTCCCCCTGGATACACCACTGATACAATTTAACAATATGTGAACAAATAAAGAATTACAGAATATAATCATGTTTTATTTTTCTTTCATAATTGAAAAAGACTGTTATGGTATTTCAAATCTTCAACTAATTTTAAAATTTGTACAGGAACTACAGATTTAGTTTTCTTCTTTTTCTGAACTTTCGACCCTCTTTGGAGATTAATGATAAACAAGCACCTAAAACAAATAATATATTTATATATACAAATCCAATTTTGAATAAATAGATCTAATGTAAAGAAGCAAGTGGAAATCAGGCGTTAATCAGACAAAATCTTCTTAAGCCCTTCTAAAATTAAACAATTTGTCAATTTTAGGTTTTTTTTCGAGCAAGTCTTCCATAGTATCTGCACCGTATTAATTTAATATCAGAGTTAAAAAAGTGCTTTTTCTCTTTTTTTGTGAAGAGGGGGAAGGGGGCAGACAAGGCATGAATCTTAGAGTATACCTTTAATGAATTGATTTATCCATATCTTACAATACAGTTTTGATAATTGGAACACTGAAAATATTTTTTTATAGAAGGGTGTAGAAACAGAACGGAAGTGTTCTTGAATAATGCATAACAAAATTAATAATACAATTTTATAAAAGTATTTAGTAATAAAATACAATTTTATAATAGTATTTAGTAATAAAATACAATTTTATAATAGTATTTAGTAATAAAATACAATTTTATAATTGTATTTAGTAATAAAATACAATCTTATAATTAGTATTCTCGTAAAAGCTGATAACTATTGCTGTAGTTGTAGACGGTGAGCCGAAAATGAGATATCACTTAGCAGCTATATCTAAATGAACACTAAAATAGCGTTCTGCGGACACTTGCAATTCCTAAATTTTGAATTCGTTAGAAAATTTGCATTTAATTTGAAATTGTGTTTTTCTTAGTGCAGATTTTTCAAAACAAAGAGCATTGACAATAGTGTATGTAACATCCGAATCGTGTGCATAGTTTTTAAAATAAACCATGCTGTGCTGATAGCGATAGCGTAACCGTGCTTTTCAATCGAGGTTAGGTTTGGTTTTGAAATATTGTCGCACTAGAGCTACATGAGGGCAATTGCTTTTCAATCGAATTTAAATGTGATAATTTCAAATCATTTCATTATTTTTTTTTATAATGTGCACTTGTTTATACAAACATTAAACATTGTTTATTTCATTCATTTGACAGCGTTTTCAAACGTTAAATTAAATTTACTTACTTAAGCGTGTTGGTAAACAAACGGAAATATTAATTTCAGGAATCATCCCACGGTCAATTATAGGTCTATAGAGATTACAGAAACAAATAAGAAAGAGACAAGAACTGGATTCTATATATAGAAAAGAAAGATAGAAAATATAATCTTTTTATAAAATCTTATTTTATCAAAAGAAATTAACATACCTGTATATTTATCTTTCTTGCTTCAGATGTGGTCAAAACAAACAAACAAAAAATATGGTGGCTGAGTCGGTCGGCGGATGTGTCGAGGCTAAAAGCTGTTGGGTGCGAGGTTATATGTAGAAATTTCGTTAATACGGATCTTAAGTGAAATTCTGCACGCAGAAATACGTTGTTTTTCCGTTTTCGCTTGTCAAGCGTTTAAGGAAAACGGAAACAAGCTGTTTATTTCAGACAAGCCATCTGTTTGTTGAAGAAACGCAATCTTTCCGTAAATTCCCGAAAATAATTGCAGAAATATGCACGTAAAATTCAGGTTTTTTTTAACAGTGCAATGTAATATATTCATTTTATGTTTAATAATATTCAATGTAGGCTTTCCAAAAAAAAAATCCAACGATGCCTTCCTTGAAGAAAAGCGTGTTCCGAACTTTATAAGTGAGTACGTAATGATTATTAATGTAAGTGAAAATGTCGAAACAAAATGATCGTGCTTCTCACTTCTCAAAAAATACCCAACTTACTAGCAAAAGGTTTCATCTTCTGAAAATAAATAATTGTGAATAAATCCTAAAATTTAAATTACCATTCACTTTATTTTTCAGGTTGACTACCTTATAAAGAAAGGTTTGGCCCGTGCGCTCGTCAGCTCCAATGACACTGATGTGATGATCATAAGGGCTATGGGGAAAATATATCTTACTCAGATCGTCTGGCAAACTACTGTCATAATGCCAAAGAATGGCAAGGTGTCTAATGTAACTTTAGTTTAAGAAATTTAGCTCTAAACTGGTAGAGACGGCTCCACATCTATTTGGCTTAAGGTATATGATAGAGATCCTTTTAGCCAAGGACCTTGTTTTTAAACCAACTTGAGTGTCATCTATCCGGTTTAGATCAAGAAGAAAGCCAGACATATGACGTTTCCATGGTGCTGTGCCGATTGTTGTATTCGTTTTTGTGAAATAACTAGTTTAATTGTGATTTCGTTTCTAGCGTTATTCTATGATTTACATCACTTTTTTAATGCACATTCAATTCGTATGCATGTCTTTTCAAAGACTTTTTGAGCTAAAATATCACACTAAAGGTTACTTTATGAAATAATTTTTTATTGAATAGCATGACAAACCTTTTTACTCGTTTTGAGATTCAGTCTTTTAACGTTTGGTATGGTATGGTACATATATATTCCAACATGTGTGCTTGTTCAGAGAACCGCTTATACGCTTTCGTCAAGTGGGACAGACACAGAAAGAATTTTTACAGTCACAAAGAAATGAACAACCCGTAGACAAATAACAACATTTATTGACGGTCACAAACATCCATGCCTGACCGGGATTCAAACCCGACCCCAGCAGCTCCAAAGGCTAGAGTCCTAACGAGTGTGCCACCGGGGCGGCCTTTTAACGTTTGGAGTGCCGTATAAATTAAGGTTATACCACTCAGTCAGTCATGACTTACTCGATTAATTGATGTGCTTCTAAAGAACTAATATTTTTCAATATTTTCCACTATTCTCTTTATAAACTTAGTTAGGAACCTGAAACTAAACTTTTTTTATTATTTAGTGAGGGATATAAAACTGCATTTACTAAGAATAGTGCGGAATCTAAAACTCTTACCACTCAAAATACACAGATACACTTCCGAAACACAAAAATGTACTTTTACATTTAGTTTCTAAGAACTTCCTCAGTTGATTTCGTTATTCCCTTTTGGTAGTTCCGGAACGTCATTATAGAAAACTTGCCACTTTAATCTGAAATTTGATTTTGTTAAGTGTGTGCTTATGATTTTTTTATAGAGGTTTTCCTACTAGGAAAAATGCGTTCTAAAGTTTTTATCGCTTTCATTATCAGCAGATTGTTGATGGACAAGAGATTATAGTCACTTTCCAAATGATATTCGAAAGATCTTGGTCATTAAGATGATTTTTCAATGTTATCGCAGCATTTTTTCTAACGTTAACAAGTAACGTTATGTGAATTTGGAATGAAAACTTTTCACTTTCTTAAGAAATAGTTATTTGGCAAAAAACATAAAAATGTAAGTAGCAATTACATGCTCATTTAAAGTTATTTAAAATATAGTGCCGAATAATAAGAGCGAAGGAAATATGAAATTTTTGATAAATAAACTAATTATCAATCCAAATCTAACTTTAGTTTTATTCTAACGGTATTTTTTATTAACGTATGACTATATTAAAACTAGTTTCTTCAAATACATAAAGAAATTCTTTAGAAAGGAGTGTAAAATCTAACTACCATTGTAAGGAATCCAACTGGTACCCAGAAAAAAATCGTTTAAAATAATGGAGGTTTTGTATTTGCAGGGCATTGAAAAAAAAGTTTTTACTCGCGATTTCTTTATTGCTAGAAATAAATATTTCTAGAGCACAACTTTCATCTTCATGCGGTAAAAAGAACGAAGTAAACTTTCTTTTGGATACTGCAAACGACTTCATAAGAAGGGCAAAACATTCACATCCAACATGTTGTAAGTATGAATACTTATACCTTGCATTTTGTTGAATAAAAAAAACAGCTTTCCAGCTTTCATTCTTGCCTTTCTATCGGTGCTCCTATTTGTAATCTTTTCTAACGTGACATTCACCAGTTGGACTAGGGAAAGTATTTATTTTCATTTATGTTTTTCGTTGCCACTTACGACTTAAAATGTGTGAAGAATTTTTTTTTTTTGTAAAACAAATTTGTTTGGATTAACTTTATATGATTCAACACAATTGAATTTTCACATCACTCGTTTATTAAGAAATTAAAAATCAGGTATTTTAAAATTCCAAAAAAACGTACATCTAAATAAAGTTATAGTAAGTTTCGTTATATTATTTAGTTATTTTAATTATATCCAAAAATAAGATCATATATTTTTTTAAAATACACATTTAAGTTACAATCTTTTAAAATAAGAAGAAATATCTGTTTGCTTAATTTTTTTCTCGGTTTTTCGGAAAGTACCTCATACTTCAATTTGTTTTTAAGTTCTGTAAAAAGACTATTTATTGAAACGTCTTTCGTGTTTTGCAAATTTAACTTTCACTGGTATTCCTCCATTCTGTGAGTTTCTTAAAATCCTTGCCATCGGCATTAACCCCTTGCTTGTGTGACAACTGACAACCCTAGTGATGGCAATACCTTGCAATTGTTATGAATCTTGTTATGCTGAATTTGTTCCAACTTTTCAGGCTGGTTAACTCTTTCGCGAGCTAATATGGATGGGGGTAATTAAAAGGACGAAAGGGCAAACAATGACCAGTAGCGGCGGGAAAGCAAGACTTACTATTTGGAAAAGTGTCCCTGTCAAATTTAGAATATCTACGAAAATGTATGAGGGTTATAGGAAAGACAGAGGCAAAACAGATGGCAAATGTGAAAACACATAAGACATAAAAAAGAAACCACAAACGTATAGGGAATTATGTTTTTTCATAGAAGATGTAACTTTCCTGATGCTTAGTGCCAGACAGTAAAAACAAACGAACTTTGATTGCAATAGATTTATATGAAAATGATTCTGTGTTTTCTAGCGTTTCTCTCGCCTTATTCACACCACACAGTATACAGCTCAGAAACTGTCAAAACTTCTGCTTTGCTGGGATCGGCAGAAAGCTTGATATCGGCTGCAAAGAATGCTTATTCTTCTGGTAAGTTTGTTTTACTGGAATGGAATTTACTTCAATGTATTTCTTCACGTTATTTCATAGTTGAAAAAGAAATATTCAAATTGTTTTTAAAACATAGTTAAGTGTTGACGGCTACCACGGTACAAAATTTAGTTACAAATGGATCGTAGTGAAGCAGCGATATTTTGTTTTAATAACCTTTTTGACGATACAGGAAAAGTTAAAGTTATTACTGAGATCGGAGATCGATATGAGCATTTGTGGCGCCGACGCGAAGCGTCCTTTCCACACATCGAAGTAGTCCTAAAAGGCGATAACGTTAGTAGTTCCAAAGTGAGCGTACTCATTTGTCTTAACGTTAATTGTATATGCCAAAGTTTGGTTTTCTAGTATTTGGTACTTATTTAGTGAGGAAAAAAATAGGCTATTTACCTTAAACTAAGCCAAAGTTTTTATTTTGTTGGTTAAATTTGTTTGTCTATGTACCCTAATATGTTTTAGAGTATATTGTGTGCCCAGAAAGAAAAGACAATATTTTTCTAAAACTGTTTTTTTTTTAAATATTTAATAATTTTTTTAGCAGATGCTATAGTTATTTATTTAAGAAATAAATTAATAAATTTTGTTATTAAAAAACACCGATTTAAAAATACAAATGCTTTTTACTGAGTTAATCTTCTATTTTTCAATATTTCTTTGTTCGAATTTCAATTATTTTTTTATTTCAGGTAATGTTGTCTACGATCTTTCTTTTGGTATAAATGCCTAACATGCTACGTTTTCCAAAGATTAATATACAAAATTGATGTACCTTTGTTCTTGTATCAGAAATTAAGTTAATAATTTTTATTCTACTATTTTAGGTGATGGCCTTCCAGAGTACAAAGTGGTTTGCTATTTTGCTTCTTGGTCCGTCTACAGGAAAGGCCGAGGCAAATTTGAGCCCTCAAATATAGATGCGAATCTGTGCACTCATATCATCTATGCATTTGCGAAACTTACCGATAACCAGATAGAAGCTGGAGACAGTTATAGTGATTTAGAAGGTTCTGGAAATTTAGGTGAAACTTCCCATGATATTTGCTTCTTTTTAGCTTCCACACTACGTTTATAACGTTGTGGCGGTTACCACACACGCAACCTCAATATATCATCCACACACTAGAGGGCACATATTTATCTCTGCGCTCCTACCACTATTCTAAATAACGAAAATAGTACCGTCAGTGCCTTCCTTCCTTCCTCAATGGCACGACAGCCCCGGATGGGCCCTGGCCTTCTTAATTAATTTCCTCCAAGCCTGCCTCTGCCTGGCAGTGGTCTTCCAATTTGAGACCTTTAACACCGATAAATCTCTTTCCAAGCAGTCAGCCCATCTCAGCTTTGGTCGACCTCTGGGCCTTGATCCGATGGGCTGAGCCAAAAAGATAATATTTGTCGAACGCTCTTTGTTCATTCGCATGATGTGACCAGCCCATGTAATTCTTTGAATTTTGATAAACTTGACAACATCAGGCTCTCTAAAAGCCCGATAGAGTTCTGAGTTTGAACGTCTGTACCAAGTACCATCAACTTGTTTGCCTCCAAAAATGGATCTCAGGATCCGACGTTCGAAGATTCCCAAGGAGTTCTCATCCTTCTGTGTTGTTAGTACCGTCAGTGCGGGTAACTTAAATCAAAGTCATAGTTTTTTTTTTACAAAAGAAGAAAAATTTAACTACAAAAACAATTTAAAACTTTGAAATCATTTACATTCTAAGTATTGTATTTTTAGGAGTAATTTTCAAGCATTTTTGTTAAATTTTATAAATTAATAAAAAATTGGTATTAATTAAAAAAAATTAGGACACTGTTAGGAGCCATGAGGGGAAATTTGGCCACCCATGAAATGCATAAGAAACATACTTTTTTAACATCCTTAAAGGCTGTATTAACTAATTAAATAGCAATATTAAAACTTTTGACTTAAAATAACAAAGTTATAAGACATATAGTTATTAAAAATTGTATATAACTGAACATTTACATTGCAGTGCATCGTGGAATGGCATTACACGATGAATACTAGTATTGTTTGTCACTTAAAAGAAAAATAATTCTATTTTAATAAGGAAAAAAGAACTTTTTTGAAGCAAGATGTAATAACAAATGTATTTATAAAAAGCAAACGATTTTATTATAAAAGGGGAAAAAATAGATTCATAATTAGGAATATGAAAATGTTTACCTTTCGACATTTACGATTTTGAGTGGTATACGTTTCTTGCATTCTATCTTATCTTTTTAATGTTTAAAATCGTTTGATTTTTTAAAAAAAATATCTAAAAAATGAGTAATCATAAAAGTAAGAATTTTTCAAAATAGTTTAGCAGAATACACTTATACACACATTTTTTAAAGTGCAAAGTTCCATAAATAAATATTTACATCTGTGGCCAAAGTTTCTCGCATTCATCGGCGCAAAAGCTTCCCAATTACAAATATTTAAATACAGCATAAAAAGTATTCAACTTAGAATAAATCAAATGGTGTAATATTCTTCCCCATAAATAAAAGAATCGAATAAAGTGTTTTATTTAAAGATTTTCAATATTTTTTAAGTGTTCCAGACAAAAGTTGGAAGAGATAGATTTTTGTCATTTTATGCTCGTAAGAATGAAAACAGCATTTGTAGTATTGCCAGAATTAGAATGAAATTTTTTTTACATGAAATGAAAGGAGATGTTACCACCTTTCCAAAAATGTCAAGCAATTTAAGATGAGATCATTTTATGAAGAGAAATTAAAAAACAAATCTTTTTCCGACGCGTGGCCAAAGTTACCCTCCGTGGCCAAAGTTACCCGCTTTGACGGTAGCATAAAAGCCGAGGTAACTCATCTCATCTCGAGGATCCTTCTAGTAGAATGTGGGCTACTGATGCTGCTACTACGTAAATAAACTGGTAGCTTTAATAAAAGCCGTGTCCGTCAGCTGGGGCGCAACTAGAAAAAAATTCTGGGGGGGGGGGGTTTCGATTTTTTTTTAAATACTATTTTGAAATTAAAATATTTTTTAAGTGAAAAAATATTTAATCAAAATTATTTTTAATTGAAAATATTTAATTTAAAGAAAAGTAATTAAAATGTTTAATTAAAATTATTTTTAATTGAAAATATTTAATTTAAAGAAAATTAATTAAAATGTTTAA
The DNA here is from genome assembly GCA_023701765.1 of Hylyphantes graminicola. Lineage (NCBI taxonomy): Eukaryota > Metazoa > Arthropoda > Arachnida > Araneae > Linyphiidae > Hylyphantes > Hylyphantes graminicola. The sequence continues at coordinate 26,781,829 of CM043121.1, forward strand.
TTAAAATTATTTTTAATTAAAATTGTTTCCATTAAAATTATTTTAATTACAAATATTTAAATTAATATTTATTTTTATGAAATATCTTAATTAAATTTCTTTTAATTAATATTTAATTACAAATATTTTTAAATAAAATTATTTCTTTATTTTAAAATTCTCCAAAGAAATACATATTTTTACTATTATTATTTTTTACTAATTACTATTTTCGAACAAACATTACCTTTTATTTAACACTTTTTTTCACTTTTTTTTTATATCATATTCATTCATAAATCGTTACGAAAATGACACTTTACGTGCTTACGTCACAGACAGTGCCAAAAGTAAGACTTTTGGTACTAGTGCGGTGAAAGTAAATAAGAGTATCTGATTGGTAGAAAAGCAAAATAAGGTCATGAATATCTTCATGGAAACTAAATGGTCATGAAACTCACTTATTTTTATTGATACATTACTTTTGCAATTTCTAATATCTCCATGGAAACTACAAGTACAACAAAAATTATTAAAGGAAAGGGCTATTTTTGAAGATGCAAAGTAGCTTACATATAAACAAGGCAAACAATGTTTTATATTTTGAAAAGTATTTTGCAGAAACTAATAAATTAAATACAACATGCTAAAGCTCACCAATAAAACAATTAATTTAATATTTTAAACTTTGAAACGAAGCAAGCTTATTCATATTTTAATTCATTTCACAACATCGTACAGGCGCGAAGCGCCGATGTGAAATAATTTTAAAATTGCGTGCATTTATGTCGGTAAAAATAACAACTAATTTTCATAAGACATGGTTTAAATATTGAACAGCAATTAAAATTAAAAGAAAACAGAACTAAACAGCTCTTGTCTCAGAATTGTATCAATCACTAAGACAAAACAGTAAAAAGAGGGGGGAAAACTCAAGATCCTTACAATCCAGAAGTGCTGATCGGCCCAGAGCTAAAGATGCCCCCCCCCATCTTTAAAAAGCGACCTCCGATTGCTTCCCTTAATTTTTATATTAATGTGTGAAAATGCCTCCCTTCGCATATTTTTTTTTATAAGAAGAGTAACATATTTGGCAGGGGCGTAGCTACCGCCGTATCAGCCGTATCAATTATATGGGGCCCCCGGGCCACGGGGGCCCCCAACGCTCGTAAGCAAAAATTAATAAAAACTTTTCAATTTTTTATATATTTCTCAAATGACAAAAGTAAAAAAAATTCCCGCGTAAAGCGTGCGTTCAAAAGTTGGTAAGTAACCGACCTTTTTCGGTCTACTATTATTCATATACCAATAAAGCAGGCATAAAAATTCTAAGACCATGGTTATGTTATTCTAATGTTTTAAACAAACCGTATTGTCACATCTGTTGGTTATTAGCAGATCGTCAAAGCAATTCGTACTCCTCTGCGTAGGTTAACGGTGTTTCCATTCGAAGCAATTTTACACAAACTATACTTGATCATGAAAATTCACAGCAGCATATGAATGCATCTTTATCTTATAATAATTGGTTACAAGAATATACCATCGATACTCTATTGCAAAGTGAAATCAATAGTAAAATTATATTCTGAAGAGACGTATTGCATCGTATAGTTAATGTTGTAATTACTTTAGCATCTTGTAATCTACCTTTAAGAGGCCATGATTCTGATTCTGGAAATTTTATGGCAGTTTTACGTTTGCTATCTAACTATGATGCAACTTTAAAAGAACTTCTTCTAAAACCTAAAGGCAAAATAAATTATTTAAGCCCTACGATTCAAAATGAAATTATTAATTTGCTTGATACCGCAGTTAGGAACAATATTATCTCAGAAATTAAAAAAGCTCCATTTATGACAATAATTCTAGATACAACACAAGACTTGTCAAAAATTGACCAACTTTCTGTAGTTTTTCGATACATATCGATTACAGAAAAAGATGATAATGTGCCTAAAAAATTAAAAATCTGTGAGTCTTTTTTTGGGGTTTACAGCAGTATCCAACTGCATAGCTGAAGGACTTAAAACTGAAATTCGATTAAACAATATGGAGCCGCTCCGGTAGCTCAATCGTTACGATGCTGGCATTTGATGCTGCTGGGGTCGGGTTCGAATCCCGGTCAGGCATGGATGTTTGTGACCGTCAATAAATGTTGTTATTTGTCTATGTGTTTGTGTCGTCCTTCTTTGTGTGTCTCTTGTGACTGTCTCTTCTTGTGAGCTGGGTAATGGGCTATAAAGCCTACACTCTCCCTTCTAGAGGGCGCAATCACTGTCATTTGTCAAACAATATGGAATTGATTTGACTAAATGTAGAGGACATGGTTACGATGGAGCAAATGTTATGTCGGGTGTTTATGGGGGATTACAAACCCTAATAAAAGAGCACGCTCCGAATGACGATTATGTTCATTGTGCTGCGCACGCATTAAATTTAGTTTTAAACGGTGCTGCGAAACATGTTCGCGAAGTGTCGACTTTTTTTGATAATTTAGAAAAAATATATACATTTTTTGGTAATAGTATACAAAGCTGGGCAATGTTAAGTGATGATTCATCTGAAAAATACTTAATTACCCTTAAAAAAGTATGCCCTACCAGATGGTTTCAAGGAACGACGTTTTATTTACAGTAAAGAAAAATTATTTATTAAACATGAAAACTTTGTACCAATTAAATTTAATTTCGAAAAAAAAGATGAACGTGAAGAATGTAAAAATATAATTAACATTCTAGAGAGTTATGATTTCTTATAGTGCTAGTCACATTTTTGTCTTCGCTATTTGAAATCCTTAATTCTGTTTCTAAAGCTTTACAGCATGAAAATAATGACTTACAGAAAACTAGTATTTTATTAAGTAATCTTTTGAATAGACTGTGCGAATTAAGGAATCACAATTCATTCAATAGTTTACTAAATGAGTCCAAAGATTTAGCATAAGATTGGAGGGTAAAAACTGCTTTTAAAACAAAAGGCGAAAGATAACGAAGCGTTTTTTTGATGAGTTATCACAAGATGAGAGAATTTCACACCCAGAATCCTATTTCAAAGTCAATGTATACTATTGCTGTTCAGAAATATTAATGTTTCAAAACCAAATAAAGATTTCAGAGCCTTTGCGACCTGAGTAGTATGTTCGAAATATTATAAATCAGAGAAACTTCGGTCTTCTTCAAACGAAGAGATATTAAACGCTTCGGGAAAACTATCGGCAAAATACAGTGAAGGCATCTCAGTTAATCTTTATGACCAATTAAAAGCTCTAAAAACATGCTTAAAATCTGAAATTCAAAAAATTCATCCCATTAAGGAACTCAGTGAATTATTGTTGATAAAATTCAGTAGTCTTGCCTCCAGTTTTCCGAAGTAATAACAGCATATCCTTTTTATTCTTAACCCTTCCAGTTACAACCGCAACTGCTGAAAGAAGTTTTCAAAATTAAAACTATTTAAAAATTACCTAAGAACTTCGATTGGACAGGAACGCCTGTCAGACCTGTCGCTATTGTCCATAAGAGGCAGAAAAAAGTTTAGAAATACTTAAGTCATCATCAGCTATAAATGATTTAATAAATCAGTTTGCCGAAAAAAAGGCAAGGAGAGTGTATATTTAATTTGAATTGCTTGATATGCATATATATTATGAATGCAGGCTTATTAAATTCTGTGTGTATGCTTGTATGATATTATGATTCATAAATATTTCTTTTAATTTTATGCATTTTTTTATTTTGTGGGAAATCTTTACCCTTTCTAAGGGCCCAAAAAAAATTTTTTATATGGGGCCCCACCATGGCACGTTACGCTTCTGATATTTGGACATTAATAAACAAATCAACAAATAAATCATTTTGCAATGTTTTACAGCGATTGTTCCACTTAAACAGTTACTTTTTTTTATATTTTAAAATGAAACAAGATTCTTACCAAAAACTTGAAATTGCGAACTTCTTTCAATCACACAAGCATATTTCTTATCCAGTGCTGAAGCAATTGTCTTGAGTTATTTCGCCAGTCTCGAATTTGGCGGTGGAAAGCCATACTCTCCGAAGGTCATTAATGTATCGAAATGTATAAACTGCATGATATTTATGTCTATGATTCAACAAGCAGTAATCGTTTTTTAGTAGAGGGATGGGATTGTTTATGGGGAAATAACCGTCAAGGTAGTAGACGCCATCGTACAAAATTTTTATTCTCTTCTTGTTTCCTTGTGTTTCTGAATTATTATACCGGCGTTATATACGTCTAGCAACTTGCTCGAGCGGTTACCTTGAGAATCTCAAGGTAACCGCTTTATGCGTATTTATTCGAAAGCTCGCTGAAGTTGGATCTCAAGGCCACCAACCCAACTTTTGTCGGTTTTTTTGGTCAAGATCAAAGGAAAGGTTGCCATAAGGAAAATAGCAAACATATTGGCGTGTTATCTCTTTTTTAAGTGATCCTTCGAAAAAGTATGTAAACATCGAATTGAATTGTATTGAGTTTTTCTTAATTTTTTTTACTTAAAGCAGGACGCATTCAATATTTTGATAAAATAAAATTCAATCACATAAATGAATGAAATTCAAAATTTGACACTGTAAAATATGTTGATGATAAAATGCTTTCTATGTTAATAAAAGTATTGAAACTCTTATTTATATCTTACCCGTAATCAATACAATTAATTTTTAAACAAGATTTTGTATTAAAATACTGAAACCTGGTTGGAGTTAATAGCTTAATCAGTTATTTTAATACATATAATTTCTAAATTTTTGGCAGACAATACTGAAAACACTTTTTTATTTGACCTGATTTTAATCAGTAATACTCCGGCATTAAAAGTTTTAAATATAAGTACGGAAAAGGACAGTCATCAAAAAAACAATCCAGAAAAAAATGCACTTTCCTATACACTTAAAAACAAAAAAAATTCCCCGTAAAATATTAGTAATGGGCAGGGACCGGCAGCAAAGATACCAGTCATGCCCCGTTAAAAAACAGTCATGTCCTGTTTTTTTTTGTTTTGTTTTGTTTTTTCAAACAGTCATGTCCCTTAAAGATGGTATAAACAGTTAAAAACTGTAAAAATACGGAGATTTGAGATAAGGCCCTTTATTTAGTGGGTCAAACCGTTTTCCACCAAATACGGCTGTTGCACTTAAAAATTAAAAGTAAGTAAATTTACAGGGTTTTTTTGCAGCATAGGGTATATCTTATTCTAGTAGAGGGGCACAAATACTGGTACCAGTCTAGAACGCTGTGGCTTTTTAGCCTTTCTCCCCATCGAAATTTGACGTGTCGGGGAGCGAAATTTACGGGGGCGGGGGCTTTCAAAAGAATATGGAGTGGTGAATAACCTCCTCTGTTTATAAACAATCCGAGACATGGGGATTTTCTAATTACCTCTAGATAATTATCTAAGCTCTCTAAATGTAAAACACAAGCAGCAATCAAAATTTCGTCATCCATAATCTAGTTGATTTTAAACAATGAATAAAATCGCCGAGCTACAATCTCACTCGCCAAATTCTCGCCAACCAAAGGTCGAATCGCTAGAGGTCAAAGCGCTTCCAGCGTTACGTTCAGCGGCCGCTAGACGTATATAAACCCAGTGTTATGGTTATTCGTTATTGGTTACCCACTCTATATACTCTCTCACTCTTATAAGTAGAAAAAATATACAAAAATTGGAGCCACTTCCGATTCAAACATCGCAAAAATAACTGCCGATCCGACCTATTATGACTGGTCACTTAACTTACGTCGCCCGTCGCGACGGGCAACGTAAGTTAAGTCGCCAAGTCCATTATGTACACCAAAACCGACCTTAAGTTTGCAGTATACGAATGTTCTACGAGAAAAAGGGTAAATAGTTCTCATTTTTGAATGCGAGAATCGAATACAAAAAGGTATTTCACATTCAATAAACAAATTTATTTGTTATTTCAAGACATACATTTATTATTTTTATTGTTTTAGCTCCAGTTAGAGTTTTTTTTTAATTATTTTTTCCTTCGATTTTGACGTAACAAGGCGCACGAATATCAGGGTCGAAGGAGCAGCCAATAGCAGCAGGCGAAATTTCGGCGGCAGCAGCGTTGTTTACGCAAATTCTTCCGCCTAGTACATTTCTCTGCTGCAAACTTAAGCTCGGTTTTGGTGTAGCTTTAGTGCGATGATAATTTAATCTAAACTAACCACATAAATAAAAAAAAAACGTTTAAAATGCCACCTGGCACAAATATTATAAGTCAGTCAACAAAAATTTTAACCTTTTTTTTTTGTCATTGAGGTCATCCAACGCTATCGTTAAGGGAGACATCGTAGCAGCGATGGGGCATAATTAACGTGTACTCCCTCTACACGGGATATTATTCGTCAGACATTTTTGCTTGCAAGGGCCGTTTATAGGTCGGCAGTTATTTTGGCGTTGCCCGAACCCGAACTTGGGACCTTTCGCATGCAAGGTGAACGCCTAACCGATTGGGCTCCCCAGCCAAGGTAATGCAAGAAAATTTTGTAAATAACTTACTTATCTCATCTTTTTTTTTTTTTTTTTTTTTGAAAAGGCTCGAAAAACTCTCCTAAGTTGAAGTACACTAATTTAAACTTGGATAATATAAGATAACTAAAAAACTTAAAAATAAACCGTTTACAGAAACATTCATCCGCACGTGTGGAATATAAGCGGCACCTCTCACCAAATAAATAAAAATGAAAACATTATTTCCGAGATCTTATGCACGGTATTTTTTATTGACTAGTTTTTGTATCTTTCTTTTTTTAAAACATTGCCACAATACAATAACCTTTACAGATTTGCGAACCCATACAAAAGCGTCAAAAATAAAAGTAAAAAAATCGGCTCCAGACATCATATCATTAGATTTGACACGCTTTTTTTTTAATCCCACTACGAAGATTTAACGAGTTTCGTTTTAGTTTTACGCAGATTTAAAAAAACGATCAATCCTTATGGATTTTTTTTCACTTAAGATTTTTTTTTATCCTTAATGCAATAATTTTTACTATAATACGGGTTCTGGGGGGGGTTCTGACCCTAGAAACCCCCCCCGTGGTTGCGCGCCTGTCCGTCAGCCCTTTCGTCACCCACTTTCACAAGACGAATAACAAAGTCTCACAAAAAAGTAGGATGCGTCATTTAAGCAAAAAAGCAGACAAATATATAACCTAAAGTTAATTAAAAAAAATTAAATAGAATTATGTTTAGAATATAAATCTTTAAAAATTTATTCTACATTTCAATCCCAAGAAAAATAAATTTTTATAAAATATTTCCATGTGAGGTGCTCTGAGCTCTCATCAAGTCCTAGCAAGTTTTATTTTTATTTTCTTAAAAATTAATGTCTGTATAATCTTGACAATTTCTTAGGATAAAATATAGCTATCAATTAAATGAAGAATTATACTTCATTTCCAGAAGGGTTCAAACATTTCAACGACTTGAAACTTAAGAATCCAAAATTAAAGACCCTTCTTTCAATTGGGGGATATAGTGCGGGTTCAGCATTTCTTTCCCGCATGGCTTCCGATGCTGGCAGCAGAACTCGCTTTGTGGAGAGCGTGACACCTTTTCTACAGAAGCATGGATTCGATGGTCTGGATGTTGACTGGGAGTATCCAGGTAGCAATGGTGGCAAACCCGAAGACAAACAGAATTTCGTAATACTTCTGCAGGTAAGTTATACTTCATTTAAATGTTGGTGGCTAATGTTAAAATGTAGTGTTGAAAAGTCTAGGGTTGAGAAAGTAGTTTTAAAGCATATCACATGGGCGCTTATTCTTTCAACCCGGCGAGCAACTAATCTTCAACATTTATCTCAATTTCAACTTCACGATGTTGGGTATAGGGTTACCAAATCAGGTTCTCTCTTACAAATTTTAAAAATGTAATAAATAACAAAAAGTAATAATAAATTTTATTTGGATAAATATTGAAAATCACTAGAAAACCTTTTTTTTAATAATTTGCAGAAAATCTCTTACATTTACATTTTATAGCCTACTTTTGCATTTGTATTACTTTATTGTATTCACCTCTTGTATAATAACTTAAATCCCTTTTACGAAAAACGAAATTTAGTAAAGCTTCTGCACTCTGCAGGTCAGTTAATAATTAGTTAGAGTTGGCGGACAGTTTTTCTCTTACTGGCTACTGATAACATCAAGAAAACAGTTTATTCTGTAGTTTACTATTAACTTTGTTACATTAGTAGCAACACATTTCTTAAACTATTTCATAATATTATTTCTTATAATTTTTTTTATATAAAGGAGCTGAAAACAAATTTGAAGGCTCAAGGACTTTTGCTAACAGCTGCTTTACCTAAATGGAAATTAGAAATAGATAAAGGTTATAACATTCGTGCTCTTTCAAAGTTAGTAGTTTTCTGTTAAGATACATGATTGTGTTTATTCTAATACTTCCTATGATGCAATTAAATTTAATTTCAGTGTAGTACTTCTTACATTGGTGATGTGCAAAATTTTGTGCAGTGGGGAAATATATATTTTTAATGTTTCATGTTGACCACCAAAAAAAAAAAAAAAAAAAAAAAAAAAAAAATCGGCTTCCCCACTTTTTTCTCAATTTTATTACTCATATTACTCTTAATGTATGATTAAGGTAAGATAGTCACTTAAATTAATATATGTTCAAATATTATAATGAAATAAATTAAAATCAAGCTGAAGAATGAACTCCAGAAATGCGGTCTTATATCTAAATATATGTAATATATCGCAAAAATCTCTATAAAATTATAATATTAACCACACAAATAACAGTTCTTTCTCAATAATTCTCATAACTCTCAGTTAATGTCTTTCCTATCTATAAACAGTTCCCACGTTGTAATAGGCGTCGATAAATTCTTTCCCAGAGAAATTGCAGACGCGACAGAATTTTTTTTTTACTTTTCATCCACTCTTCTCATAACCATTAAAAATAGTGTCACTTCTTAATTACACCTCGAGACTCGAGATGTGAAGTTCTGTGTGCTTTGGTGGTCGTTCTTGGCCTTCTCTTAAAAGCCGTAAAGGCTACATTTTAATACTTTAAATATGAAATAATAAAATCATCGTTGGACGTCCAATCTGCCTTTATTTCTGAAGTTAACTAAATACTCTCCTATGAAGTAGAAGTATTCTATTTCATATATATAATGTATTGTACCTTAGTGTTAGTTATTTTATTTCCATAATTAAACTTTTTTTCATGAAGTTTGTTGTCAACAACTTCCGAGAATCAGTAATTTCCGTAAGTTGGCATGGTATAGTTCTCATTATACTAAGCATCGTCACCTTACTCTACATTTACTTTACTTTGATGAATATAGTTACCATTATTATAACAATGTATATTTATTCGGTTTTGAATTTTGTTTCTGGTAGATATTATTTAAGAGCCAGTTTTTTTAAAAACCGGGCAAAACAAGCAGGCTTGGATAGTTGACATTTTTAATTTTGCTGAAAATTTCAGAATATGTTATTTATGGAAAACTATTAGACACGTATATTTTTGTTTTTGCTAAATTTTTTTTATTAAAGTTTTGGGGGGTCAAAGTTGAAAATCGTCTGTTTTTTGAAGAAAAACGAACCAACTTCCATATGGCAATACTTTTTGTGTCAAGAGTTAAAAATTGCAGCGACAATTTTTTCGTATTCTACTTGTTCCATAGTATATGCTAGGACATAAAAACTTATGGTTGACATTTGGCACAAAGGTCCAAGGTCATTCAAAAATATTCGAAAAAAATTATTTTTTCTGAACTTTTGACGTTTAATATTTTCTTTTCCCAACAGTGACCCAAAAGTGCATATGATCTAATGAATACATACCAAAGAGAAGTGCCCAAAAATAGCAAGTGATGGGTGGTGGCACTTTTGGTTACAGAAATATTTTACCTTAAAACTTGCCGAAAATCCAAAATTGCACGACTTTAGAGGTCATTTATTCCTTTTGCCTATATTGGAAATGTATAAAATTAGCTTTAAACTAATCCGTAAGTATTGCAGAAACAAAATCAATTGACAAACCTATGTGTATTTGCTTCAATTTTATTTAATGAGGCTTTAAACTTTGAAAAAACCCCGCACAATTTTGTGTTTTCAGAAACGTTTACAGCTCTTTAACTTCTTGTATCAAAAGTAACCAGTAATAAAATGAGCTGGAAAATAATCCTTTTGTATTGTAGAAATAAAATAAATTAACAGAATTATGGTTATTTGCTCCAATTTTATTTAATAAGGCTCTAAACTTTGGAAAAAACACGCAGTTTTGTGTTTGCTGCAAAGTTTAGAGGTCCTTAACTGCTTGTGCCAAAAGTAAAAAGTTATAAAGTTAGCTGTAAAATAATCCTTATGCATTGCAGAAAAAAATCAGCTCGCAGACCTATGGGTTTTTGCTCCAATTTTTTTTAGTGAGGCTCTAAACTTTGCAAAAGAAATAAAAAATTTGGAGGGCTGAAACATGCCCTTTGCATGTGAACATTTTTCGAATACACTGGACATGTTTCAGGCCATAAAATAGCAAGAAATTTTGAATTGCAAAGTTTGGAGCCTCATTAAATAAAATCGGAGCAAATACCTATCTGTGAATTAATTTTGTTTCTGCAATACATAGGGATTAGTTTCCAGCTAATTTAATAACTGGTCTTTTGTCACAAGCAGTTAAGGAGCTCTATACTTTGCAGAAAACATAAAATAGCACGAAATCGGAAGTTTTTTTCAAAGTTTAGAGCCGCATTAAATAAAATTGGAGAAAATACCCATAAGACTGTGAATTGATTTTATTTCTGCAATACATAAGGATGAGTTTCCAGCTAATTTTAAAACTGGTTATTTTTGGCACAAGCAGTTCAGGAGCTCTAAACTTTGCAGAAAGCACGAAATTGAGAGTTTTTTTCAAAGTTTAGAGCCGCTTTAAATAAAATTTAAGCAAATAACCGTAATTCTGTGAATATTTCTACAATACATAAAGATTATTTTCCAGCTAATTTTATTACTGGTTACTTTTGAAACACTGAGAAAAAATATACTGTAAACATACAGAAATTTTTTTAGTAATGTTACAGAAATAACCAATTTTACAAAAAAAGTTTTTGTAATTCTGAACAGAAATCTTCATTTCTGAAGTTACAAAATAATTTCTAGCATTTTGGCCTCGATTGTGATTTGGATAGCCCTCGTGTAGCTCTAGTGCGCCGATAATTCAATCCTAACCTAATCTAATCGATCGTGATTCAATCAGCCAATCGCCATGTTAAATTTATACTTTAGTTGATTGTTTCAAATGAATTTAACTTCTCATTTCCTGGCGATCTATGCGCCGAAATAGCACAGTTGGAAAAGCGTTAGACTGATCATCTAAATGTTCCTGGTTCGATCCCGGGTTTCGGCAGTCTGCTATTCCTCGGTATTATAGTGGTCAGTACCCCCGCCTGTCACGCGGGAGACCGGGGTTCGATCCCACGTAGTGGGAAAGTAGACATTTTGCTTTTCTCTGCAATTGCACGGAAAATGTGGTATCCATAAAATTTCCTTGTATAGTTTGGGGAGACCGGGTCTAGTTGATACACTTTTTACTTTCGGATTTTTGTAATTTTTTTCTGTCAATATTTTGAAACAAACTAAGTGTAGTTAGTAACTATAACTGTTTGGCTAACGCCCGATATTTTTATAATCTAAATATAATTGAATTTTTACTGACAAAAAAAATGTTTTTTAAAATGTTGCAATATGTATCAACTTGACCCGATCTGGGTCAAGTTGATACGCATATGAGTAAGCTGAGACGGTGCTTGGAAATATTTAAATATATCTAATAAAAAATACAGTAATTACGAAAAGTGTTTTATTTTACAATATAAATAGGTTTTTAACTTTATATGATACAAAGTTTTGCATGATAGGGCCTACATTGATTGTAACTGATTACTCCGAGTCTGAGAAATTGGGATCTGATTGACAATTGAAATACGTGTAAAATGGATTGTCTTCAGCACATGCGATGTGTGCCCACTTCTTGTAGGATATGCATTGTATCCAGTCCTGGCCAGGCTTTGACATTGAACATGTTTTGAAGCACACCAAACAAAATGACTCTTCGCCTTCATCAGAGTCCGATTCCTCTTTTTCAATTTTTCTTCGTTTCTCTCTCTTTTTATTTTTAACTTCTTTTGTCAGGTTTTCTGTGCTTTGTTTTCTGTTCTTTTCTGTTCTTCCATTCTTGGTAATAATGATTTAATGATTAATCCCCTAATGATTTAAACAATTTTAACTTTTATTTTCTTGTTAAAATACATCTGCTAAGCTCCTCCTCAAGTTCGTCAGTCAATATTTGCCGATGTTTAGCATAACCCATTTTTACAACCTCGTCAGTAGCCTCTGGCATTTCAAGTTTTTTTCCCTTTTTTGTCTTGAACCTGTAAAGAGCCATTGTGTCTATATTAAAGATTTTGGCCGCTTCCCTAATAGACATTCTGCCATTTCTAATATCTTCATAAGCTCTTCCAAAAATATCAATTGGTATTTCGCCTCTTGTAGTTTCTTGGTATCTATAAATAAATGCAACACATGAAAATTCGTGTGGGTTAAGTTGATACACCGTATCAGCTTGACCCTAAAGAAGCGTATCAACTTGACCCAACCGTCGGCATTACACTAAACCACAAAATACGGGAAACCAATTACAGCTAGAACAAAGTCTACTAGGTTACATTCTTACCTTTATAGCATGTAACGATGTGATGCTATTGATAACACAATCCACTAACAAGTAAACTTTCAATGACACTTCAAATACAGGGGTAAAAATTTACTTTTAAAGCTCAAAACCAGTATTTAATTCACAACCCATAGAACAAAGCAACCTCCTCTAAGTGCTCACGCGTGTTTGCTGAGGACGGACCGGCCGTCCAGTCAAGTGAGTCCCCACTTAATTGCGTCTGCGCATTACGGAGTTATTTTGATTGTATCAACTTGACCCTGCATCAACTACACCCGGCCTCCCCTACTGAGACACTACTTGTGTCAGATACATAAAATAGTCCTGTAAATATACATATACTATATATATACATGTTATGCTAACAAAAATATATTATGTGTTTTTACAGCACTATTTTTAGTAATTATTTACTAGAAATTTTCTAGGAAAAGTTTTTTACAAAAAAGTGTTTTGTAATGGTTACAGATTTTTTTTCACAGTGTACAAGGAGTTAAAGAGCTCCAAACTTTGCAGCAAACACAAAATTCTGCGTTTTTTTTCAAAGTTTAAAGACTCATTAAATACAATTGGAGCAAATACCCATAGGTTTGTGAATCGATTTTCTTTCTGCAATGCATACGGATTATTTTTCTGCTAATTTTATACATATCCAATGTTGACACAAGGAATAAATGTCCTCGAAAGTCATGCAATTTTGTATTTTCGGCAAGTTTAAGGTCAAATATTTCTACAACCGGAAGTGCCACTGCCCATCACTTGTTTTTTTTTTGGGTACTTCTCTTTAGTATGTATTCATTAGATCATATACACATTTGGTTCGCTGTTGGCACAAGAAAATATTAAAGGTCAAATGTTCAGAAAAAAAAACATTTTTTTAATAACTTTGATGGCCGTGGACCTTTGTGCCAAATGTCAACCGTAAGTTTTTATGTCCTAACTTGTATTATGGAACAAGTAGAACACGAAAAAATTATCACTGCAATTTTTAACTCTTGACACAAGAAGTATTGCCATATGAAAGTTGGCTAGTTTTTCTTCGAAAAACTGATGATCTTCAACTTTGACCCCCAAAACTTAAATAAAAAAATTTCAACAAAAACAATAATATACGTGTCTAATAGTTTTTCATAAAGAACATATTATGTAATTTTCAGCAAAATCAAAAATGTCGACTATCCATGCCAGCCTGACTCTTAAAAAAAAACTGGCTCTTAAAACACGAATAGAGATATTTAGTACTTTTATTCGTATGAAGTTATTCGTTTGGCTTAGTTAAATAGTGCCATAAAATAAAACGCAGGACACTCTATGTAATATTTGTTCCATTTCCACAATTTAAATAATCTTTCAGAGAGTTGGATTTCATCAACCTAATGACTTACAATTTTCATGGATATGGATATCAGGAGAATGAAACTGGAATGCACACTCCTCTTTTTAAAGATGAATAATCTGGCAACCCTGAAGCGACAATTGTAAGTAAAACCATTTAAAATAACGTACTTTTAATACTAAATATCACAGCACCAATACATGAAAAAATTTAGAGGGAACACATATTGTGAAAATTTTTGCATTGGTACGTATTGTTATTTTGAAATAACTTTTAGGTGTCACCCTAAAGTGTACTATTTCAGTCTAAAAACGCCTGTACTATTTCAGTCTAAAAACGCCATTTAAAAAAATGAGTAAAAAAATACTCAAATTTGAGTATTTCGCTTAATAGGCCACTTATAATGATCTTAACAGCTTCAACGGTGTCAAGGTACTTATATTATCCTATATTATTTATTTTGTCTAAAGAAAGTATAATATTTTTCAAAGTCTTTATGCTTATATTATATCTTTAAAAAATACGTGTGCGCAACAAACCAATGCCTTTTTTTTACGTTAAGGACTTTGCGGTGGATTACTGGTTAAAAGGCGGAGCACCAAAAGACAAGCTACTCATGGGATTATCACTGCAAGCAAAATCATACACTTTAAGGAATGAAGAACAGCATGGGATAGGGGCAGTGACTGTGGGACCTGGACATGAGGGTCCGTACACTCGTCAAGCAGGAACATTGGGATTCAATGAGGTTAGTTTGACGTTAAATGATATGATAAATTTTAAAGAAAATTGTCATAAAATGACTATTTTTTAACCCTGAAATTATATAAATTATATATATGAATAACATATGTTCTTGTAATTTTGATTTTTTAAGGGGTCATAGGAGTCTTAAAAATGTGCAAAGAAGGTACTATAAAGCATAGTTTGATCTTTCATGTAATTTTTTAACTACTCAATATTTTAGCATAATTTTTTATATGTAATTCTACAAGATATATTTATTATAAAACAAATTTTAAAATTAATGAAACTTTAGCCAAAACTAAAATAAATGATTTTAAACTTAAAGCTATTTGAACACATTGGGATTAGGCTTGCGCGGCAAATTTTGATTTCAAAATTGAAAAAATGACCAAGAAAATGACTTTGTATTGTACAAATATGTACAAACAAAGACTTATACCTAAATTCTCAGCTTAATTTTAATTAAAAATTATTTTTAAAAAAATTTAAAATCAAAATTTTAAAATTTTTATTAATTTTTTTTAGGAAAAAGTTCCCAAAATAATTTCTAATTAAAATTAAGCTGAGAATTTAGGTATAAGTCTTTGTTTGTACAGATTTGTACACTATAAAGTCATTTTCTTGGTCATTTTTTCAATTTTGACCTAAAAATTTGCCGCGCAAGCCTAATCCCAATGTGTTCAAACAGCTTTATGTTTAATATCATTTATTTTAGTTTTGGCTAAAGTTTCATAAATTTTAAAATTTGTTTTATAATAAACAAATCTTGTAGAATTACATATAAAAAAATTATACTTGTATATTGAGTAGTTAAATAATTACATGAAAGATCAATCTATGCTTTGTTGTATACCTTCTTTGCACATTTTTAAGACTCCTATGACCCCTTAAAGTTTGATATTGAAAAAACGTTAGGCAATCTTATCGGCATTTAATATCGTAGAATTAGCGTTACTACTGAATAACTTAATTATTCTGTAGTAACATGCCGATAAGTTAATTTTAATCTTATTGAGGCGTTAATGCTGAGCACTTCATCTTGGAAATATCTATGGAGCGAGAAATAACGGTCAAAACCTCAACACGTCATTTTCACGAAAGCTAAAAGGAAGGTGTTAAAAACATTTAAAATGTGCACTCTTAATACCGTAACTTCCCGCTCATATACCAGATACTTTCCTTGCTTTTTTAAGTTTCCGTTGCTTCTTGATAAATTCCATGTTTTCTCCGGAATCATGATATTTTTTTTATGAACATCCTTTTGAACAATTCAATGTGGTGCATATTACTCTTAACAAGCAACGATGGCCTCGTTGCGTGGAGATAAGTTGTGATATTATATGAAGATTGGACCCTGAGTTCGCTTTGTCGATTCCAAGCAACCAGTATAGTTGAGAAATATTGGAAAAAAATCTGCAGAAAAACATATGACTTTTTTGTTTAGGTAAGGATAAGGTTATTGAAATATGTTAGGAATACTACTGATAAAATGGCACATTCAAAATGGTTTTTCAAAATTTTCCCTGATCATTAGTGAATTTTTTTTACCGGGTGTCAGTTAAAGACGACCGGGATAACACTTTATTAATTGGTAAAAATTATGATGTGAGGACTGACTTTTGTACAACACTTAAAGGGCTTGTGTTTTATAGATATGTGTGAATCTTACAAGGAATAGCTGGAATTCAGTTTACGATTCGAATGCAAGAGCACCTTATGCATACAAAGGGGACCAATGGGTCAGCTACGATGACATGAACAGCTTTAATAGTAAGGTAGGGTTGACATTTATATTAAAGGAATGTGATTAGTGCGTATTACTTTTTTAATTAAAATATTAACAAAAATAATAAACAATTTCCGTGTACCCCTCAGCGTGAATCAAATAACTTTTCTGTAATTTACTATTAAAAAAATATGCTGCACTTTTTTCAAATTTTTATGCTAATTATGCTACTTAAAATGATAACATGAAATATAAAAGACTATGTCCCTGTCACACAATATTTGGATTTCATTAAGAGTTTATACTCTAACTAAAATTGCACTGGTTATGAGTGTTCCAGTTTATTAAAATTTCTCCCTTCTAGTTACTAAAACCAACTAAAGGGGCTGGAAGAATATCTCCTTTGCGCAGTTTACGTATTGTAAAGTATTTTACAAACTTGCAGTCCGGTTATTATGCCCCCACTTGCCATTAGACGAAACATGCAAAAAAAAAACCCTTCTCGCTTTTATGAAAATGTCATGTACCTTCGACGGTTTGAAACAGTTTCTCTTATTTTTATGGACTTGAACAATTTTCTTAAACACGTTTACAATTTACTATCTTTCTCAAAAATTGATCTTAATTACGTCACTTCAGGGGCATGGTATCGTCAACAGGATTGTTTTATGTGGCTTTAACCCTCTCAGCCCCAATGACAATTTGGCATCATCATTTTAGAAAATTTTTTCTGATCGTCCATTAAAATTTATGATATCAAAAAGCACATCATTCGATTCTTCAAACTTTTTCTATTAGAAAATATTTTTTATTAATCCCAATAGATGTCAACCCTATTACTTTTTTTAAAAATTAGGGTCAGAAAAAGGATGATGCCAAATGACATCACTGGGACTGAAAGGTTAAGAGTCATTTTTTTTAAAGGGGGACAACTTGTGATGATATCGTCGATTGTTTTGAAACTTTTAGGATATGTTAGTAGTACTATGATATGAAAAGTGAAAAAGTTTTTCTTAAATCCAACTTGTTTGTTCAATTTTCCGGTGAACGAGTTCGTTAGATGTATGACGCATCACTTGTAAGTTAAAGGTTGAGTATTCGAATTGCGCCCAAAATCAAAAAATTTCTCAATTTTAAAAATATTTATAGATTTAAACCGTATGGTTACTGGAATTTGCTTTATTTAAGAGGATTTATCAGCCAACTTTATTTTGATTCTGACTCGCCAGGTGGCGTTACAAATTTTCGCCAAATGATACGTCTGGCGATTTAAAAAAGGGGATACGTTTCTCTTTCTGGGGAGTGGAGCACGGCAAGCTTTCCCAATCACAAGATAAAGATTATTCTATTGTAATCAGGTTTCGACTAACGAAAACTGGTTCCGGTACTCTTTTGCGAGCCCGGACGATGTTCTGGAGGGAAAAAAATTGTGTTGTTTGGTTATGTCTCTTTCATTTAATTTTTTTATTTGTTTAATAAATTATATTTATTTTGTAAATATTACGATCTTTCAGGAAACGATTTCTTTTCTGGTTTGCTCGTACTAATACATTATATTTCTATTTATAATTACCGAGATTTGATACCGCTATGAACTGCTCTAAAGTCATCCCTGTAAACTTCGGAATACTAGTTTAGCTTCGGCACATAAACAGTATTGTTCTTAAGGGGTCATAGAAGTCTTAAAAATCTGCAAAGAAGGTGATCTTTAATGTAATTTTTTAACTACTCAACATATAAGTAGATTTTTTATATGTAATTATATAAAATTTATTTATTATATAACAAATTTTAAAATTTATGAAACTTCAGCCAAAACTAAAATAAATGATAACAAACATAAAACTATTTGAACACATTGGGATTAGGCTTGCGTGCCAAATTTTGAGGTCAAAATTGAAGAAATGAGCAAGAAAATGACTTTATATTGTACAAATATGTATAAACAAAGACTTGTACCTAAATTCTGAACTCAATTTTAATTAAAATTTATGTTGAGAGCTTTTTTCTAAAAAAAATTAATAAAAATTTAAGAAAAAAAGCTCCGAAAATAATTACATTAAAATTTAGTTTAGAAATTAGGAATAAGTCTTTGTTTGTACATATTTGTACAATATAAAATCATTTTCTTTGTCATTTCTTCAATTTTGACCCCAAAATTTCGCGCGCAAGCCTAATCCCAATGTGTTCCAATAGTCTAATGTTTGTTATCATTTATTTTAGTTTTGGCTGAAGTTTAATAAATTTTAAAATTTGTTATATAATAAGTAAATCTTATAGAATTGCATATAAAGAAATTATACTTTTATATTGAGTAGTTAAAAATTGCATGAAAGATCAAACTATGCTTTGTAGTACCTTCTTTGCACATTTTTAAGACTATGACCCCTTAAATCTAGTTCCGTACTTTTAATTGTTGGCGTAGCAATCTTTATGTTTGTTAAAACTAATGGCATACTAATGCAAAAGTAGAAACCCCAATGTATAATGAATCTGTCGTATTAGCAGTTTCAAAGGCAATAATAAGGTCAGCAAGATACAAACAAACGCTGGTTTATGGTCTTCAAAAACATGTGCAGGAACCTTTTGTATTGCTAGTTTCAGTTTGTCAATTTGTTCATTCGGTTGCTCTTGTAAATTAGACACTGGTCTCTTTATTACAAGCCTTACTCCCGCAACTAATCTGTACATTCGTTCTGAAAGAAGCTTTCTACATTGCACACCTTTGGAGCCGGGAAATCTTGACGTGTTTTTCGCAACTTTTCAAGGCCTCTAAAATAGCGTTGGACTGAGTGATTGGCACATTAAACTTTCAGTACTCTGCCACCAAACGACACATGTTCTTGAATGTTGCTCGAGAAGTTCTTAAAGAATTAAAAAACCTACATGTGCAGTTACTTAAGTACTAGAATGAAATTCTCGTCGAAACGCAAGGGTATTATAATAACATTAACTGCCACCTATAACCACTTCCGCACAAGATTTATAACTTCAGAACAAATATAGACTAACCCAGCATTCAGTTATAATTTGAATCTTCAACTCTAAAAATTGGCAACTATAATTACATTTTTTCTTCCGCAAATTAAATAAATAATCTTTATAGTTTGCTAAATTTATTTGCAGTTTGAAGAATAATTATGTAAAATTGGACGAGTCACATCCTGTAGCATCCTTTCCGTGATCTTTGGCAATGCTTTGAAAATCTCACCTTAAATTACACGAGATTCTTGTAATTAAATAACTATCAATAACTATAATATTTGAAAAAACCTGATATATCCAGAACATTTGGCAATGATAAACATGAAATAACTCCAAATTGCACTGATAATTAAAGGAATTTAATTGTAAATTAATACCAATTAGCTCTTTAAGCAAAAAATATTAACACTGTGAACCACTTTCTTAGTAAACAAATATAATAAACATTAAAAAAAATCACATTGTTATATATTTTTTATAACGCCATTCCAAATCGATTTACAAAGAAAGAATTAATAATCTTTAACATTTCAAATAAGGTTTTTCGTGATATTGCTGATGTGGCAACAGTAATTTAAATGACAGTATAATTATTAAATTCCAATGCTACTTTAATGGGTCGCGTTCGTCGACATGACAAGATGACAGATATCCGTATGGACGTACAAACAGAAGAACAAAAAGTATGAAGATAAGTCCCTGCTGTCCTATCTTTCGATGACAAAAATGATTCTTAAGATCTGATGGATAGAACAGATTTCGTCACCGAAGTAAGGACAGACAGACGGGACACTTTGGGAAGACTACCATGTCAATACCTTCTTTTCTATTAAAAAAATGTTTCGAATTTAAAAAAAGATTATAAAATATTCTAAAAATAACGTCAGGGCTTCATCCTCATTGACTAAACATCCCAGGACCCCTCCCTAAACATTTTTAAATAAACGTTTATATTTCTCCCTTCAATAAACCCACAGACTACGGCCGTCATTTTAGAAGTGGTAAACCAAAGGTCACTAAGTGATTCGATTGAATAACTCGTCAAATATTCAGCCAAATGTAACAAAAACTAAGATTTAGGGTTTATGAGGATTCTTAATATTTCTTAATTATAAAATTGGGTGCTGCCATTAAAAATTTTAAAGTTAATAGCATTTTTAATATGAAGACGGCTCCTTATGCAATTTTTTTGTCCTGCAATTAACTCATGATGTTATATAAACACAAAGTCAAAAAGGTTCTATAGGATGACTAACGTTCGAAATAATCACTAGTGGGAACTTTTTCCACAGCTGTACATATCAAAATAGCTAAAAGTATCCAAGCGCCAATAGCCCTCGTGTAGCTCTAGTGCGACGATAATTTAAACCAAATCTAATCTAAAAGTATCCAACCTATACTACAACTAAAGTAGTCAAGTTTAAAAGTCGCGCGAAATTCTTTGGCGGATTTATAATGAGTTCCGCCCACTTTCCCATGTAGTTTAGGTTTACAGTTTGAATGATTTAGATATTGGCGTTTTTTTTCCTTCTACGATTTGGCGACATTTATTTTTGTGTGTCATCAAATTTTAAAATCATAGATTCTCGTTTGTTATGAACGTTTTTGTCATAAAAAGTACTTGAAATGTAAAAGCATCATTTAAATTCTGTATTAACATACAAAGATAATGCATGAGTGAATTATTTAAATTAATAATAAATCTTTTTAATCAATTAAGCCAAGTTGTCCTACAGATGTCGCCACGATTCTCAAAATGAAGCTTTTTAAAAAAATTAATAATTAAAAAACTGATTGATATTGTTCCTTCAAATCTTTTTTAAATTGTCTTTCATCCCTATTTGCGTATCTGGTGCAAACAGATCATACGTTTAAAAAATACTTTTCAAGAAACTATGGTTTGAAAAATAAAGCATTACGTGTATAGGACTGACAGTCCCTCTTAATACAGAAAGTTTCTATATTGTGTACACTTATTTTCTAGCAACTCACTTCTCAGCTTAAACCGAAATTTTGACGGGATTTTTTTTTGCAGTTTATGGGGTCGTTTCTTAAGTACCTTTAATGCTTCCTTTATGAATTGGTTGGTTGGTAGACATATATTTTCAGGCTTGTGTGCTTGGTCAGAGACCCGCTTATAAACCTTCGCCAAGTAAGACCGACACAACACACACACATACGTGACAGATGCTTCCATCTATCGCGTGCCACCTCCACAATTTAGACATGTCCTTGAAGGGGAGGGAAATAGTCCCCATGGACCTGTACCCGTGAAAAACTGGGCAATGACGCCCGCAGGACTTTCGGACCCAACAGATTTAACGAGCACGTACTCCGCATATACTCGGTGGGTCTTCAGCGACCAGGACTCGATCGCGGGAACTTTCGATCCGGAGATCGAAACCACAGGGCTCCCCACAGCTCTTTATGAATTACAATCACCGATTTCATTGGTTGTTTTAATTTCACTCTCAAAAAGAGTGCTTTTCTTTCTCTCTGTGCTTATTTTAGAGTTCTCAAGTGCAACTTTTTTTTTAATTGTTGCTATTTATTGAACTTCATCGGTAATAATTATGCATCGGTTAAATTTCAAGTATGCAAAGCATTACCAAAATTTCAATGTTGCTGAAAAACTTCGGTTAAGATGATAATTCGCAATATGAAGCGAAATTGCGGGACAGCAATTTAACTTGAAGCCTCGTGGTTTGGATCGATGACAATTACGCTAGCTGTTTTCGTGCTGTAACGGGTGCGGGCTAGATACCCGCCTTCACCCTGACCTGGGTGTACTTCCTTTCTCTGTGACAGTAACAATTCTTTCTGTGTCTGTCTCACTTGACGAAGGCTTTTATAAGCGGGTTTCTGATCAGCACATAAGTCGGAACACATATGTACCTACCCAACAACCCTCCTCCCTCTTGATTCACAAGCAGAGAAATGCTTTAGTGCTACAAGACAAGTTTGTAAACAATATTCGTTTAAGTAGGGCAAGAAAATATTGTGTTAAAACGTTCAATTCCCGTAAGCCCACAAATAGTCCAGTCGCAGGGCGACATATTCTTCGAGAATTGTGCCTTTTGATAAACATTTATGAAACTTTCAAGGTTTGTACACCAGAAAAAGACGATCATTTTTTGAATGGACGTCAGCTGGGTTCCGACCCGTTTGGCCGCCATCTTGAAAAATGGCGGAAATTTATTTTTGATCATAACTCCTGAACCGCTTGTCCAAATATAATGAAATTTGGTTTAAAATGATCGCAATTGTTTTCTAAATCTTTTATGTAATATGTTTTATGGGGTTTTATCCAGCCGTTAATCCGCTACGTGGCTTTATTTCAGAAAATCATGTAATATTTAACGCGTTTACTTATTTATCTGGACACACATAAAACTTTGCTAATAACATGTATTTGCAAAGTTGTTGGTCTTTTTATTGTTTAAAAAACAGTTTTGTTTGATGCAATTCGGAGCAGTACTTCTTTAGATACGCAATATGTAATACGTACGTGGGGCTGGTGGAGCCGTTTCGGCTTCTATCCGCTGTGTGTTTATGGCGCTGGCGTCGCTTGGATGCGTCATCTGCTGTATAATCTATATTGATCATGGTCTTGTGGGATTGTGGATATGCTGTTTTTAACATAGGTAAACACTTCGAAATAATTTCTTTTGGGATGTTTATATATATCATTACCAATTTATAACATATTGCATTAAAAGATCAAGATAAAGTTTTTATTTGACGTAAGTTAAATAACAATGCATGATATCATGAATTCATACAATTTTAATTTTTGCGTATTTTGTTTTGTATTACCACCTAAGTCCATTTACGATTTAAATCCGAAATCTTAAGAAATATTTACTTAGTTTCCCTATTTTTCTTTAAATACAGTTTTTTTTAAAGTTAAAACACCGTCAGTACCGGAGTCTTGTACCAAAACCGACCTTAAGTTTGCAGTATACAAATGTTCTACGAGAAAAAGGGTAAATAGTTCTCATTTTTGAGTGCGAGAATCGAATACACAAAGGTATATCACATTCAATAAACAAATTTATTTGTTATTTCAAGACATAAATTTATTATTTTTATTAGTTTAGCTTCAGTTAGAGTGTTATTTTAATTATTTTTCCCCTTCGATTTTGACGTAACAGGGCGCACGAATATCAAATTATCAACCAATCGGAGCAGGCGAAGCTTCGGCGCCAGTCGCGTTGTTTACGCAAATTCCTCCACCTAGTACATTTCTCTACTGCAAACTTAAGGTCGGTTTTGGTATAGATGCTAATACAATGCTAAGTAAATATTTTACAATTTATCTTAAAATAAAAATGACGCGTAAATTAAAAAAAAAAACGAAACTACTGCATACTAAGCCAATCGGAAATCAAGAAGGGAATTGTAGCCCAGTAAACTCCCGCATTGTAATTGGTTATCCAATGCTGGCTACGAGCCTGGTCAGGGACCCCTTTTTGCCATAGAGGCATCAAACAGTATTGAATTAATTTTGAGTTTGTTTTTTAAAGGTTTGTTTGTCATATACACTGCGATCCAAAAGTTTAGACAATGACGTTTTTTAGCTGTAAAATTTAGAATTGGGATAGTAGAATTTCAAAACATCCCTATATATATTAAAAAAGTATTTTGAAATGCTATAATTGAAACATAATAGCTTGATTTGCTACAACAATTTTTTTTTCACAAAATAAAATTTTGTATGGTCCCAAAAGTTTCGACACAAATACGAGATTATGCTAATTTAAAGTACATAATGACCTAATTTCGCATTTATATTGATGAATCATATATTTTTTATATGATAAATTAAAGATAAACGATATCCGGTGAACTAAACAAATTTAATAACGATATTAGTACAATTTTACACCAAAAAGACAATAGTCACTTTAAATCTTTATTCAAATCATATTGGTTCAAATTAACAATTTAACATATCTAAATACGAACCGAATGAATACCAGCCCATCACCTTAAAGTTTTGTCACGAATTCGTAGACTTATAGACGTTCATTGATCGATGTTCTCGATGAAAAGTGCAGTATTTCCCATATAAAATCACAAAATAGCAACAGATTACTCTTTTTTGCACTTAAGTACAATGCAGAGATAGTCACCTCTTCAAAAACGCCAAAAAAATTCAGTTATTTTAAGTAAATTCACTCTACACCATTATAAACTACCATCTTGATGCTAGAGTTTTTGAGGGGAAAAACCGGTGTTTTCAAAAGCATATTTTTCAATATTCGGTTAAGCTGAACGTGTTTAAATAGCACTAAAGAACCGGTTAAATTGTAACCGGTTCAAAGAAACTGGTTTTTCTCAAGAAACTTCTAATTTTAGTATGAAGAAGGAACTTTCGTAATTGTGTGGAGTGAACTTGCGTTAAAATTTCCTACTTTTTTTTTTGTCGTTTTTGAAGAGATGACTACATAATTCTATCATAACGACCGTGCAGAGGAAGTGCACGTTAAATATGATACAAAGTCCCAACGCTGCTTCATGGCTTCGGCCACTGTGGAGAACTCTACCTGACGTTTCAAAGAAATGTCAAGAGCAACTCCTTAAATGTGGCTGCAAAAAACTTGCCAAGGGCGGTGTAAATGCAAACGCCTACACTGTTAAAAAAAACCTGAATTTTACGTGCATATTTCTGCAATTTTTTTCGGGAATTTACGGAAAGATTGCGTTTCTTCAACAAACAGATGGTTTGCCTGAAATAAACAGCTTGTTTCCGCTTTCCTTAAACGCTTGACAAGCGAAAACGGAAAAACAACGTATTTCTGCGTGCAGAATTTCACTTAAGATCCGTATTAACGAAATTTCTACATATAACCTCGCACCCAACAGCTTTTAGCCTCGACACATCCGCCGACCGACTCAGCCACCATATTTTTTGTTTGTTTGTTTTGACCACATCTGAAGCAAGAAAGATAAATATACAGGTATGTTAATTTCTTTTGATAAAATAAGATTTTATAAAAAGATTATATTTTCTATCTTTCTTTTCTATATATAGAATCCAGTTCTTGTCTCTTTCTTATTTGTTTCTGTAATCTCTATAGACCTATAATTGACCGTGGGATGATTCCTGAAATTAATATTTCCGTTTGTTTACCAACACGCTTAAGTAAGTAAATTTAATTTAACGTTTGAAAACGCTGTCAAATGAATGAAATAAACAATGTTCAATGTTTGTATAAACAAGTGCACATTATTAAAAAAAATAATGAAATGATTTGAAATTATCACATTTAAATTCGATTGAAAAGCAATTGCCCTCATGTAGCTCTAGTGCGACAATATTTCAAAACCTAACCTAACCTCGATTGAAAAGCACGGTTACGCTATCGCTATCAGCACAGCATGGTTTATTTTAAAAACTATGCACACGATTCGGATGTTACATACACTATTGTCAATGCTCTTTGTTTTGAAAAATCTGCACTAAGAAAAACACAATTTCAAATTAAATGCAAATTTTCTAACGAATTCAAAATTTAGGAATTGCAAGTGTCCGCAGAACGCTATTTTAGTGTTCATTTAGATATAGCTGCTAAGTGATATCTCAATTTTCGGCTCACTGTCTACAACTACAGCAATAGTTATTAGCTTTTACAAGAATACTAATTATAAGATTGTATTTTATTACTAAATACAATTATAAAATTGTATTTTATTACTAAATACTATTATAAAATTGTATTTTATTACTAAATACTATTATAAAATTGTATTTTATTACTAAATACTTTTATAAAATTGTATTATTAATTTTGTTATGCATTATTCAAGAACACTTCCGTTCTGTTTCTACACCCTCCTATAAAAAAAATATTTTCAGTGTTCCAATTATCAAAACTGTATTGTAAGATATGGATAAATCAATTCATTAAAGGTATACTCTAAGATTCATGCCTTTCTGCCCCCTTCCCCCTCTTCACAAAAAAAGAGAAAAAGCACTTTTTTAACTCTGATATTAAATTAATACGGTGCAGATACTATGGAAGACTTGCTCGAAAAAAAACCTAAAATTGACAAATTGTTTAATTTTAGAAGGGCTTAAGAAGATTTTGTCTGATTAACGCCTGATTACCACTTGCTTCTTTACATTAGATCTATTTATTCAAAATTGGATTTGTATATATAAATATATTATTTGTTTTAGGTGCTTGTTTATCATTAATCTCCAAAGAGGGTCGAAAGTTCAGAAAAAGAAGAAAACTAAATCTGTAGTTCCTGTACAAATTTTAAAATTAGTTGAGGATTTGAAATACCATAACAGTCTTTTTCAATTATGAAAGAAAAATAAAACATGATTATATTCTGTAATTCTTTTGTTGTTCACATATTGTTACATTGTATCAGTGGTGTATCCAGGGGGAGGGGGGAGGGGATAATAACTCTCGTCTCCATATACTAATTTTTTTTTACTACCAGCGGCTATACAAATTCATGTATGTATTGCACAAATGCAGGCACTTAAAAATTTATTGTTTTTGAATACAAAGGTTACTGTCTTATAGAGTCTCTCTGTTAAGGGGTGTTCAATCCCTAAGACACCCGACTCATTATCCCCTACACATGATTTTGCCCTGGATATGCTAACTGTAAAGTACAATACCATTTACCAACAGAACAATACTAAATATATACATTGTAAAAAAATAAGACAGAAAAATTATCAAAAAAATTATCTTAAAATTTTTCTGCCTTATTAAAATTGTTTTAAATATATGAGGAGTGGTAATTAAATCAAAAATAATTTAATCAAAAAACGTGAACAATGTCTTTTTCATTCAGATAATATACCAAACGTGGTTACAAATTATCAAAGGATTAGAATGTATTAGTTTTGAATAGATTTAAGGTTAAAGTATGAAGACATTATATGCTTACGTTTTATATAACGAACAGGATGCATGTTTACATTTCCCTATGCTTAGCTTATATTTATAACACCATATATAAATGGATATATTTAGAATGATTGATTTTTAAACAGTATATAGAAACAAAATTGACAAGAAAAAAGCAAAAATTTCTTGGAATTAACTAGAAAATACTATGTAAGTTTTCTGAATTTAAGAGAGAAATGCCAATCAGAAATTCATGAAATTAACAGGAAACAGCTAAATGGAAAATCCTGAAATTAACGGAGAAATTCCGAAATGGAAGATCCTGAAATTAACGGAGAAATTCCGAAATGGAAGGTCCTGGAATTAACGGAGAAATTCCAAAACGGAAGATTCTGAAATTAACGGAAAAATCCCGGCAACTTGCTGCCAGTAGTTTTTCCGTTAATTCAAGGATTTTTTTTCAACAGTGTAGGACTAAAAAGCACCGAACTCTGCTCCTGTGACTGCAAAAACTAAAAATTCATATTAAGAAACTAAGAATTTTTGTTAAACAATTAACGATGATTTGTAAGAAAATTTTACCAGGCGAAACTGATAATTCTGTACATTTATTTGAATAAACAAAATATAAGGCAAATGAAGGACATATTCCTGAACAATTTATTTATGTGAATGATAAATTAAGTTACACTAGAAGTAAACTTAAAATTTTTTAGATAACGTTTTTATTTGGAAAGATAGTGTTAATTGTACTGACAAAAAGTCGTCATCTATGGGTTAGTCAGTGTGCTTACGCTTGTACTTGTTGGCAGTATACTTTTTTACAGCATTGACGTATTTTACGATCATATGATGCCACACTTATCGATCTAGTAGTCGTACTACATATAGCGTATCTAAAGAAGTACTGCTCCGAATTGCATCAAACAAAAACTGTTTTTTAAACAATAAAAAGACCAACAACTTTGCAACTACATGTTATTAGAGAAGTTTTATGTGTGTCCAGATAAATAAGTAAACGCGTTAAATATTACATGATTTTCTGAAATAAAGCCACGTAGCGGATTAACGGCTGGATAGAACCCCATAAAACATCGAGCATAACAGATTTAGAAAACAATTGCAATCATTTTAAACCAAATTTCATTATATTTGGACAAGCCGTTCAGGAGTTATGATCAAAAATAGATTTTCCGCCATTTTTCAAGATGGCGGCCAAACGGGTCGGAACCCAGCCGACGTCCACATCAAAAAATGATCGTCTTGTTCTAGTGTACAAACCCTGAAAGTTTCATAAATGTTACTCAAAAGGCACAATTTGTCACACTTGCAGCTGGACTAAAATGAAAACAATACCTCTGGAACAGTTGCCATTCAAGACGTGAAATCTACCCACTATGCGTCCTGCTCTTACTTATGTGTTTTTATGTGTAACTTACATTGCGTTATATTTTCAGATTGATTACGTCATGGAAAAAGGCTTGGCAGGAGTCATGTTGTGGGCCATCGATACAGATGATTTCCTGGGTGATTGCTACGGAAAAAAGTTCTATCTTCTCAACACAGTGGCCAGTAGACTGCTTCCAAGAAGCAATTGAAATGATCCATGGGACCACAAATGCATGTATTGATGTAATTGAAAGAATGCATGGTTGTCTTTGTTAATAAATGATCATAATATCTGGAATGCTAAATTTATTGATCTTGACATTGACACTGATATTGACTTCAATGTAATATATTCATTTTATGTTCAATAATATTCAATGTAGGCTTTCCAAAAAAAATCCAACGATGCCTTCCTTGAAGAAAAGCGTGCTCCGAACTTTATAAGTGAGTACGTAAAGATTATTAATGTAAGTGAAAATGTCGAAACATAATGATCTTGCTTCTCACTTCTCAAAAAATACCCAACTTACTAGCAAAAGGTTTCATCTTCTGAAAATAAATAATTGTGAATAAATCCTAAAATTTAAATTACCATACACTTTATTTTTCAGTTTGACTACCTTATAAAGAAAGGTTTTGCCCGTGCGCTCGTCAGCTCCAATGACACTGATGTGATTATCATAAAGGCTATGGGGAAAATATATCTTACTCAGATCGTCTGGCAAACTACTGTCATAATGCCAAAGAATGCCAAGGTGTCTAATGTAACTTTAGTTTAAGAAATTTAGCCCTAAACTGGCAGAGACGGCTCCACATCTATTTGGCTTAAGGTATATGATAGAGATCCTTTTAGCCAAGGACCTTGTTTTTAAACCAACTTGAGTGTCATCTATCCGGTTTAGATCAAGAAGAAAGCCAGACATATGACGTTTCCATGGTGCTGTGCCGATTGTTGTATTCGTTTTTATGAAATAACTAGTTTAATTGTGATTTCGTTTCTAGCGTTATTCTATGATTTACTTCACTTTTTTAATGCACATTCAATTCGTATGCATGTGTTTTCAAAGACTTTTTGAGCTAAAATATCACATTAAAGGTTACTTTATGAAATAATTTTTTATTGAATAGCATGACCAACCTTTTTACTCATTTTGAGATTCAGTCTTTTAACGTTTGGTATGGTATGGTACATATATATTCCAGCTTGTGTGCTTGTTCAGAGAACCGCTTATAAGCTTTCGTCAAGTGGGACAGACACAGAAAGAATTTTTACAGTCACAAAGAAATGAACAACCCGTAGACAAATAACAACATTTATTGACGGTCACAAACATCCATGCCTGACCGGGATTCAAACCCGACCCCAGCAGCTCCAAAGGCTAGAGTCCTAACGAGTGTGCCACCGGGGCAGCCTTTTAACGTTTGGAGTGCCGTATAAATTAAGGTTATACCACTCAGTCAGTCATGACTTACTCGATTAATTGATGTGCTTCTAAAGAACTAATATTTTTCAATATTTTCCACTATTCTCTTTATAAACTTAGTTAGGAACCTGAAACTAAACTTTTTTTATTATTTCGTGAGGGATATAAAACCGCATTTACTAAGAATAGTGCGGAATCAAAAACTCTTACCACTCAAAATACACAGATACACTTCCGAAGCACAAAAATGTACTTTTACATTTAGTTTCTAAGAACTTCCTCAGTTGATTTCGTTATTCCCTTTTGGTAGTTCCGGAACGTCATTATAGAAAACTTGCCACTTTAATCTGAAATTTGATTTTGTTAAGTGTGCTTATGATTTTTTTATAGAGGTTTTCCTACTAGGAAAAATGCGTTCTAAAGTTTTTATCGCTTTCATGATCAGCAGATTGTTGATGGACAAGAGATTATAGTCACTTTCCAAATGATAATCGAAAGATCTTGGTCATTAAGATGATTTTTCAATGTTATCGCAGCATTTTTTCTTAAGTAACGTTATGTGAATTTGGAATGAAAACTTTTCACTTTCTTAAGAAATAGTTATTTGGCATAAAACATAAAAATGTAAGTAGCAATTACATGCTCATTTAAAGTTATTTAAAATATAGTGCCGAATAATAAGAGCGAAGGAAATATGAAATTTTTGATAAATAAACTAATTATCAATCCAAATCTAACTTTAGTTTTATTCTAACGGTATTTTTTATTAACGTATGACTATATTAAAACTAGTTTCTCCAAATACATAAAGAAATTCTTTAGAAAGGAGTGTAAAATCTAACTACCATTGTAAGGAATCCAACTGGTACCCAGAAAAAAATTATCGTTTAAAATAATGGAGGTTTTGTATTTGCAGGGCATTGAAAAAAAAGTTTTTACTCGCGATTTCTTTATTGCTAGAAATAAATATTTCTAGAGCACAACTTTCATCTTCATGCGGTAAAAAGAACGAAGTAAGCTTTCTTTTGGATACTGCAAACGACTTCATAAGAAGGGCAAAACATTCACATCCAACATGTTGTAAGTATGAATACTTATACCTTGCATTTTGTTAAATAAAAAAAACAGCTTTCCAGCTTTCATTCTTGCCTTTCTATCGGTGCTCCTATTTGTAATCTTTTCTAACGTGACATTCACCAGTTGGACTAGGGAAAATATCTATTTTCATTTAGGTTTTTCGTTGCCACTTACGACTTAAAATGTGTGATGGATTTTTTTTGTAAAACAAATTTGTTTGGATTAACTTTATATGATACAACACAATTGAATTTTCACATTACTCGTTTATTAAGAAATTAGAAATCAGGTTGTTTTAAAATTCCGAAAAAAAGTACATCTAAATAACGTTATACTACCCCTGGCAATAAATATGGAATCACATTAAAAGAAATTATGTTGTCGATAGTTAAAAGCATGTAAAAGTAACAAAGTAATATCAGATGAAACATAATCATGTTTTATTGAAAGTAGAAGATGTGCAGTAGCGGATTTCCAAATGTGCCGCCTATAGGCTGAACCAAAATTTACCGCCTATAGGGTAGGTGGGGGGGAGGGGGTAAAAATTGAATCAAAAGTTGATCACTAATGACTAACGGTTGATTTATCTCATTATAACCCGTTGTTCAATGAAAGTTAGTGCCCCTAAATTACTAAATTAAGTTTAAAAAATGCTGTAAGTATGTTTTTCATCAGTTAGATGTAATTTTTCTGACCTCTTACTTTAATGCTACATAAAATAGGGCTTGAGGGGAAATATTGACAAATAATCCAGTGTATTAGAGTACTTTAACTTCAGTTGCTTTTTGAAAGAATTGCCTCCACATGCAAAATTCAGCCGTTGAAAATTTGCCGCTTACGAAAATTTGCCGCCGTAGGCTTTAGCCTAGCTAGCCTATTTAGAAATCCGCTACTGAAGATGTGAACTACAGATTATAAACATAAACTAGTCAAATAACATCATCTGGTGCGTAATAGGGGCAGTCCACAGTAAGTATACAAAGAAATTAGTATGGACTCATTAACAATGCGGGAAAAAAATATAGACTCAGCCCATATCCACCTTGCACTAATACTTCGTAACACCTTCACGTGCCTTGATAACTGCCCTAATCCTTGCAGGCATAGATGTTACTAATGATTGACTATAGTCAGTGCCAATTTCTTTCCAATATTTGCGAATGGCAGTTATCAGATATTCCTTGCAAAGTAAAGATTTTGTTTAGACGAGTTTATTTAGTTTCCACCACATATTTTCAATTGGATTCAAGTCTGGGCTATTGGCAGGACAATCCATGGTAACAATTTGCCTATCAGCAAGGAAATCTATTACACATTTCGCCCTATGGCAGGAGGCGTTATCGTCATGGAACACGACATTTTCATCGTCATATATGCATTTTCAATGGATGGGATCAGGAAATGCTCTAAAATGTCAATATAAATATGAGAATTGACAGTTTCTTTAAACGACTGCCTTTCGCCTGGCCCTTTACTTGACATGATGCAACCCAAGATCAGAACGGTAGTTGGGAACTTTACTTGTTTCTTAGTGCAGCAGTTTGAGTAAGCTTCGTTTCCCCGTCTCCAAACAAATGTTCCTGCATCGTCTCCATGACCAACGCAAATCCGTGACTTGTCACTGAATACTACCTTTTCCCAATCATCTGCAGTCTACGTTGTCTAATTTTTAACCCATTGTAGACGTTTATTCTTCTGGGTAGCTGTCAGGGACGGCTTTCTTTTGGCTTTTCTGTAAAAGAATCCCATCCCCCGAAGTCGATTTCGTACTGTCCTGGTGCAAAAATCAACACCCGCTTCAGCCCATTTCGTTTTCAACATTGTAGAAGTTTGTTTGCGGTTCTGAAGGCAAAGGACTTTAATTTTCGATCGTCTCGCTTTGGTTGTTTTCCTTGGGCGGCCTTAACGCTTCTCTTTTAAATGAATCCCTGTTTGTTTAAACTTTATCCATATCTTTGCTATTGCAGATTGAGAGCAGCCTACTTATTTTGCCACAATTCCGGTTGACAAGCCTTCTTTGTGTAGCTTGACTATTATTTGCCGGACCTCATCGGATAATTCTTTCGTCGGAGCCATGCTTGCACTGAAATAACTTCGTCAAATTATAACACGAGATCGGTAACACGTTTTTTATGTTACGATTAATTTGCACAATTTGCAAATACACCTGTTGCCAGATTTCGAGACAGAAACTGCATGGTGATTCCATACTTTCTTCTCGTGTCGTCACTGAGTCCTTACATAATTCTCCAGTTTGGTTAATAATAACTAACATTATTCATGCTAGACCACATTAGTCAACTTGTTTGTGTTTTTAAGTTGTGTCAAATCGTCTACTTTTAATTAAATATGTTTTTGTTTGACCTAGTTTAACCTTGAAATTTCTACACACTGTTGAATAAAGATTGCTTTACTCTTTGAAAGGTGATTCCATATTTATTGCCAGGGGTTGCAGTAAGTTTCGTTTCCATTAAAAAAACGTTAAACAAACCTCGAACAAATAAGAACGTATATAGAAGAAACAGTAAAACTTCTCGGGAGCGACCTCCCTCCGTTCTGATTAAGGGTACAGTGGACCTTCAAATCAGTCAAAATGGCTAAAAATAAACTTTTTTTTATTTTTAAACTAAATAATAGTCTAGAAACTCTTCTACAATAATCTGAAAACCGAATTAAATTCGGTTGATTTTTAAGTGAGTTATGGTTATTTTTAGTATCAAGGGTCGTACATTCACGCCCATTTCACATACAAAGCGTCTGCTTTGACGTAATAGTTTCGGAATTCGTCTGCTAGCTTTCAGCCACACATTCATTTATTTGATAAAATAGATTAGGTTAAATGTACTTCTACTTCTTCTACTTAGTGTTTTGATTTTCGTTGTCTGGTTTTTGTTTTCGAAATGTGCACTTTTGTCTTCTTATGGATGCAATTGTTCGGAAGCCGACAGGTCGTCCGAATAATAATTAAAAGAATGTGCTGCAAATGCTAGAACAAGGTGTCAGTCTTCTAAAGCAGCCAATAGTAGTGTAATTAAAGAATGAAAACTCTGGTTACATAACTTCAGAAAGTGGTGCAAGTTTTACTCTGATTAAAAACAGTCTGTCAAGAGTTTACTGTAGTTATTATTGTTTTAATTTGCATAAAATAGATTAATAATTTGGTGTCAATACTAAAAACAATTCTGAAACTTTTATTTGCTCATCTATGATTTTTTTTTTGTTTTGAAATTGAAACCTTTTTCGGTAAAAACCTTTTTAGTTTGTTTATAACTTATTCTTTTATATAATTATATATATAATAGTTAATGAACACCAAATACTGACAGTATTTTATATTTCACACCATATTTGCTCACCATATTTGCTATGTGTCAATAAACTAATTTCCATTGGAATCATAAAAATGCCATTTTCTCCAGTACTAAAAAATATTCTATACTTTTGTCGGCAACTGATACTTTACCATATTTTTATATGGTTTATATATGCCAACCTATACATACATTTGCATTCATAAGCTAACAATTTATTATCCAATTTTAGCCTGATAAATTCATTTTATTCACAACAAAAGCTATAATAAACACCTCTCTAACAAAAGTGCGTTTTTCTCAGTTTGTTATTTTTAGTTGTGGACTATAATTCAAAATGTTCCATGCGCATTAGTTTTTCAGTTAGATCCTTGAAACTTTCTGTAACTGGTCGTTATACTTATTGAAACTCATTTTTGCATGTTTTATATATGCAAGTTGAATAGTATTTTTGGTATTATAACTATTGCTTGGGAATATGAGTATTTTTGAATTTTTTTGAACGAAAATGTAAATATATCCAATTTTTTTGAAAAAATTAATTTGTTAGTAATCTTAAATATGCAAAATGTTATAAAGATTTATATTACGCTCCTAAAAATGCAAAAATTATTAATTTTTAAAACAAATTGTTGCGCATGGAACATTTCAAGTTTTTTATTTAAAAAATTAAATTTTTTGAATAAAATAAAAAGTTTTTATTATTTTCAAATGAAACTTTTTTTACTGTTATATTGAAGCATCATAAATAACCAGTAAAAATTTTATATCATTTGCATTAAAACTAAAAAAAAAGTTTTTCAAGGTCCACTGTACCCTTAAAATCGGTTGTTAAGGGAGGGTGGTCTCTTTGAGAAGTTTCATCACTGAGCTGCTTAAATGTTCAAATCAATTTTATTAGTAGTAGTAAATTTTATTAGTTTTGGTTTAGTAGTAAAAATTAAGAAAAGTACACAATTTTCATCATTTTATTTAGTTATTTTAATTATATCCAAAAATAAGGTCATATTTTTTAAAATACACATTTAAGTTACAATCTTTTAAAATTCGAGAGGTATTTTTAACACCACAAACGTATAGGGAACTATGTTTTTTCATAGAAGATGTAACTTTCCTGATGCTTAGTGCCAGACAGTAAATTTATTTATTTATTTATTTGTTTCAGATGCACATAACAGAAAAAAATCCAATTACAATGCACATCATGACAGACAATGCAAACAACAAGAACACACAAAAAGAAGACATTAAAATGACGGACATGTTAAAAAAGACAGTGTTACAAAGAGAATAACCTCCGACAATTAGCTTTAAAAACATTAAAAGGCATAAAAAATATATCCAGTTCCTCAGACACACCGTTATAAGTTTTATAAAATTTATACAGACAAAAATTTTGAATACAGTTATTCCGAATTGAATTCAAATAAAAAACACAACGATTACGTGTAACTCTAGAAGGCACGTTAAATTTTATAGTACTAGTAATGTAATTAGCATCAATCATATTATGAAGAACTTTGTAAAAAAACAAAAGACAATAAACTTGACGTCCAGACTTAAGGGTACAGATGTTGAATATATTACGGAGTTCACTGGAAGGCATTTCACGAGAAGCAGAGTTGAAACTCTTAAAATACAAAAAACGTAAAAAATTATTCTGTACACGCTCAATGACACTATTGCTATTCTCGTAGTAAGGATCCCATATAGGGGTGCAATATTCAAGATTAGGGCGGACCAGGCCAAAATACAGAACCCTTAAGGCCTTAAGACTGGTGAAATTAGTAGTTTTGCGTTTTAAGAAACCCAGAATTTTGTAAGCTTTCGCAGTAATATTTTGAATGTGTTCAGAAAAATCAAGTTTACTATTAAAAGTCACACCAAGATCTTTAACAGAAAAATTACGCAACAGGGAAGTATTATTAATATTATAAGAAACAAGGAGAGGTTTAAATTTACGAGTATAACTTAAAACACTACATTTAGATATATTCAACTCTAACTTATTTCTAATGCACCAATTAAATATATTGTCAATATCGTTTTGCAAGAGATCAGTATCAGAATTACAAAGTATTTTTCTAAATATTTTTAAATCATCAGCAAAGAGAAAAAAGTCACTATGTTTAATAGTGTCACACAAGTCATTTATGAACAATATAAAAAATAAAGGACCTAGATTAGACCCTTGGGGAACGCCAGAGCCATTAACAAAACCATCAGATACAGAATTCCTAATATAAACATACATAGAACGATCCGTAAGATAGGATAAAATCCATTGAATAAGATTGGCTTCAAAACCCATAAAGGACAGTTTATTTAAGAAAATACCAAAATCAAGTGAATCGAAGGCTTTGGAGAAATCGGTGTAGATGACATCAAGTTGACAATTAGTCTCAAAAGCGGAAATAATGTTGCTAGTTAAACAATACAAGTTAGAAAGAGTAGATCTATGAGGGAAAAAGCCATGCTGAGCAATATTGATCAATCCACTAACTTGCGAAAATATCTTCTTATGGATCACAATCTCAAAAACTTTGGCAAACGGACTTAAAATAGCAATAGGTCTATAGTTTTGACAAATTTTAGCGTCACCTTTCTTATGAATAGGAATAACCTTTGTATTTTTCCTGAAACTGGGAAATGAACAAGTTTTTAACGATAAATTAAAAATAATAAGTAGAGGATAAATCAAGTGCTCAGCGAAGCCCTTAACAATAAATGATGGAACATTGTCAACCCCCGTAGATAGGGAAGATTTCAAATCTTGAATAGCTGATACAACCTCCACGTGAGTGATGCAATCAATTTTGATCACGTCCCCAAAATCACTAAGAGAGGTAGTACATGGACTAGGTACTGTACTCTGTTTATACACAGAGCCAAAATACTTGGCAAAAGCGTTGGCTATGTCAACATCATTATCAGAATAAGCATCATTGCAGAACACTTCATTGGGCAAAGTCTGACTGTTTTTAAAATATGACCAAAATTTATCGGGTTGACGTATTAAGTTATTTTCAGTATTTTTAATATAACTGGAATAATCATTGGCTATACTATTCCTAAGAGATGATCTTAAAGATTTAAAATTTTGAATACTAACAGGGTCATGATTGCGTAAAGCAAGTTTACGAGCTTTAGTCTTAGACTTGATAAGTTTAATAGTATCAATAGAATACCACAAAGGGTACTTACTTGAGTGGTACTTTAAAGGTATAGTTTGATTAAAGATCTCATTCAATATATCAAAAACAAACGAACTTTGATTACTATAGATTTATATGAAAATGATTCTGTGTTTTCTAGCGTTTCTCTCGCCTTATTCACACCACACAGTATACAGCTCAGAAACTGTCAAAACTTCTGCTTTGCTGGGATCGGCAGAAAGCTTGATATCGGCTGCAAAGAATGCTTATTCTTCTGGTAAGTTTGTTTTAATGGAATGGAATTTACTTCAAGGTATTTCTTCACGTTATTTCATAGTTTAAAAAGAAATATTCAAATTGTTTTTAATTTTAAGCAACTCATAAAAAAACGGCAAAACAAATGAAAAAGATCAGTGCCAGATATCTCTCTATCTGTATGGCACCTTTTTTATAATCCCCTCCTAACACATTAAAAGAGTAACTAATTCCTGTTTTACACAGATTTACTAAATGCGAAGCGTTTTTTTCCTATGTAGTCCAGGCAACGAAGAGTTCTAGAGGGAAAGTTTTGGAACACAATTTTTGACTTCATAACTTTGTTTGGACTAGTTAAAAGGTAACATATCAAAAGTCCCCGCCCCTAGCCCCTGTGCAGAAGGGGGGAGGGGGGGGGGGTTGAATGTCCCATTTTTCGGTTTTTTGTCTATATCTCGAAAACTATGCGTTCTTGTGATATAATTGTCATACACAAAATGAAAGCTGATTAAATTTGCTACAAGCTTCACCCCTCAAGTGTTTTAATAGCTTGTATAGTTTTCAAGATATCCGCTTTTGAAAGTCGGTAATTTTGGAGAAAACCTTTCACCACCCTAATTTTTCCTCTTTTTTGACCGGCTAACTCTTCAATAATGCACCGAAACACTAAATGGTGGCCCTAGAGTGGTAGAGAGTTTAATTCTTTACAATAATATATCTTATTTTACTATTTTATCTATTTTCCTTCAAATTTTAAAGCAGTTTCAGTGTTGAGTGAAGGGGGGACTGTCAGTCCCATAAAGCTAATGCATTAGTTTTGAAATCGCAACGTTTGCAAAAGAATTGTATTGCCATGTTATCCCCTTTTCACAAGGTATTAGAATCATCATAACATCAATTAACACAAAATAGAAAAGAAAATAACATCCGGTTATTTAATTATTAATTAATAAAGTTTTAAAATAGTGCCGCCATCTGCTGTATATTTTTGGCATTTTAAAATTTCAAAATTATATAATTAAATAACTAGATGACATTTTCGTTTCAAATTTGCTTCATTTCGATGCTATGTTGATTCCCGTACCTGGGCAAAAAGGGCTAACATGGCAAAGCAATACACCTGCGGAAGTTGTAATTCCGAAACTAATGCATTAGCTCTATGGGACTGACAATCCCTCTTATGTACACTTATTCTATACTGAAATTCTAAATAACACAGAAACTCATTTTGTAGGCACGCTGTTACTTTAATATTTCATCTGTTTTCATAATATATTTTATCTATTTCATTTCATTCGAACCCCAGTGGAAAAACAGTCAAATTATCCACCTGTTCTTCTTCATCTTCGGAGTCAACTTGAGAGACCCCATTCAGGCAAGTCCCCTGGCAATTTTATGCTGAGGAACATTTAAGGCTTGCTTTTTTGAAGCTGCACTTTGAGCTTGCACAGTCTTTCGTGCATCGGCAGAAATCATTTTCAAAATATCGTCAGGTGCTGCTGCTAACTCACTGTGCACTGGGGCCAGGCAGTTGGTCTCAATCTTCCACCCATACATCTGAGGAGGCAGGTCATTTCCCAGCCACAGCTGAACTTGGTGGAATGGGATCAGGACCCTTCAAGCAGAAAGTTATGCGGACGTTCTGATTGTGGATACGGCTGTAGAAAAGTCGAAAACAACGGCTGTCGGCATTGTAGGTGAAGATGTCGACCTCATAGTCCTCTTGATGACTAAAGCTGATGCATATAAGGACATTACTTTTATAAAGTCAGCACGTGGGAAGACACCGGATTCCTTCTTCTCGTCCCAAGAGCTTCAGCTACTGGGTTTAAAGGACGTGCTATTTTTGCATGCATTTACTGGATGCGACACAACATCTTCCACATTTCGAAAAAGTAAGGTTGCATTTGCGAAGCTGTATCTGAAGTTGCCAGAGGTCCAGAAAGTAGCAGCGGTCTTTTCGGACCCTTCCTCAACCACCGATCAGGCTCAAAAGGTAGGCGAAACCTGCACCTTGAGGTGGTATGGGGCTCCAACGATAGAGACCTCCCTCAATGCCTACAGTATAAGTCATTCTTAAGATCAGTAGCCACCATCAAGCCTGATATCTCTTGTCTTCCTCCCACCGAGGGAGCAGTAAAACAGCATTCCATCCGAACATTCCACCAAGTTCAGCTGTGGCTGGGAAATGACCTGCCTCCTCAGATCAGATGTATGGGTGGAAGATTGAGAACAACTGCCTGGCCCCAGTGCACAGTGGGTTAGCAGCAGCACCCGACGATATTTTGAAAATGATTTTCTGCCGATGCACGAAAGACTGTGCAAGCTCAAAGTGCAGCTGCAAAAAAGCAAGCCTTAAATTTTCCTCAGCATGCCAGAATTGCCAGGGAACTTGCCGGAATGGGGTCTATCAAGTTGACTCCGAAGATGAAGAAGAGCAGGAGGATAATTTAATTTGACTGTTTTTCCACTGGGGTTCGAATGAAATGAAATAGATAAAAAATATTATGAAAACAGATGAAATATTAAAGTAACAGCGTGCCTATAAAATGAGTTTCTGTGTTATTTAGAATTTCAGTATAGGACAAGTGTACATAAGAGGGATTGTCATTCCCATAGAGCTAATGCATTAGTTTCGGAATTACAACTTGCGCAGGTGTGTTGCTTTGCCATGTTAGCCCTTTTTGCGCAGGTACGGGAATCAACATAGCATCGAAATGAAGCAAATTTGAAACGAAAATGTTATCTAGTTATTTAATTATAAAATTTTGAAATTTTAAATGCCAAAAATATACAGCAGATGGCGGCACTATTTTAAAACTTTATTAATTAATAATTAAATAACCGGATGCTATTTTCTTTTCTATTTGTGTTAAATTGATGTTATGATGATTCTAATACCTTGTGAAAAGGGGATAACATGGCAAAGCAATTCTTTTGCAAGCGTTGCGATTTCAAAACTAATGCATTAGCTTTGTGGGACTGACAGTCCCCTCTTCACTCAACACTGAAACTGCTTTAAAATTTGAAGGAAAATAGATAAATGGTAAAATAAGATATTATTATAAAGAATTAAATTCTCTACCACTCTAGGGCCACCATTTAGTGTTTCGGTGCATTATTGAAGAGTTATCTGGTCAAAAAAGAGGAAAAATTAGGGGGTGGGGTGAAAGGTTTTCTCAAAAATTACAGACTTTCAAGCGTGGATATCTCGAAAACTATACAAGATATCAAAATCTTCTTGCTATGAAACTTGTAGCAAAATTAATAAGCTTTCATTTTGTGCATTGCAATTATATTAGTCGGACGCATAGTTTTCGAGATATAAGCAAAAAACCGAAAAAAAGGACATTCAATCCCCCCTCCCCCCTTCCTTCAGCACTAGGGGCGGGGACTTTTGATATGTTTACCTCCTAACTAGTCCAAACAAAGTTACGAAGTTAAAAATTGTGTTCCAAAACTTTCCCTCTAGACCCTTTTTTCAGCCTTCGTTGCCTGGACTAATGGGATTTTTTTCACTTTGGGAATTTGGGATGAAAATTTGGACTGAAAACTTGGAATTTTTAAATTGGTAAAATTTGACTATAACACGCGTTTTTTGGAATGGGGAGGAGGCTGCATATATAATATAATGTACATATTAATAATAAAATAATTCTAAACAAACACAAAAATAATTTTCGATAGTGCTGTCATCTATTAGGTCAATAATAAACTTAAAACTAACAGAAACCTTTTCCCACTCAACGGTGGAAATTCACCTAAAACTAAGTCAATTTTCACAGGGTTACAGAAAAAGCTAAAGTTATTACTTAGTTGCCTTAGCATTCATTGAATATACCAAAGTTTGGTTTTCTAGTATTTAGTACTTATTTAGTGAGGAAAAAAATAAGCTATTTACCTTAAACTAAGCCAAATTTTTTATTTTGTTAGCTAAATTTGTTTGTAAATGTACCTTAATATGTTCTAGAGTATATTGTGTGCTCAGAAAGAAAATACAATATTTTTCTAGAACTGTTTAGAAAAAAAATATTTAATAATTTTTAGCAGATGCTATAGCTATTTATTTAAGTAAATAAATTAATAAATTACGTTATTAAAAAACACCGATTAAAAATAAAAATGCCTTTTACTGAGTTGATGGTCTATTTTTAGCCTACTTTTCTTTTTTTTTTTTGATTCGAAGAATTAAAGAAAATGAAGAAGTAGGTATTGACATGCTGTTGATGTTTGTCCATCCATCCGTCCGTCTGTCTGTCTGTCTGTCCGTCCGTCCGTACCCTCCTTCCTATCAATCCGATCTTAAAAATTATTTTCTTATTAGAAAGGTATAACCTCAGACAGCCAACTTTCATACTTTTTGTCCGTCTGTCTGTACGATCGGACTTACATAAATCTACTATTTGTCGACGAATTTCCCATTCAATTAGCATTGAAATTCAATTTCGAGTCATTTAAATTTCTGTTGCAAACTACAAATTCTACGGACAAGTGAGATAAGTCAAAAAATTCAGCGTATCGAGATGAGAATACATTGAAAATTTCAGAAAAGAATTAGAATTTTAAGTACTTCAATTAATTAAAAAATTTCAAAATTTAATGCTCATTTAAAAGGCATAGGAAACCATTTTTATTAGAACTAAATCACCATTGCCATCGCAACAATCGCTTTCGCTTAATAAACTTTAATTCTTTTAGGCAATAAATTAAAATAAATTTATTTTTGCGACATCGATCAGTTTGAAATGACGTCAAATATATTTCACTTCGAGATTCTTTGTATGTTGGTATGCAATGTTTTCATTCTATATTTAAAAGCGAGAACTATTACATATTTATTCTTTGAAATAAAAATTTTTGCAAACGATTTAAGTAATTTAATTTTCGAATTAAAATAAATGAAACTAGCCGAATTCAGCGGGTAAATGTTTAATATAGAATTAATGCTGTGTTTGGCGCCTTTTTACCTGTTAAACCCAACTGTTGTGCGGAAACGGGTTAAGTGACATATTCTGTTACAAACCTACTTGTTAATTTACATTTCCTATTTCAAGTGTATTTTGGAGTAGTTTTATGGTTTTTGTGTTCTACGAATAGTTAAATATTTATTTATAACTGCAAATAATCATGCGGACGATAAGTAACATTTATTTTATTTTCAATAGAAAATTATTGAAAATAATTGGCTTCAAGAAGTTGAAATTATAGCTGGATGCTGTGTTTAGTGAAATTTATTCTAATGTATATAAATTTAATACAGAAACGGTTGTTGATTCTCTTACTGTAACGAACCCAGTTTTTTCAAAATAAGAATTTTAGTAAGTATTTAAGTAACAGGAAAGTGGGCTATTTTAGTTCTTTTAGAACTTCTTGTTCGATATTTCCTTGTTCGAATCTCATTTTTTTTAATTGAGGTATTGTAGACTACGATCTTTCTTTTCGTATAATTGCCTAATACCTAATATGCTAAATTTTACAAAAATTAATATTCAAAATTGATGTACTTTTGTTCTAGTTTCAGAAACTAAGTTAATAATTTTTATTCTATTATTTTAGGTGATGGCCTTCCAGAGTATAAAGTGGTTTGCTATTTTTCTTCTTGGTCCGTCTACAGGAAAGGCCGAGGCAAATTTGAGCCCTCAAATATAGATGCGAATTTGTGTACTCATATCATCTATGCATTTGCGAAACTTAGCGATAACCAGATAGA
This sequence comes from Hylyphantes graminicola, assembly GCA_023701765.1. Classification (NCBI taxonomy): domain Eukaryota; kingdom Metazoa; phylum Arthropoda; class Arachnida; order Araneae; family Linyphiidae; genus Hylyphantes; species Hylyphantes graminicola. The sequence continues at coordinate 26,825,542 of CM043121.1, forward strand.
AGCAGGAGACAGTTATAGTGATTTAGAAGGTTCTGGAAATTTAGGTGAAACTTCTCACGATATTTGCTTCTTTTTAGCTTCCACACTACGTGCATAACGTTGTGGCTGTTACCACACACGCAACCTCAATATATCGTCCACACACTAGAGGGCCCATATTTATATCTGCGTGCCTACCACTATTCTAAATAACAACGAAAATAGTAGTACAAAAGCCGAGGTAACTCATCTCCTCTCGAGGATCCTTCTAGTAGACTGTGGGCTACTGATGCTGCTACAACGTAGATAAACTGGCAGCTTTAATAAAAGCTGTGTCCGTCAGCCCTTCCGTCACCCACTTTCACAAAACGAATAACAAAGTCTCACAAAAAAGTAGGATGCGTCATTTAAGCAAAAAACAGACAAATATGTAACCAAAAGTTAATTAAAAAATTTAAATCGAAGTATGTTTTAAATATAAATCATTAAAAATTTATTCTACATTTCAATCAAAAGAAAATTACATTTTTAGTCAATATTTCCGTGTGAGGTCCTCTGAGCTCTCGTCAAGTCCTAGAAAGTTTTATTTTTATTTTCTTAAAAATTAATGTCTGTATACTCTTGACAATTTCTTAGGATAAAATATAGCTATCAATTAAATGAAGAATTATACTTCATTTCCAGAAGGGTTCAAACACTTCAACGACTTGAAACTTAAGAATCCAAAATTAAAGACCCTTCTTTCAATTGGGGGATACAGTGCAGGTTCAGCATTTCTTTCCCGCATGGCTTCCGATGCTGGCAGCAGAACTCGCTTTGTGGAGAGCGTTTCACCTTTTCTACAGAAGTACGGATTCGATGGTCTGGATGTTGACTGGGAGTATCCAGGTAGCAATGGTGGCAAACCCGAAGACAAACAGAATTTCGTAATACTTCTGCAGGTAAGTTATACTTCATTTAAATGTTGGTTAAAGCTCTAGATTAGCGGTCGCCAGTCGCCAACTGGAGACTATTACATCGAAAGTGGCTACCTAAAAATCGAACCCCAGTAGCCAAATGTGGCGATCAAAACTTTTCCTTTTTGTTCAACAAATAATTAATACTGAAGCTGCATTTATAAAATAATAAAACGCTCCGATTCGATTCTGTCGGGAAGAAAGACTTGATGACAGTTGTTGCTCATCGGTGAAATTTTCCATCCTCCTCCGTGTGACGTAAATGAAGCTGGACGATGAAAATCTTAAATGCAAATTTGATTTTTAAATTTTGCTTTACGATTTCGGCAATCTACAGGTGATTTATTTGCATTTGATTAAGATCTCAACTATTCATTTAAACAATTTTGATATGAGAAAATTTCATGAACAATCGTGGGCCGTGGGCGACGTCAAGAATTCTCCGAGACTATTAGTGGTTGAACTGATTGTACATAAAATAATTTTCTCCTAACAATCATGACTAATCACATAATAGAGCTGTTGCACCCCTCTTCCTCACCTCTTTTCCTCTGCACCCCTGACGATCGCTGATGAAATCGGTGGCACGGGTGGGCAATTTTTCGTGGAACATACAAACGCACGTGCTTCAGTCGAAACACAATAGAAGAACGGATTTGCATGCCCTAACGATGCGGTTGCAGGTGTTGCCAGATGCAATAACTGTGATCCAGTTAAGAATAGGTCACGTGGTTGCAACAACTCTATACTACATATTTTGTATGATACTTTTTTTACTGTCAATCTTATCAGTTCAAAAATGTCAGTAATAAAATTTTCTTTTGTGGAAAATCGCACTTTCTTTTTGTCGTATATACTGTAATTTAAAACCGGCTACTAAAAATCGAAATGTGGCTACCATTTTTTTTCACTCTGGTAGCCACTGGCTACTATTAAAAATTCACAGTCTAGAGCATTAATGTTGGTGGCTAGTGTTAGAATGTAGTGAAGAAAAGTCTAGGGTTGAGAAAGTAGGGTAGACTGACCAGTGAGTGAACAGGCCCCAGTGAATGAACATTTGGTAAATATAATTAAAAAATAAGGATTGAAAATCATTCCACTTTATGGATTGGCAACACTGACTTCCTCCCAAGTAGTAGGAAGCTATCTGACAATGGTTGGTTGTGTCCTGGTCATTATATCCTGGTGTTCATTCACTGGCGAACGTGACGTATTAAACGTTCATTCACTGGTTAGTCTACCCTAGTTTTAAAGCATATCACATGGGCGCTTATTCTGTCAACCCGGCGAGCAACTAATATATATCTCAATTTCAACTTCGCGATGTTGGGCATAGGGTTACCAGTTCAGGTTCCCTCTTACAAATTTTAAAAATGTAATAAATAACAAAAAGTAATAATAAATTTTATTTGGATAAATATTGAAAATTACTAGAAAACCTTTTTTTAATAATTTGCAGAAAATCTCTTGCATTTACATTTTATAGCCTAATTTTGCATTTGTATTACTTTATTGTATTCACCTCTTGTATAATAACTTAAATCCCTCTGACGAAAAACGAAATTTAGTAAAGCTTCTGCACTCTGCAGGTCAGTTAATAATTAATTAGAGTTGGCGGACAGTTTTTCTCTTACTGGCTACTGATAACATCAAGAAAACTGTTTATTTTGTAGTTTACTATTAACTTTGTTACATTAGTAGTAACACATTTCTTAAACTATTTCATAATATTATTTCTAATATTTTTTTTTATATAAAGGAGCTGAAAAAAAATTTGAAGCCTCAAGGACTTTTGCTAACAGCTGCTTTACCTAAATGGAAATTAGAAATAGATAAAGGTTATAACATTCGTGCTCTTTCAAAGTTAGTAGTTTTCTGTTTAGATACATGATTGTGTTTATTCTAATACTTCCTATGATGCAATTAAACCGTAATTCTGTGAATATTTCTACAATACCTAAAGATAATTTTCCAGCTAATTTTATTACTGGTTACTTTTGATACAAGGAGTTAAAGAGCTCCAAACTTTGTAGCAAACACAAAATTCTGCGTTTTTTTCAAAATTTAAAGACTCATTAAATACAATTGGAGCAAATACCCATAGGTTTGTGAATCGATTTTGTTTCTGCAATGCATACGGATTATTTTTCTGCTAATATTATACATTTCCAATGTTGACACAAGGAATAAATGTCCTCGAAAGTCATACAAAGCACTTCCCTTTAGTATGTATTCATTAAATCATATACACATTCGGTTCGCTGTTGGCACAAGAAAATATTAAAGGTCAAATGTTCAGAAAAACACACACATTTTTTTTAATAACTTTGAATGGCCGTGGACCTTTGTGCCAAATGTCAACCGTAAGTTTTTATGTCCTAACTTGTACTATGGAACAAGTAGAACACGAAAAAATTATCACTGCAATTTTTAACTCTTGACACAAGAAGTATTGCCATATGAAAGTTGGTTAGTTTTTCTTCGAAAAACTGATGATCTTCAACTTTGACCCCCAAAACTTAAATAAAAAAATTTCAACAAAAATAATAATATACGTGTCTAATAGTTTTTCATAAAGAACATATTATGTAATTTTCAGAAAAATCAAAAATGTCGACTATCCATGCCAGACTGACTCTTAAAAAAACTGGCTTTTAAAACACGAATAGAGATATTTAGTACTTTTATTCGTATGAAGTTATTCGTTTGGCTTAGTTAAATAGTGCCATAAAATAAAACGCAGGACACTCTATGTAATATTTGTTCCATTTCCACAATTTAAATTATCTTCCAGAGAGTTGGATTTCATCAACCTCATGACTTACAATTTTCATGGCTATGGATATCAGGAGAATGAAACTGGAATGCACACTCCTCTTTTTAAAGATGAAGAATCTGGCAACCCTGAAGCGACAATTGTAAGTAAAACCATTTAAAATAACGTATTTTTAATACTAAATATCACAGAGCACCAATACATAAAAAAAATTTAGAGGGGACACATATTGTGACAATTTTTGCATTGGTACGTATTGTTATTTTAAAATAACTTTTAGGTGTCACCCTAAAGTGTACTATTTCAGTCTAAAAACGCCTGTACTATTTCAGTCTAAAAACACCATTTAAAAAAATGAGTAAAAAAAATACTCAAATTTGAGTATTTCGCTTAATAGGCCACTTATAATGATCTTAACAGCTTCAACGGTGTCAAGGTACTTATATTATCCTATATTATTTATTTTGTCTAAAGAAAGTATAATATTTTTCAAAGTCTTTATGCTTATATTATATATTTAAAAAATACGTATTCGCAACAAACCAATGCCTCTCTTTACGTTAAGGACTTTGCGGTGGATTACTGGTTAAAAGGTGGAGCACCAAAAGACAAGTTACTCATGGGATTGTCACTGCAAGCAAAATCATACACTTTATTGAATGAAGAGCAGTATGGGATAGGGGCAGTGACTGTGGGACCTGGACATATGGGTCCGTACACTCGTCAAGCAGGAACATTGGGATTCAATGAGGTTAGTTTGACGTTAAATGATATGATTAATTTTTAAAGAAAATTGTCATAAAATGACTATTTTTTAACCCTGAAATTATATAAATTATATATATGAATAACATATGTTCTTATAATTTTGATTTTTTAAGGGGTCATAGGAGTCTTAAAAATGTGCAAAGAAGGTACTATAAAGCATAGTTTGATCTTTCATGTAATTTTTTAACTACTCAATATATAAGCACAATTTTTTATATGTAATTCTACAAGATATATTTATTATAAAACAAATTTTAAAATTTATGAAACTTTAGCCAAAACTAAAATAAATTATATTAAACATAAAACTATTTGAACACATTGGGATTAGGCTTGCACGGTAAATTTTGAGGTCAAAATTAAAAAAAAATGACCAAGAAAATGACTTTATATTGTACAAATATGTACAAACAAAGACTTATACCTAAATTCTCAGCTTAATTTTAATAAGAAATTATTTTTAAAAAAATTTCAAATCACAATTTAAAAAATTTTATTAATTCTTTTAGGAAAAAGTTCCTAAAATAATTTCTATTTAAAATTGAGCTGAGAATTTAGGTATAAGTCTTTGTTTGTACATATTTGTACAATATAAAGTCATTTTCTTGGTCCTTTTTTGAATTTTGACCTCAAAATTTGCCGCGCAAGCCTAATCCCAATGTGTTCAACTAGCTTTATGTTTAATATCATTTATTTTAGTTTTGGCTAAAGTTTCATAAATTTTAAAATTTGTTTTATAATAAACAAATCTTGTAGAATTACATATAAAAAATTATACTTGTATATTGACTAGTTAAATAATTACATGAAAGATCAAACTATGCTTTGAAGTACTTTCTTCGCACATTTTTAAGTCTCCTATGACCCCTTAAAGTTTGATATTGAAAAAACTTTAGGCAATCTTATCGGCATTTAATATCGTAGAACTAGCGTTACTACTGAATAAATTAATTATTCAGTAGTAACATGCCAATAAGTTAATTTTAATCTTATTGAGGCGTTAATGCTGAACACTTCATCTTGGAAATATCTATGGAGCGAGAAATAACGGTCAAAACCTCAACACGTCATTTTCACGAAAGCTAAAAGGATGGTGTTAAAAACATTTAAAATGTGCACTCTTAATACCGTAACTTCCCGCTCTTATACCAGATACTTTCCTTGCTTTTTTTAGCCTACTTTTTTTTTTTTAATTCGAAGAATTAAAAAAAATAAAAAAAGTAGGTATTGACATGCGGTCGATGTCCGTCCGTCCGTCCGTCCGTACCCCCCTTCCAAAATCGGTTCTATCCATCCGATCTTAAAAATTCTTTTTTTCTTAGAAAGCTAAGACCTCAGAGACCCAACTTTCATACTTTTTGTCCATCTGTCGGTACGATAGGACGGACATAAATCTACTATTTGTCGACGAATTTCCCATTGAATTAGCATTGAAATTCAATTTCGAGTCATTTAAATCGCTGAATTTAACTACAACTGCTACGGACAAGTGATATACGTCAAAAAATTCAGCGTATCCAAATGAGAATACATTGAAATTTACAGAAAAGAATTCGAATTCTAAGTACTTCAATTATTTAAAAACTTCAAAATTTAATGCTCATTTAAAAAGCATAGGAAGCCATTTTAATTAGAATTAAATCACCATTGCCATCGCAACAATTGCTCGAGAAACTTTAATTCCTTTAAACAATATATAAAAATAAATTTATTTTAGAGACATCGATCACACACAATTTAAAATGACGTCAATTTTATGTTGAAATAAAATGTTTTCATTCTATTTAAAAGCGAGGAATATTACATATAGTCCAGTCATTTGGTAGTTTTCAAGTGCAAAAGGTGGGGTCAAAGGTTTTTTGCTTTTAAGTGGTTTATATTGATGCTAATAAAAAGAAACTATGGTTGCCCACCAAAATTTCCAAAGGCGCAATTTTGGAGAGCGAAAAAACCGCGAATTTTTTGGCCTTTTTTTAGTTTTTTTAATATAACTCTGTAACTAGAAATCCAATGGCTTAGCCATCAATTACTATTTTAAAGAGCATAAAATTCTCTACAAACTGCACTATCTAAAGTTCCCCCAAACCCCACCAGGACGTAAGCTACAGCTCTTAAAAAGGGGTGTATTTTTCCAACATCTAGCGAAATCGTGAAAAATCGCATCCCTTCACTTTCGGATTGATTTAATGCATATTTTTTTTGGTTTGAATATTTTTACTTTTAAATAATATATTGAAAAAAGAATGCTTTTAAAATATTTATGATTACTTTTTTTAAACTTATTTTTTTCTTCGTAAAAAAAACGCAATATAAATCGAAGCTTAGAAGCAATATTTTATTTTTTTAGGTGGTTTACATTTATGCTATTAAATGAAAACTATGTTTGCCCACCAAAATTTCTAAAGGCACAGCTTTGGAGATGGTCAAGTGCGCTTTCTCTGTCGTTTGGTGGACGGCCTTGGCTCATCTTCATAAAAAACAGCGGGTGAACTAGAGGGGTGTGGAATGGAGGGTGGAGTTGAATTTGAGAGTACTACGTTTTTTTCTTCGTCAACGTCATCCAATTCTTCTTCTTCCTCCAGAGTCACGTCTTGTACGTTTTCGCAGTTGACACCACTGCAGTACTTGCAAATCGCTGAGCACTTGAGGCCGGCTTTTTGGCATGAACATGCCCTCCCGCAGCCCTTTTTGCAGCTACACGAGACGACACGGAGCAAGCACTCAGGCGCTGGGTCCTGGAGCATCATAGATGGCCGGAGACCCTCTCGACTGCGGACCCACCCCCATTCCTCAGGAGGGATGTCATTTCCTAACCAAGCCTGAACTTGATGGTAACTCCGGAGAAAATGTTGGAAGGCAGCATCTTGTGTAGGTGGTAAACGAGAGAGGGTCACCTTGGTCTTTGTGAGATTCCTCGCAAAAATCTCGTAACGCAGGGTGTTGAGTTTTACTTCGCTCAATGATCCACTGTACAGGGCCACTAAGAACCGTTCGCCGGCAATCATGACCTCTTCTGGAGTGGCCTCTGGTTTCAGGTACACAGAGACTGTCTCCTGAAGCTGATCGTATTTTTTCAGAAGTATGGCGAATTTCTTTTTTCCCTGTCCAAAAAGAGCAGATGTTGTGTCGCATCCGCTGATTGCGTGAAGGAAGAGCACACTGCTGTTGTCATATTTGTATGAACTGGGTGAGAAGCACAATGCTTCATCCTTTCCTCTTCCCGGTTTTTGGAAGTACAGGTTGTCAAGATGCTGCCCCAGGCCCGTCATAATTATAAGCAGGTCAACGTCTTCTCCAATTATAATGACACTTTCGAAATATTGTGTCTTTGAAATGGCTGCGTTGACTATCATTACGTCAGCGTCTTCTTCTGCCTGGTTAACTTCAATGTTGGCATTTTGAAATTCTGTCTTCAGTAGTGCGATGAGATTGCTTTTATTCCTGTCGTTGGATAGAAATTTTTCCTGAGGGACCAGGCAAATAATTTCCGCTTCAACAACGACTTCAACTGAAGAATGCATTATGGACCGGCGATATCTTTCGGCACTTTTAGTGCCACTTTGTTGGCCATCAGATGGATACCCATCAAATACAACAGCCAATTGAGATCCAAAATTTCTTTGAAGGTAAGAAATGTAACTCTGAGCAATGCATTTGAAGGAAACATTTCTTGGCCAAGTTACTTTATGTAAAAGGTACCCTCCATCCACAACAAAAAAATTATCCTTTACAATAAGTTCCACGTTGTTTAGTGGGATAAATTCCTTGTAGAACAGGGATTTAGTCCCTTTTCTCATACCTTCCTCTGTGAACAATGACATAGGATAGGGCGCAAGCTCATAAGTTAACAAATCTTTCAAATCTTCGTCGCTCTGCTTCATCAAGCAAATCCTTTGAAAGAGGGTCAATGGATCAACAGCTTTCACTTTAATGTTTCCGAAGTTGAATGTGCTGGTGACAGAAGCCAAATTTACCACCTTATCTTTTCTTTTAAACTTAACACTCTGAAAGTTGTCTCCAACTATTCTTTTAACTCCTTTGATCCCCACTTCTTGAGCTAGGTGGCAGTTGACATCAGCACCTCCTACAAGACCACTGCTTATAGACATTAAGCATTCGCTTTGAGGAAACGGATGATGTATCAACAACCAATTTAAAATTTTGGTTGCGTCATGCTTATCTCTATCAATTCGGGAACTTCTAGCATCCACGTGTTGTTCAGAAGTTTCAAAACCCACATTGGCGTATGCTTCTATCTCGTCGCATATGTTTTGCATGTAAACCATTCCCAGGGTCCATCTTGCCAAGACGCTATCTGAGATACCTCGACCACGCGTTAAACCTCCAGAGCTCTTCATGGTCTTCATCAAAGTCTGCTCTATAGTCATATCAGACCATATCCCAGACCAACTCTTATCTGAACGACGTATCGTAAAGTTACCTTTGGTAGTAAACTTTTGATATTCAGATTGGTCTATTGTGTCTTCAAGAATCAACATATCTTGTAGGTAAAGGTGAGCACATTTAGCATACAAAAAATGTCCTGCAGCGTGGAAGTACGGCAGCATCTTTTGAACAGTTTCAAGGTGGAGTTTCCAATCGCCTGTTCTCTCAGCTTCAATAAATTGCTTGATGAGAGTGACCATCTGGTAGTATTGAACCCATAACTTTGCAGTGGGTCCCCTATTCTCATGGAAAATCCAGGCTTCTCTATATTTTTTCACTACTTCTTTGACATAGTCATGGGTGTCTTGGGTCATAGCAACTGTTGACTGATCGTAGCTGCCAATTTTATACTCCATAGCGGCACGTTCGTCATCTGTTAGTTCAGTTTGATCCCACACTAGGCCAGCTAAAACACTATGAGTCAATAGATGGGCTCGTACAGCTCTAGAGTATGCATGACCCGACATAATTTGGTCAACACTATTCTCAGCATAAATGCTGGTTAACAACTCTTTTAGCCCACTTCCAGCCATGATAAAACCAACTGATCCCATGAAGGACATGAGTAGGTGGAAGCCTCCAAGCCTTACTGTTACATTAATTAGTTCTGGATGTCCACTTGCAACTATATCTCTCGCTTTCAAATACAGCGGTTGGTCATATGTGACGAAACATGTCTTCTGCCTGAGCTGTTGACATTTATGAGCAGCTACAAGCAACGAAGTAAAAACAGTATCATACTGCGTAGGTGGATGGTTGATGAATGGGAGAACCTTTATTTTAGAGCGTTCGTATTCTTTGTTGGCTGTCCATTGCTCCATAAATCCGTTCCAACCAGGTATGTTTACTTTGATTGACCATTTTCCATAAAGCCACAAAATGTCTGATGTTGAGGGAATTATGTCATCGTTACCAGGAGCTAGTTCCTCCACATCTTTTATCTTTATGTCCCATAACCCCATATTACGTGCTCGGTAAAATGACTGTAGGTCCACTTTTGCAGCTTGACCAACAACTTCAGCTGTTGGTTGTTGTTTCACTTTTTCAATTCCTTTCTCTGGAAACATTGCATCCTGAGGTGTCACGCACATGATACCGCCCATTGCATGGAACGTACCAGTACCATCAAGCGTGTTGACATTTACATCTGCATTGTCAAATATAAATTGACAGAAAGCGTCATCTCGTTCTATTTCATTTTGAGGCCGCAGTACGGCAGACAGTTCAAGTAGAGAAGCTGCGGGATAGGACGCTGCAAAGCCTAAAGCCGATAACAGTTGTATCAAATGCTTTGAACCAAACTTTCTGTACAAATATGCGCTGAGGCCTGTCATGGGTGAGGAGAGGAATGACTTTGGCCTCACTGCGCTTATTAATGCATGGGAAAGAGCAACACATGTTTTTTTCCATTTCTCGGGTGAACCTCGTTTGTGTTTCAAAACCATGGTCTCAAAAAGCACCTTCACTGATTCTGGAATTACTGAGTCAACGTCAGATAAAAAGTTATCAGATGGAGGGTAATTTGTCAGATCGTACATTTGTGACCTTATGTCTTGTACTACTATATTACCAGCTGCTTGGACGATTCGGAGTCGTTCTTGTATAGGATCAGAAAGTCGAGTAGTATAAAAGTTATCACTCAATATTTTATACCCCACGTTTCTGAAACAAATAATTGTTTCCTTATTCTTGTTTTCAGCAATCAACACATCCTCTCCATATTTCTGAAAAAGGCGGGACTTAATTGTACGAACATCAGGACGCAGTAAAGTCTGGGGTATTTGGTCTATCAAATCCTTCAAAGAATACTGACATTCTTCGGTGTTTTCTTCCATGTAGGTGAATATTGCATCCATGGCTTCATCCACTTCTGTCGCCGGTCGATACCCCCTTTTTTCGCCACTCGAGCACTCCCTCCAAAACATTTTTTTATAGCAAAAGCGGTGGTACCACGCACCTGCAGCTACTAAGTCTGGTTCATTTTGTATGCGTTCTACAACTTTTTGGCACCATGCATCTTCTCGCTTCTTGACCGCTTCTATTATTGTTGTTTTAACTTCTAACTTCAAAACTTTGCTAATGAAATTTCGTTGTGCATATGGCTTTTTTATGTTTTTTTCTTCGAAGTCGTCAGGGTTTCCTTCCCCACAAAAAAAACAGTGTTTTCGAAAGTCGAAAGAAGTATTTACGCTTGATCGTAGAGACACACTGGGTGCAGGATCTCCACTACGCCGAGCACATGCTGCTATCAACTTTAAGTTGCAATACTTTTTCTGGCAGTCACGATGAACTCTGACTTCATTACAACTCTTCAGAAAGCGAGTAACAAAAGAATCATCACGTTTCACACTGCATTCTAAAAGCGTGTTGAGTCCTCTTTCGGTCGCCACGTGAGTACCACTCGAAGACTTTTGGCAAATACAACACAATGTTGGGTCGGGCTCACTCATATTTCCCCACGTTATGGGAAATAGAAGACGATAAACTAAACTTTTCGACTGCCTATACCACCCGAATAAACCCGAGGTCTATAATACCCGAATAAACCCGAGTAGGGTTTGTTATTACGAAATCGTCAACAAAAAGAACAGTTGATAGTTTGTTTACTTTTTGTACGTGCGAGTTGAGTTGTCATTGCTTCAAAAACCAATTTTAAATTTAAAGTAAAAAGAATTTAAATTTTAGACTGTGATAGGGTACTGATTTGAATTAAAGTAAGGCGTTCTCATTGATAAATGATTCTTTAAAAGACAGATGAAGAACCGCTTGATTTATTAGGAGTTTTCAAGTAATTGTGTCTGTTTGGCGGACATTGGCGACAAAAAAGAACGATTTTTCTTTAGGTTCTTCATTCGCGGTACAAACGTGTGACTCGTGTCCACTGATCTCTGGCGTGAATCAGGGTGGCAGCGAAAGAAAAAAAAAGCGAGTAACCGGTTTCTTTACACCAGTTTAGGCGATTTCTCGCTATCATCGCCAAAGAGGCATATTGCGGAAAGCCTTCTACGAAATCAAACGGTGTTTCCTGTGTACTCTTCAGATATCAGTTGACTAACTATCTAGTTCGTCCAAAGCATTTCACGTCACAAAATAGTCGCCCGATTTTAACCCTTTCAGTCCCAGTGATGCCATTTGGGATCATCACTTTCAATATTTTCTTCAAAATGTTTATGTCCCGCTATGACATCCAAACACAGATCATTCAATTCTTCACACTTTGTTCTATCAGACAAAATTTTAAATTAATCTCAATATAAGTCAGAACTACTATTTTTTTTTATTTTGAAAATAGTCAACAAGCGTTTCTCCAGATTTTTGATAAGTTCACTTCAGTTCCACATATAATATATATATATATATATATATTAAATATATTTTCCTGTTTTCCACAGTTAAAAAATTTTGGCATTGTTTTTCAAAAACCATATAAAAAATTTTAATGATTTTTTTTCTTATGGAATTCGTATATTTGACCTTAAATAAGCTTATTTTGTGAATATCAGATGTTTCTGTAGTGTAGTATATTTTTGGGACTGAAAGGGCTAAAAGCGAGCGCCCCTACAACGGTTTCTAAACTTCGATTAACATTGCGTTTTTTTTACGAAGAAAAAAATAAGTTTAAAAAAAGTAATCATAAATGTTTTAAAAGCATTCTTCTTTCGATATGGTATTTAAAAGTTAAAATATTCAAACCAAAAAAATATGCATTAAATCAATCCGAAAGTGGAGGGATGCGATTTTTCGCGATTTTGCTAGATGTTGGAAAAATACACCCCTTTTTATGAGCTGTAGCTTACGTCCTGGAGGGGTTAGGGGAAACTTTAGATAGTGCAGTTTGTAGAGAATTTTATGCTCTTTAAAATAGTAATTGATGGCTAAGCCATTGGATTCCTAGTTACAGAGTTATATCAAAAAAACTAAGAAAAGGCCAAAAAATTCGTGGTTTTTTGGCTCTCCAAAATTGCGCCTTTGGAAATTTTGGTGGGCAACCATAGTTTCTTTTTATTAGCATCAATATAAACCCCTTAAAAGCATAAAACCTTTGACCCCACCTTTTGCATCTGACAGGCTATTTTTCTGACAAAATGACTGGACTAATATTTATTCTTTGAAATATAAATTTTTACAAACGATTTAAGTATTAATTATTTAATTTTCGAAATAAAAGAAATGAAACTAGCCGAATTTAACGGGTAAATGTTTGAATTAATGCTGTGTTTGGCGCCTGTTTACCTGTTAAACACAACTGTAGTGTGGAAGCGGGTTAAGTGACAGATTCTGTTACAAACTAACTTGTTAATTTACATTTCCTATTTTAAGTGTATTTTGGAGTAGTTTTATAGTTTTTGTTCAACGAATAATTAAATATTTATTTTTAACTGCAATTAAATCTTGCAGACGATAAGTAAAGTTTATTTCATTTGCGATAGAAAATTAATGAAAATAATTCGCTTTAGAAGTTGAAATTATAGCTGGATGCTGTGTTTAGTGAAATTTATTCTAATGTATACAAATTTAATGTAGAAACGGTTGTTGATGTCACTTACTGAAACGAACCTAGTTTTTTTCAAGATAAGAATTTTAGTAAGTATTTAAGTAGCAGGAAAGTAGGCTATTTTAGTTCTTTTAGAACTTCTTGTTAAGTTTCCGTTGCTTCTTGATAAATTCCATGTTTTCTCCGGAATCATGATATTTTTTTATGAACATCCTTTTGAACAATTCAATGAAGTGCATATTACTCTTAACAAGCAACGATGGCCTCGTCGCGTGGAGATAAGTTGTGATATTATATAAAGATTGGACCCTGTGTTCGCTTTGTCGATTCCAAGCAACCAGTATAGTTGAGAAATATTGGAAAAAAATCTGCAGAAAAACATATGACTTTTTTTGTTTAGGTAAGGATAAGGTTATTGAAATATGTTAGGAATACTACTGATAAAATGGCACATTCAAAATGGTTTTTCAAAATTTTCCCTGATCATTAGTGAATTTTTTTTACCGGGTGTCAGTTAAAGACGACCGGGATAACATTTTATTAATTGGTGAAAATTATGATGTTAGGTCTGACTTTTGTACATCACTTATACGACTTGTATTTTGTAGATATGTGTGAATCTTACAAGGAATAGTTGGAATTCTGTTTACGATTCGAATGCAAGAGCACCTTATGCATATAAAGGGGACCAATGGGTCAGTTACGATGACGTGAACAGCTTTAATAGCAAGGTAGGGTGGACATTTATTACAAAAGAATGTGATTAGTACTTATTACTTTTTTTAATTAAAATATTAATAAAGATAATTAACAATTTACGTGTACCCTTCAGTGTGATCAAATACCTTTTCTGTAATTAATTATTTAAAAAAATATGCAGTATTTTTTTTCAAATTTTTATGCATAGTTATGCTATTTAAAATGATAACTTCATATGTAAATGACTATATCCCTGTCACACAATATTTGTTTTTCATTCAGAGTACATACTCTAATTAAAATTGCACTGCTATGAGTGTCCCAGTTTATCAAAATTTCTCCCTTCTAGATACTAAAAACAACTAAAGGGACTGGAGTAATATAACTTTAGACCAGTTTACTCAATTTAAAGCATTTTACAACCTCGCAGTACGGTTATTAAGCCCCTACTCCATTAGACGTACATTGCAAAAATAAAAAAAAACTTCGTTCATACGAAAATATCCTTACTTTTGCCGGTTTTAAACGGTTTATCGTACTATTTATGGAATTAAACCATTTTCTTAAGCACGTTTTCAATTTACAGTCATTTTCAAAACTTGTTCTTAATGACGTCACTTCAGGGGCATGCTACCGTCAATACGATTGCATTACGTGGCTTTTAATCTATTGGGAGATTCCGTAGCCGAGTAGGTTAGACATATGACGTTTCACTTGTAACTTAATGGTCGGTATTCGAATGCGCCCCATATCCAAAAATTTCTCAATTTTAAAAGAACGAATTATTTATAGAACAAAACCGTATGCTTACTGGAATTTACTGTTTTTAATACTGAAAGGAATAAGGAATAATATAAGGCAAGTTAAATATTTGAGTAATTTCAAAAGTCTGTTTATTTTATTATTTCAAAAAACAATTAATTATTTTTCCCTTGAGTTTGTTCATGTATTGTTGGGTGCGAAGTACGATTGAACTGAATTGAGAAAAAAAATTATTTCGGGCGCAATTCGAATAATCAACGTTTATGTTACAAAGTAAGGCGTCATATGTCTAACCAACTCGGCTACAGAATCTTTCGACGGAATAAAGCCACATGTAGTTTGCCGTCATGTAGTTTGAATTTTGGTTATTTTCTAGCCACTCAATTGCCAGTTTAAGTCAAAACTAAGACGTTTTTACACAATATTCGTTTCTGTAGGGCAAGAAAATATTGTGTTGTTCAAAAACATTTCATTCCCGAAAGCCCAAAAATGAAAACAATACCGCTAGAACTGTTGCCACTCACTAAGTGACGCATACTCATTGTACTTCCTGGCTTACTTCTGTTTTTCATGTTTCACTTACATTGCGTTATATTTTCAGATTGATTACGTCATTGAAAAAGGCCTGGCAGGAGTCATGCTGTGGTCTATCGATACAGATGATTTCAGGGGCTATTGCTACGGAAAACAGTATTATCTTCTCAACACAGTGGCCAGTAGACTGCTTCCAAGAAACAATTGAAATGATCAATTTGACCACAAATGCACGTTTTGATGTAAATGAAAGAACATATGGTTGTATTTATTAATAAATGATCTTATTAACTGAATTCTAAATTTATTGATTTTGATGAATTGAAATTGCATCACATTGCATTTAAATGACCAACGATACATTTTTTTTCAACATAAAAATTATCATTCTATTTCTCGAATAAAAGTATCTTGAATTGAACGCTTGTAATGCTTGGGGATATGAAAGTCCGTGGCTTTTACAATAGCGCAAGTTTTCCACCTTGCCTTACTCTTCAATGTAATATTCAACTTATGATCAATAATATTCAATTGAGGATGGTACTCCGGTAATTTTTGAGAACGTGTTGCACATTCCAAATTGGAATGGCAAATTAATTTCATTTAAACTCTTTGAAATCGCTGGCTATGATGTATCTTTTAAAGATAACAGTTTTCCTTGATATAGGAAACAAAGAACTGATTTTGCTTTCGGAATAATTTGGACAATACGGAAGTGAGTTCATTCTAGACTCTTCTTTGGATATTGCTCTGAAAGCTGAAGAAAGAAAAGATAAAAACTGGAAACCCGTTTCACAAGATTTGGTTAGGTTTGGTTTGAATTATCGTCACACGAGAGCTACACGAGAGCTATTGGCGACGGGCGTCGTATTTTAGAACCAAATTCAAGTGACGAGATGACACCTGAATAGGCAACCAACGCAACCGTTTAGGGCGACATCGTACGCAGCTTTAGGACATTGAGGGATATTTAACGTGCACTCCCTTACTCGGGGAATTATTCGTCGGACATTTTTGGCTGAACGGGCCGTTTATAGGTCGGCGGTTATTTTGGCGATGCCCGGACCCGAACTTGGAACCTTTCGCACGCTTGGCGAGTGCCTAACTGACTGGGCTCTCCATCCCCTCACAAGATTTGGACCCAATAAACACACTGAATGATTCCGGCGATGACACTTAAAAGAAGTCAGTGATGTAGAAAGTGACGTAGATACTGCGCATAATCATCAAATAGAAGATGAGGATGAAGACTTTGAACCGGAGCCAAGGAGATCCAGTAGACTAAGAAGAGAACCTGCTCAATATTTACTGTCCGAAGCATATGAAGCAATGACAACAATTCAATAAACTCCTTCATTTGAAGACATTGCAGCCTTGTCTAGCGCCGGCGCCGACCAGCTGCATTGGGAAGCATATGAAGCAATGAAAACAATTCAAGAAACTCCTTCATTTTTTTTCAATATTTTCCGCTATTCTCTTTATATACGTAGTTAGGAACCTGAAACTAAGCTTTTTCTCAGAATTTATTGTGTGAGGGATATAAAACTGCATTTTCTAAAAATCGCGCGGAATCTAAAACTCTTCACACTCCAAAGACAGATACACTTCCGAAAGACAAAAATGTACTTTCACTTTTAGTTTCTAAGAACGTCCGCAAATTGTTTTCGTTATTCCCGCTTAGGTAGTTCCGGAAGGCCATTTTAGAAAACGTGCCACTTTTATCTGAAATTTGATTTTGTTAAGTGGTGCTTATGATGTTTTGTAGAGGTTTTACTACTAGGAAAATGCGTTCTTTAGATTATATCGCTTCATGATCAGCAGATTGTTGATGGACAAGAGATTATAGTCACTTTCTAAATAATATTCAAAAGATCTTGGGCATAAAGATGATCTTTCAATTTTATCGCATTTTTTTTTATAGTAAAGTTGTGTGAATTTGGAATGAAAACTTTTCACTTTCATAAGAAATAGTTATTTGGCATAAATCATAAAAATGTAAGTAGTAATTTATTGTTCATTAAAGTTATTTAAAATATATCGAATAGTAATAAGAGCAAAGGAAATATGAAATTCTTGCGAAATAAAACTAATCATCAATCCAAATCTAACTTTAGTTTTATTCTAACGGTATTTTTTATTAACGTATGACCATATTAAAACTAGTTTCTTCAAATACATAAAAACTTTCTTTAGAAAGGAGTGTAAAATCTAACTACAATACTAAGGAATCCAACTGTTACCAAGAAAAAATTATCTTTTAAAATAATGGAGGTTTTGTATTTGCAGGACATTGAAAAAAAAGTTTTTACTCGCGATTTCTTTATTGCTAGAAATAAATATTTCTAGAGCACAACTTTCATCTTCATGCGGTAAAAAAAACGAAGTAAGCTTTCTTTTGGATACTGCAAATGACTTCATAAAAAGGGCAAGACATTCACATCCAACATGTTGTAAGTATGAATACATATACCTTGTATTTTGTTGAATACAAAAAAACAGCTTTCCAGCTTTCATCCTTGCCTTTCTATCGGTGCTCCTATTGGTGCTCTTTTCTAACCTGACATTGACCAATTGGACTCGGGAAAGTATTTATTTTCATTCAGAATTTTCATTGCCACTCACGACTTAAAATATGACTTAAATGTTTGAAGGATTTTTTTTTTGAAAAATAAATCTGTTTGGATTAACGTTATGAGATACAACACAATTAAATTTTCGTATTACTCGTTTATTAAGAAATCAAAATTTTATCATTAAAAATCGGGATGTTTTAAAATTCAACGAAAAGCTAAATAATGTTATAAGTTTAGTTTTCATTAAAAAAAAGTTAAACAAACCTCGAACAAATAAGAACTTCAAACAAACTTAGCAAGCAATAAAGACTATTAATTAAATATACAATTAAAATGTGAAGAAAATGTTTGATTTTTGTACTTAACAGTTTAAATTGAAACTGACTAAAGGCCATGTTAGATGATTTTTTTTTTTAAAGTGTATAAATAGATAGTGGACGAGGTTCTAAGTAACAGTTAAAAAACCTGTTTTCTTCCCAGTGTACTTCCCTGATATAAAGTCATCACATGGTAAATTTTTGTTGCAACTGATATAATATCAAATATTTAGTTCAAATTGAAATTTGAGTGCTACTTTCTGTCAAATTTAGAATATCTACGAAAGTGCATGAGGGTTATAGGAAGGACAGAGAAAAAAACATTTGGCAAATGTGAACACACAAAATTTGTAAAATAGGAACCACACTCCCCCCCCCTCCTCCCGCTCGTAGCTCGTATAGAGAACTATAACTATTATATAGAAGATGTTACTATACGGATGTTTAGTGCCAGACTGTAAAAACAACCAAATTTTGATTACGATAGGTTTATATGAAAATGATTCTGTGATTTCTAGCGTTCCTTTCGCCTTATTCGCACTACACAGTATACAGCTCAGAAAGTGTCAAAACTTCTGCCTTGCTGGGATCGGCAGAAAGCTTGATATCGGCTGCAAAAAATGCTTATTCTTCTGGTAAGTTTGTTTTAATGGAATGGAATTTGCGTCAGTGGATTTGCTTTCGTTATTTCATAGTTGAAAAGGAAAAATTCAAATTGTTTTTAAAACATAGTTTTAAGTGTAGTCGGCTACCACGGTTCAGAATTTAGTTAAAAATGGATCTTAGTGAATCAGCGAAATATTTGTTTCAATAACCTTTTTGACGATACAGGAAAAGTTAAGACATCTTGGTGGCCTTGTCGGTAGCTGCATTAAGGGTACAAGGAACATCTCGTAGAGAAAAAACACTAAAATCTATCAGTCAATGAAACTAATATAACTTTTTTATTTTTTGACGAATTCAAAAAATTCTTTTTAGGTTTAATTCATTGAACTATTATAAATGCATATTTATAAAAATATTTAAGGAATTCTATTTTAATAGTTAAAAAACTGGCATTTAAAAATGCTTGAAAATTTGAATTTTATGAAACTACATTTCTGCGGGTACATTTTTCTCTGAAAGTAATGTATGTAAGCTCAAATAATTTAATATATAAATAAAAAACTGTTCAGTAAGTGTAATGAACCTCAAGTTTTAAGAATACCATAAATTTTAAAATTTTGTTACCTTTAGCAAAATTGGTGCCCGATTTATACACTTTTCCAGTTAAAAAAAACCCTACATTTTTTTAAAAATTACATATTTTTGCAATATTTTTGGTTCACTGTGTTAAACAGACATACAAAAAACATCATGCAAAATTTCAAGCATCAAATTAAAATAGGATAGGAGAAAAGTGTACCTACGTGCTTAAAATCTTCGTTTTGAGAAAATTGACCTTCAAAGTTAAACCTTTCTTGCCTTAACTTTTTCGCTACGAAGATTCTTTTCTTCCTCGTGAGATTTGATAGGAATAACATTATCGAATCTTTAGATGTTAGGCCGTTTCAGTAAGGAAAGTGTTAAACATAAAGTGACTTCCGCGATATCGCAAAAATATATTAATCCTAATGCACTGATTGTAAAGTGATATATATCATTTTAAAGAGAAGAAACGGGGCTATTAGAAAATTTCAAAATCTCAAAATCGATTTTTTAATGAATATTATGTTCCCTGTTACTTTAAGTTGCTTAGTTGTCTTAACATTAACTGAATATACTAAAGTTTGTTTTTCTAGTATTTGATACTTATTTAGTGAGGAAAAAAATAAGCTATAATATTTACCTTAAACTAAGCCAAAGTTTTTATTTTGTCAGTTAAATTTGTTTTTCAATGTACCCTAATATGTTTTAGAGTATATTGTGTACCCAGAAAGAAAAGACAATATTTTTCTAAAACTGTTTTTTTTAAAAAAGTATTTAATAATTTTTTAGCAGATTCTATAGTTATTTATTTAAGAAATAAATTGTGTTATTAAAAACACCGATTAAAAAATAAAAATGCTTTTTACTGAGTTAATGGTTTATTTTTCAATATTTCTTTGTTCAAATTTCAATTATTTTTTTATTTGAGGTAATGTTGTCTACGATCTTTCTTTTGGTAAGAATACCAAATGCCTAACATGCTAAATTTTCCAAAGATTAATACGCAAAATTGATGTACTTTTGTTCTAGTATCGGAAATTAAGTTAATAATTTTTATTCTACTATCTTTAGGTGATGGCCTTAAAGAGTACAAAGTGGTTTGCTATTTTGCTTCTTGGTCCGTCTACAGGAAAGGCCGAGGCAAATTTGAGCCCTCAAATATAGATGCGAATCTGTGTACTCATATCATCTACGCATTTGCGAAACTTAGCGATAACCAGATAGAAGCTGGAGACAGTTATAGTGATTTGGAAGGTTCCGGAAATTTAGGTGAAACTTCTCATGATATTTGCTTCTTTTTTAACATCCACACTACGTTTATAACGTTGTGGCGGTTACCTCACACGCAACCTCAAAATATCACCCACATATCTAGAGGGCGCATATTTATCTCTGCGCTCCAACCACTATTCTAAATAACAACGAAAATAGTAGTATAAAAGCCGAGGTAACTCATCTCATCTCGAGGATCCTTTTAGTAGACTGTGGGCTACTGATGCTGCTACAACGTAAATAAACTGGTAGCTTTAATAAAAGCTGTGTCCGTCAGCCCTTCCGTCACCCACTTTCACAAAACGAATAACAAAGTCTCGCAAAAAAGTAGGATGCGTCATTTAAGCTAAAAAGCAGACAAGTATATAACCAAAATTTGATTAAAAAATTGAAATAGAAGTATGTTTAAAATTTAAATCATTAAAAAATTTCTGCATTTCAATCCCAAGAAAATTACATTTTTATAAAATATTTCCATGTGAGGTCCTCTGAGCTCTCGTCAACTCCTAGCAAGTTTTTTTTTAAATTAATTTCTGTATACTCTTGACAATTTCTTAGGATAAAATATAGCTATGAATTTAGTAGAGAAATATATTTCATTTCCAGAAGGGTTCAAACATTTCAACGACTTGAAACTTAAGAATCCAAAATTAAAGACCCTTCTTTCAATTGGGGGATGGAGTGCAGGTTCAGAACCTTTTTCCCGCATGGCTTCCGATGCTGGCAACAGAACTCGCTTTGTGGAGAGCGTGGCACCTTTTCTACAGAAGCATGGATTCGATGGTCTGGACTTAGACTGGGAGTATCCAGGTAGCAATGGTGGCAATCCCGAAGACAAACAGAATTTCGTAATACTTCTGCAGGTAAGTTATACTTCATTTAAATGTTGGTGGCTAAGGTTAAAATGTAGTGAAGAAAAGTCTAGGGTTGAGAAAGTAGTTTTGAAGCATATCACATGGGCGCTTATTCTTTCAACACGGCGAGCAATTAATCTTCTACATTTATCTCAATTTCAACTTCAAGATGTTGGACATAGGGTTACCAGTTCAGATTCCCTCTTAAAAAATTTATAATTGTAACAAATGACAAAATTTTTTACTTTGATAAATAGTGAAAATTACTAGAAAACTATTTTTTTTAATTTGGAGAAAATCTCTTATATTTACATTTTATAGTCTAATTTTGCATTTGTATTACTATATCGTATTCTCCTTGTATAATAACTTAAATCCCTCTGAAGAAAAACGAAATTTTTTAAAGCTTCTGCACTCTGCAGGTCAGTTAATAATTAGTTAAAGTTATCGGACAGTTTTTCTCTTACTAGCAGCTATTAATATCAAGAAAACAGTTTATCCTGTAATTTACGATTAACTTTTTTACATTAGTAGCAATACATTTCTTGAACAGTTTCTGAATATTATTTCTAATATTTTTTTTTATATAAAGGAGCTGAAAACAAATTTGAAGGCTCGAGGACTTTTGCTAACAGCTGCTTTACCTAAATGGAAGTTAGCAATAGATAAAGGTTATAACATTCGTGCTCTTTCAAAGTTAGTAGTTTTCTGTTAAGATGATTTTGTTTATATTAAAAATTCCTATGATGCAATTAAACTTAATTTCAGTGTAGTACTTTTTACATTGGTCATGTGCAAAATTTTGTGCATTGGGAAAATTCTTTTTTTTTAATGTTTCATGTTGACCACCACAAATAAACAAATCGGCTTCCCCACTTTTTTCTCAATTCTATTACTCATTTTTATTTTTTAATTTATGATTAAGGTAAGATAGTCACTTAAACTAATATCTGTTCAAATATTGGTGATGAAGTATATTAAAATCAGACTGAGACGAATGAACTCAAGAAATGCGGTCTTATATTTAAATAAATATAAGGTATTGTATCTTAGTGTTAGATATTTTCTTTCCATAATTAAGCTTTTTTTCGTGAAGTTAGTTGTCAACAACTTCCGAGAAATAGCAATTTCCGTAAGTTGGCATGGTATAGTTCTCATTATATTAAGAATCGTCACCTTACTCTACTTTTACTTTACTTTGATGAATACAGTTACCACTATTATAACAATGTAAATTTATTCTGTTTTGAACTTTGTTTCCAGTAGACAGTATTTAAAACAAGAATGGAGATATTTCGAACTTTTATTCGTTAGAAGTTATTCGTTTGCCTTAATTAAATCGAGCCATAAAATAAACGCGGGACATTCTATGTAAGATTTGTTCCATTTCCACAATTTAAATTATCTTCCAGAGAGTTGGATTTCATCAACCTCATGACTTACAATTTTCATGGATATGGATATCAGGAGAATGAAACTGGAATGCACACTCCTCTTTTTAAAGATGAAGAATCTGGCAACCCTGAAGCGACAATTGTAAGTAAAACCATTTAAAATAACTACGCTTAATACTAAGTATCATAGCACCGCCGATTGAAAAAATTTATAGGGGACATATTGTGACAATATTTGCATTTGTACGTATTGTTATTTTAAGATAACTTTTAGGTGCGCCATAGATTATTGGTTAGACTACTTTATTAGCTTACTTACACTAGCTTTTAGAAGGACTTGTGTTTAGAAAATAGGGGTACATAAAGACAATCACGAGGTCCTTTTGGGACATGTTATGAATTTAGCCACTTACTATGAACCAAAAAAATGTACAAGTGAAATAATTATAAGTGTGTTTATTTTTATACAGGGTGAAGCAAATAAAAGTGGCCCCAACGTGGAGATAAGAATACGACAGAAATGTTTCAAAGTCAAAAATCAATATAAAAACAGATTTGCTATCATGAAACCATTGATCGCTTCAATATTAAACCTAAAACTAATGCTCGGCAACTTATTTGCCAACAACAACTCTATGGTTTGCTGTACACCTTTGACTTCAGGGCTCTCCACAAAAACAAATCACACACTGACAGATCAGGGAACCTGGGTGTCTAAAGAAGGCCGAGACCAGACTGACCTCTGCTCGCACGAACTCGATCCGAATCGAAGGTATTTGTACATCTGATTCAGGGTTTTTTGGGATGAGTGGGCAGTTGCACCATCCTGTTGGAAGTAACTGTAGGTCTTTTTCTCCTCACTCAATATATGCTGCCACAAATGGATCCAAAATCTCGGAAATGTAGCGCTCCGAATTCACCGTCTGATGGAAGAAGATCGGCCCAATAAATGTGGCGAGCAGACTCACCAACCTTCTGATCATGAATGGTGCTTGTTGGAAGTAGCGTGGATTCTCCGTCGCCCAGTACCTGTTGTTCTGAGAGTTAACGTATTCACTCAGGTGAAACCAGGCTTTATCGAAACGAAGAAAATTTCTATGTCCAAGCCATTCATTGTTATTTTAGTGAACAGTTAATCACAAAGTCTTTGAGGTGAAGCTGCCGGTTTTAATTCCTGAACAACAGACACTTTGTAAGGAAGCATTTTTAGGTCGAGGTGGAGAATTCTTAAGCATGATCGCTGTGATATGCCGGTTTCATTACGTCAGGTGTCGCACAGTGGGGTATTTGACCCGAATTCTTGGCCAAAAATATTTTTTGGCATAATTTGTATTAAAATAGCATTTTTTAATTTCGACTCAATGTTTTGTCAATAAATGAACTTATTAAGCTTCATTTTAAGAGACGTGTGTTTTTGTGGGGGAGACATTGCCGTTGCGTGGCTCCGGGCGTCTGCGGAAATCATTAAAGAATAACTTTATATTACCTTTTTTTAAAATTAAATTTTGTAATATGTTAAAATTAACTCTAACAAATATTTTGTTTAGATCATATGTGTTTAATTTATGCAGAGCCGTCCCGTCATGCCAAAAGATGAGCGGGGAGGTTACCCCTGTTAAACAAGATGACTGGAGTAGGGTCTCCAATATCACCATAAAATGCATTCATAAAATGTCGAGTGATTAAAATTAAGATTCAATACTGATTGCGATGCACTAAATACTAATTATATATAAATCGTAACACAATACGAGTAAAAGTTGGATGCAATCAGCAATATAGTTTTCTATGCAAATTAACATCGAAAACAACGCTAATCGAAGCAATGCCCCATGAACTGTGGTATAACGTTTATTCAATCAAATAAATCAAAAACAACTTACAAATACCCAATATTACTTCCAAACATGATAACAAACCTCGTTTGTGCTGTTTTCTGTTTTCTTCGAAACACAGAACTATCTTAACCCGGCAGCACTCGCGCTAACTTACCATAGACTAAGAATCTTCTAAACCGAGAACTCAATCTGATGCCTAGCGCCCCCAAAGTGTCGAACGGAACTAATACACTATTATTGATAGATTTGTGATTGGCATAATTGAACTTTCCGATTGCAGCTCTACTGTTTCTTCGAAATGTATAGGGTGGTTATAAAATAACGCTCGCTATTCGGAGTGGTCTGTAGCTTAAATGAATAATCCAAACGCAAAAAAAACTTTGAGAAACTTACTAATTGAGAAGGGGGAAAAAGAATAGAATCATGAAAAACAAACTCGTCACTTGACCAGGGTTCTAATTGGATGTGTTGGCCGTAATTAGCCATAATTGGCTGTGCCTCGTAATTTAAATCCTTGGTCAAGAAACGAGTTTCGTTTTATGATTCCATACTTTTTAGAAAAAAGAAACTTGTCTATTGACCAGGGTTCTAAATTACGAGGCGCAATTGACTGTGCTAAAGCTCCTAAAGGATGCTAGAAAAAGCCTGCCGCGAATTAACTAATTTTTTTTCGTCCCGAAAAAGTATATGTATTTTTAATACTCATACATTATGGGAAAAATATGGAAAAAAAATTAACTGCATTAGAATTAAATAATTTTAATTTTAAATTCTTTTTTCCATATGATAAAAACGAACTACAAAATTCAAATTTTGATAAGAATGACTAGAAAACTACTAAATATATTTCAAAATAAACCTCTTTAACTATAATTTATTTTTCAAAACAATTTATTTTTATTTAGTGCTAATATTATTATACTTTGAATGCTGCCAAAAATTTAATTTCATTACATTAGTTCATTACATTAGTTCTCTTAGACACAATTGGGGGAGTTAGTGTCTAAGTCAATTTTAATATAGAAAATCCTTATAATGGTAATCCAATTAGAGTTTCAGATCTAGAAGTGTATTTAATCTATCTGGGGTCCATTAGACCCCAGGCGAGTGCTGCCGGGTTAATTTGTATATGCAACTTTTACATTGAATACTTTATCTAAATGTTTTCATGCGTTGCGCAACATCTAAAAATTGATTTTAAATGAGGTTATTTTCGAATATTTAATAACAATTTAAAATTATTGCTCATGGACCAATAACAAACTTGCATACTTAAGCCCAATGATTCATTAAAAAAAAGGTGTAATTAGACTTACTTTTACGGGTGAAATCACTACTACATTTCGAAATCTTGGGGTCCGTCTTCTAACACTCAAAGTACTCTCTGCTCCTTCAAATGTAACTATTAACAAATATCTAGTTTTCCAGTCTGAATAGTAAAGTAACTGCAAGTCTGCAAAGTTGTTTCAGCCCGGAAATCATTTCAATGTCTTAAAGCTGATGTTGTGTGACACACTCTTTATGCGGTGCTGTACTTTTATCTTTATCAATAGATTATGTTTCCCACCCCCCTCATTCCCGAAAAAGGGGGTGCTGGGATTTGTTTACACAGATGGAATGCTACTAACTTATTAGGTTTCAGTGTCGAAATGTGAATGATTAGGGGTAAGGTAAAAGTAAGTCCAGTACTTCCTGCTGAAAACAGTTGTAGGAGTGGGTTTTTTTAAGGGCCTGGAACAATTATATCGTAGTAATTATTTATAAAAAATTATGGTGACCAAAGTTATATACGAATATGTTTTTGAAGATTCTGAAAAGAAATCTAAAGTTCTCCCCCTTATGGCATGCGTGTTCAAAGTATCTGAACAAAATAATGCCGTAGGCAAAGTACTTAATGGATTTTTCTTCTTTTTTTACCTATAGTATTCAAACGCACATTTTTTTTAATTAATTAACCTCATATTCAAATTCAGCATCCTTGAAAACTTACATAAAGACTTCTTAAAAGAATTTCCAGCTAAATCGAATTATTACTGGAATTTTTAAGAGCGTATTTGGATTCGCTGTTTTACAAAAAAACTAATTTTTTTGCAAATATAGCAAAAAGTAGCAAGTTTTGGCTACTGAACATGAAAAAGCAATGCTTGAGGACTATGCCGGTGGCAGTAGATGTGCCGGATTCAGGCGGGCACCTTAACAAAATATCCCGTTTTCAAAAAATTTTGTTTAAAAAAATTAGCTTTTTTAACTTTTTTTATTATTGAATTTAAAGTCAAAAATATTTAAAAAAAAATATTTTTCTATTCTATAATAAAGCTCAAATGTTCCTCTATTACATGCACTTTTTGTAGTATTAAACAAAAAAAATTTTGAATCGGCCAAAAATTAATTAGTAAACATAAAAAAACGCTTAAATTCTAGAAAAAAGTACAATAATTTTATCGAAAATCCGACTTTCGATGCTAATAAAAACGAATGCTTTTGTATGAGATAATAATTCTTTATATGGATAGATGCACCACTTAATTAGCTATAAAAAGATACAAATTTTGTAATTGTAGCTAAAAACTTTTTTATTTTATTTATGGCCAAGAATTCGGGTCAAATACCCCACTGTGGCGTCGGGTGGATTTGCGAGGATTCTGAAGCATTTTTTCTTCAACTAATCTCACATTTTCTGATGTCCGGACCCGTTTAGGAATGTTTTTGGACTTATTCAATGCAGATCCTGTCTGTCGCCTTTAAATGAACTATTTGTTGCATATAGCACTCTTTTTAGACCCTTTTACAAGCTGCTACTAGATTTGTTCTCGCCAAGCATTTCAGCGTATTCCTAACTCTAGACCGGGGCCACTTTATTTGCCTCACCCTGTACTATTTCAGTCTCTCAAAACGTCATTTAAAAAAATGAGTTAAAAAATGCTCAAATTTGAGCGTTTCGCTTAATAGGCCCCTTATAATGATCTTAACAGCTTTTACTGTGTCAAGGTAATTATATTATCCTGGATTATTTATTTTGTCTAAAGAAAGTATGATATCATTCAAAGTTTTTCTGCTCTTTTAGTAAATATATAAAAAATACGTATGCGTAACAAACAAATGCTTCTTTTTACGTTAAGGACTTTGCGGTGGATTACTGGTTAAAAGGTGGAGCTCCAAAAGACAGGCTACTCATGGGATTGTCACTACATGCAAAATCGTACACTTTATCGAATGAAGAACAGCATGGGATAGGGGCAGTGACTGTGGGGCCTGGACATATGGGTCCGTACACTCGTCAAGCAGGATCGTTGGGATTCAATGAGGTTAGTTTGACCCTGAATGATATGATAAATTTTAAAGAAAATTTATTTTTAACCCAGAAATTATATAAATTATGTATATGAATAACATATGTAATAAAGTTTGATTTTTTTAAAGTTTGATATTAAAAAAAAGTTCGACAATCTTATCGACTTTTTATTTGGTAGATTTCGTGTTACTACTAAATAACTTAATTATTCAGTAGTAACGCGTCAACAAGTTACTATTCTTAATCTTATTGACGCGTTACTACTGAACACTTCAGCTTGGAAATATCCATGGAGCGAGAAATAAAGGGCAAAACCTCCCCCCCCCCCCTTCAATTTTACGAGAGCTAAAAGGAAGGTGTTAAGAACATTTAAAATGTGAATTCTTAACCCTCTAATGCATGAATTTTTTTTTCGTCCCGGAAAAGTACATATATGTATTTTTAATACTCATACATTATGGGAAAAATATGGAAAAAAAATTAACTGCATTAGAATTAAATAATTTAAATTTTAAATTTTTTTCCATATGATAAAAACGAACTTCAAAATTCAAAATTTGATAAGAATGACTAGAAAACTACTAAATATATTTCAAAATAAACCTCTTTAACTATAATTTATTTTTCAAAACAATTTATT
The DNA here is from genome assembly GCA_023701765.1 of Hylyphantes graminicola. Lineage (NCBI taxonomy): Eukaryota > Metazoa > Arthropoda > Arachnida > Araneae > Linyphiidae > Hylyphantes > Hylyphantes graminicola. The sequence continues at coordinate 26,854,325 of CM043121.1, forward strand.
TTTATTTAGTGCTAATATTATTATACTTTGAATACTGCCAAAAATTTAATTTCACAACAACTAATATTCTCACTTTTTAATTTTGAATACACTTTTACTACTGTCATCTGTGAGGATTATTTGTAACTAAAACTTCAAAATGGAATGTAATAGATGACAAAAACACAGATTTGTCGAGAGGGTCGCTCTACTTTAATAGAATAAAGTGGATTATGTTACTTGTTGCCATATGACACATTGCAGTGGTTCCCAACAGGTGGTCCGCGGACCCCCAGGGGTCCGTGAGCTATGCCAGAGGGGTCCGCAAGATGCTATTATAGAATAAAAATTATATTAATTATATTAAGCAGTAGACAACATTAAAACTCGACCTCTACAATCAAGATTATTTTCTTTGTTGTGTAAACAGATCGGCGACGGCAGTGAGCATGAGCAATTTATTAATATGGGAGTAAGATGGCTTTCTGGAGGTAGGATCTTGTCAAGATTTTTTTAAACTTAGAGACGAGGTTCGTCTCTTCCTTCTTGACACAAAGAACGTGGATTTGCTCACTAACTTCTCTTGGCTAATGGCTTGCTCAGTTCGTATGATTAGCTGATGTATTTGAACACTTGAATGTGTTAAACTTGAGTTTACTAAGAAAAAATTTTGACACGTTCAAAGTAGATAAGATTAGTTCGATGGTAAAAAAAAGTGTCAGATCTGGAAGTCAAGGATAGAAAACAAGTTATTAACTAACTTTTCTACTTTAAAACAATTCTTTATCAATGTAGCCGAGCATCTACGAAGCCTAAACACCACTTTTAGAGAGTATTTCCCTGAACCTGACGACAGACGGATTTAAAATACCTTCAGCTTTAAAGAAATACACAAAATCCAAGGCCTCACTGAAGAAGAGCAAGATCAACTAGTGGATCTGTCCAGCTGTGGTGAGATGAAAAACATTTTCATAGGGTGGATAAAATTACAGACTTCTGGGCATCAGCACGCAAGGAGTACAAAAAACTTTGAGATAAGGCAATGAAAAAGATCCTTCCATTTTCAACCACATATTGGTGGTGTGAGCAGCCATTTTATTTTGTGTGTTTCACGAAAAATAAATATGGGAATTGGCTCGACATGCGCTCGAATTTCAGAGTGACAGTTTCAAGTTTGAAACCTAACATTTCAAAAATAATGGGCTCAAAGGACAGAATTAACTCATCTCATTAAGAACTGAAAATTCAAGCTAACATGTATACTGATGGAGTACTCTGCTGTAACTAAAAAGCGAGCTCTTCCCCCCATAAAATATAAAAACTCTTAATTTGGCCTTTTTAATTTTAGGATTAGAAATTAATGGGGGTCCTTGTCACAATAGCGGCTTGACATGAGGTCTTCGAGAAAATTTTGTTGGGAAACCCCTGCATTAGAGGGTTAATACCATAACTTTCCGCTCATATATACCAGATATTTTCCTTACTTTTCTTAAAGTTTCCATTGCTTCATGATAAGTTCCATGTTTCCTCCGGAATGATGACAAATTAATTTTTATGAACGATTCAATGTAGTGCATATTACTCTTAAGAAGCAACGATGGCCTCGTCGCGTAGAGAGAGTTGTGATATTGTACAAAGATTGAATCTTGAGTACACTGGGTCGATTCCGAGCAACCAGTATAGTTGAGAAATATTGGGGTAAAAAAATCTGCAGAAAAACATATGTTTTTTTTTGTCCAGGTAAGGGGAAATTTATTGATAATGTTTGGAATACTACTGATAAAAACGGGCACATTAGTTTTTCAAAATTTTCCAAGATCATTAGTGTATTTTTTTTACCGTGTGTCAGTTAAAGACGACAAGGATAATATTGCATTAAATGGTGAAAATTATGATGTGAGGTCTGACTTTTGTACATCACTTATACGACTTGTATTTTGTAGATATGTGTGAATCTTACAAGGGATAGCTGGAATTCAGTTTATGATTCGAATGCAAGAGCACCTTATGCATACAAAGGGGACCAATGGGTTTGTTACGATGACATGAACAGCTTTAACAGCAAGGTAGGGTGGACATTTATATCACAGGAGTGTGATTAGTACTAATTACTTTTTTAATTAAAATATTAATAAAGACAATGAATCATTTCCGTGTACCCTCCAGTGTGATTAAATACCTTTTCTGTAATTAACTATTTAAAAAAAAATATGCAGTATTTTTTTTTCAAAATTTCATGCACAGTTATGCTGTTTGCACCTGCTCCTGCCGGCCCATCGGCGCAATGGTTAGTGTGTTAGCCTTTGGAGCTGCTGGGCTCGGGTTCGAATCCCGGTAAAGACATGGATGTTTGTGCTTGTTAATAAATGTTGTTATTTGTATATGTGTTTGTGTCGTCCTTATTTGTGTGTCTCTTGTAACTGTCTCTTCTGGCGAGCTGGGTAATTGGCTATAAAGCCTTCACTCTCCCTTCTAGAGGGCACAATCACTGTCATTTGTCATTTGTCATATGCTATTTAAAATGATAACATCAAATGTCTATATCCTTGTCACACAATCTTTGTAATTCATACTTTAATTTAAAATTAAACTGCTATGAGTGTCCCAGTTTAATTTTTTCCAATTCTAGTTACTAAAAACAACTAAAGGGACTGGAGTAATATAACTTTAGACTTAGACCTGTTTCCGCAATGTAAAGCATTTTACAACTTCGCAGTACGATTATTATGCTCCCATTACCCATTAGACGAACATTGCAAAAAAAAAAAAAACCACCCATCGTTTATACGGAAATGTCCTGTATTTTCAAAGGTTTTAACAGTGTTTCTCTTATTTTATGGACTTGAACAATTTTCTTAAACACGTCTACAATTTACAGTCATTTTCAAAACTTTTTTTTGATGGCGCCACTTCAGAGGCATGCTGCCGTCAATGCTTTACGGGGCTTGTAATCTGTCGGGAGATTCCGTGGCCGAGTTGGTTAAACATATAACGCTTTTCTTGTAACTTAAAGGTCGGTATTCGAATGCGCCCCAAATCAAAACTTTTCTCAATTCTAAAAGAAAGAATTATTTCAAGAACAAAACCGTATGTTTACTGGAAATTGCTGTTTTTAATACCGAAGGGAATAAGGAATTATATAATGTAAGTTAAATATTTAAATATTTTCAAAATATGTTTATTTTATTATTTCAAAAATATATACAATTGATTATTTTCACCTTGAGTTTGTTCATGTATTGTTGGCTACGATTGAACTGAATTGAGGAAAAAAATTGATTTTTTGGTGCAATTCGAATACTCAACGTTTATGTTACAAAGTAAGGCGTCATATGTCTAATTAACTTGGCTACAGTTTTTTTCGACGGAATAAAGTCACATGTAGTTTGCCGTCATGTAGTTTGAATAATGGTTATTTTCTAGTCACTCAATTCCCAGTTTAAGTCAAAACTAAGACGTTTGTACACAATATTCGTTTCAGTAGGGCAAGAAAATATTGCGTTGTTAAAAAACACTCAATTGTACTTTCTGCTCTTATTTCGATTTTTTTAATGTTTCTAGCATTGCGTTATATTTCCAGATTGATTACGTCATTGAAAAAGGATTGGCAGGAGTCATGTTGTGGTCTATCGATGCAGATGATTTCAGGGGCTATTGCTACGGAAAACAGTATTATCTTCTAAACACAGTGGCCAGTAGACTGCTTCCAAGAAACAATTGAAATGATCCATTTGACCACAAATGCACGTATTGATGTAAATGAAAGAACATATGGTTGTATTTATTAATAAATGATCTTATTAACTGAATTCTAAATTTATTGATTTTAATGAATTGAAATTGCATCACATGGCTTTAAATAACCAACGATACATTTTTATCAACATAAAAATTATCATTCTATTTCTCGAATAAAAGTTTTTTTTGAATTAACCACATTTATAATGCATGATGATATGGATAACCGAGGCTTTATGAAAATAGTGAGAAATCTAAAACTCTCCACACTCAAAAGAAGCAGATACACTTCCGAAACACAAAAATATACATTTACTTCTAGTTTCTAAGAACGTCCGCAAATGGATTTCGTTATTCCGGTTTTGATAGTTCCGGATGAATGCCATTATGGAAAATATTTCCACTTACATCTAAAATTTGATTTTGTTAAGTGTGTTTATGATTTATTTTGTGGAGGTTTCCCTGCTATGAAAATTGCGTTCTAACGTTTTTATCACTTTTATGATCATCAAATCGTTGATGGACACGAGATTATAGTCGGTTCTAAATGATTTTCGAAAGATCTTGGGCATTAAGAGGATCAAGCATTTTTTTCGCAGCATTTTGTCTTAAGTAACGGTATGTGAATTTGGAATGAAAACTTTTCACCTTCATAAAAACATTTTGGCATAAAACATAAAAATGTAAGTAGCAATTAAGTGCTTACTTAAAAGTTATTTAAAATATATCACCGAATAATTAGAGAGAAGGAAATATGAAATTCTTGATACAGATAAATAAACTAAATATTAATCAAAATCTAACTTTAGTTTTATTCTAACGGTATATTTTTTAACGTACGACTATATTTAAAATAGTTTTTTAACAGTATGTATATATATAAAAATATATCTTTAGAAAGGAGTGTAAAATCTAACTACAATTGTAAGAAATCCAACTGTTACCTAGAAAAAATTATCGTTTAAAATAATGGAGGTTTTGTATTTGCAGGGCATTGCATTTAATGTTTTTACTCGCGATTACTTTATTGCTAGAAATAAATAATTCTAGAGCACAACTTTCATCTTCATGCGGTAAAAAGCACGAAGTAAACTTTCTTTTGGATACTGCAAATGACTTCATAAGAAGGGCAAAACATTCAGATCCAACATGTTGTAAGTATGAATACATGTACACCTTGTATTCTGTTGAATAAAAAAACAACTTTCCTGCTTTCATTCATGACTTTCGTTCGATCGCACAGTGTGTCAGAATCACGATTTAGCTGGCAAAAAAATCAGAAAATGAAGTGAAGCATTCAGCTGCGAATCCTTAATAAATATAAACAATATAGTTCGGGGCACCTGGCGTTATGACTTATTCTCGGTTTGAGCGCTTTTACCCTCCCCTCCACCACCACGAACAAAGCACTTTGTGTTGAGTTTTAATCAAGTGAAGTACTTTCGCAAATTGGTCTCTAGTTTTTCAGCTTGTTTTGCGACAAAAATAGTCTTTCTAAATTTTAAAAAAAGATGGATCCTGAACCCTCAGGTATGATATTGCTAATGTAAAATATTTTTTTAAAGTTTAAGTAAGTTAAAATTATATTAAAAAAAGTTCTAATCGTAGTTGAGAAAATTTAATTTTTTTCTTATCAATTTATTTTCTCTTAGTGTAAAAGTAAACTTCCCCGCGGCAATTTTTGCAGGAACTTGTGGTGCATACTTCAGATATTGATATCCAACAAGAATATGTTGCGCATGTTTGCGCTATTTTGATTTATTCATTTTTTTATGTAGCTCCAAAAATTAAAAATAAAACGCATTTAAATGGCATTTTGTTTAAAATTCATTAAACTGGAAATTTCTTTTGTAAAAATTTCAGTAAAATATTTTTTATTATAAAACATGTTATCAGGAAAATATCACGCAACTTGGCTTTTGTCCGCAACTAGTGTATAAAGTGGAGTGGTGACGATGCCTCAGAAACTGTCTCCCTATTCTCAAAAAAGCTTGGATCTAGTGGGAAATCTATAGTGAATTTCTTTAATTGATAATTGTAAAATTAGTTTAGCAAGCTTTTTTTCTTTCAACTTATATGATATATATATGTATATATGTCTTTATAATGTGTTGGAATGAAAGCATAATCTAACTTCTTGAAGTTTTTTTTTTAAATTGCTTTTTTTTGCTTGCATCAAGATTGATGTATTGTATCCATTATTGCATATTTACGTTCAAAAGAACTTATTTTAAGAAGAATGGAATTATATAATTTAATGAGCGAGAATCTTTGTATAAAACCCTATACGAAAAATTCTGTTTTTTTATCAGAACATATCAAAAAGTGTACAATTGGCCCGGATAGTGAATCAAGCTATTTAATTAAAACTCCTTCGCATTTTACAACGCTGCGTCTCATAGAGAACTTGTTAAAAAAAAGTTAGAGTTCTTATTAAAAACAAAAAAATTACTAAAATATCGTTAAAGTGTACTTATTTATTCATAATTAACTATTTTTTATTAAATACAACCATTAAAATTTTTATAAATCACTCCAGTGAATTAATGCCAGCTAACTTGGCATCTTGACACACTGTGGATCGGTGCTCCTATTGGCGCTCATTTCCCACGTGCTATTTATTCACCAATTGGGCTCGGGAAAGTATTTATTTTCATTCAGCAATTTTGTTGCCACTTTACGACTTAAAATGTTACTTAAATGTGTGAAGGATTTTTTTCTTGAAAAATAAACTGTTTGGATTAACGTTATATGGTAAACACAATTGAATTTTCTCATTACTCGTTCATTGAGAAGTCAAAAGTTTGGCATTAAAAATCGGGATGTTTTAAAATTCCGAATAAACGTAAATCTAAATAATGTTATAGTAAATTTAGTTTTCATTAAAAAAACGTTAAACAAACCTCGAATAAATAAGAACTTCAAACAAACTAAGCAAGCGATAAAGACTATTAATCAAATATATACATATGAAATTTGAATAAAATGTTTAATTTTGGTGCTTAACAGTTTAAATTGAAACTTGCTAAAGGCCATGTTAGACGATTTTCTTTTTAAAGTGTATGAATAGATAGTGGACGAGGTTCTAAGTAACAGTTAAAAAACCTGTTTTCTTCCCAGTGTACTTCCCTGATATAAAGTGATCACATGGTCAATATTTGTTGTAACTGATATAATATCAAATATTTATTTCAAATTGAAATTTGAGTGCTACTTTCTGTCAAATTTAGAATATCTATGAAAATGTATAAGGGTTTTAGGAACAACAGAGGCAAAACAGGTGGCAAATGTGAAAAACACAAAATATATAAAAAAGAAACCACAAACGTATATGGAACTATATCTATTACATAGAAGATGTAACTATACTGATGTTTAGTGCTAGACTGTAACAACAACCAAACTTTGATTACGATAGATTTATATGAAAATGATTCTGTGATTTCTAGCGTTCCTCTCGCCTTATTCGCACTACACAGTACACAGCTCAGAAAGTGTCAAAACTGCTGCTTTGCTGGGATCGGCAGAAAGCTTGATATCGGCTGCAAAGAATGCTTATTCTTCTGGTAAGTTTGTTTGAATGGAATGGCATTTACGTCAATGTATTTGCTCTCGTTATTTCATAGTTGAAAAGGAAAAATTCAAATTGTTTTTAAAACATAGTTTTAAGTGTAGTCGGCTACCACGGTTCAGAATTTAGTTAAAAATGGATCTCTCTTAGTGAATCAGCGAAATATTTGTTTCAATAACCTTTTTGACGATACAGGAAAAGTTAAGACATCTTGGTGGCCTTGTCGGTAGCTGCATTAAGGGTACAGAGAACTTCTCGTAGAGAAAAAACACTAAAATCTATCAGTCAATGAAACTAATATAACTTTTTTATTTTTTGACGAATTAAAAAAATTCTTTTTAGGTTTAATTCATTGAACTATTATAAATACATATTTATAAAAATATTTAAGGAATTCTATTTTAATAGTTAAAAAACTAGCATTTAAAAATGCTTGAAAATTTGAATTTTATGAAACTACATTTCTGCGGGTACATTTTTCTCTGAAAGTAATGTATGTAAGCTCAAATAATTTAATATATAAATAAAAAAACTGTTCAGTAAGTGTAATGAACCTCAAGTTTTAAGAATACCATAAATTTTAAAATTTTGTTACCTTTAGCAAAATTGGTGCCCGATTTATACACTTTTCCAGTTACAAAAAAAAACCCTATTTTTTTTAAAAATTATATATTTTTGCAATATTTTTGGTTCACTGTGTTAAACAGACATACAAAAAACATCTTGCAAAATTTCAAGCATCAAATTAAAATAGGATAGGAGAAAAGTGTACCTACGTGCTTAAAATCTTCGTTTTGAGAAAATTGACCTTCAAAGTTAAACCTTTCTTGCCTTAACTTTTTCGCTACGAAGATTCTTTTCATCCTCGTGATATTTGATAGGAATAACATTATCGAATCTTTTTAGATGTTCGGGCGTTTCAGTAAGGAAAGTGTTAAACATAAAGTGACTTCCGCGATATCGCAAAAATATATTAATCCTAATGCACTGATTGTAAAGTGCTATATATCATTTAGAAGAAACGGGGCTATTAGAAAATTTTAAAATCTCAAAATCGATTTTTTAATGAATATTATGTTCCCTGTTACCTTAAGTTACTAAGTTGTCTTAACATTAACTGAATATACTAAAGTTTGTTTTTCTAGTATTTGATACTTATTTAGTGAGGAAAAAAATAAGCTATAATATTTACCTTAAACTAACCCAAAGTTTTTATTTTGTCAGTTAAATTTGTTTTTCAATGTACCCTAATATGTTTTAGAGTATATTGTGTGCCCAGAAAGAAAAGACAATATTTTTCTAAAACTGTTTTTTTTTAAATAGTATTTAATAATTTTTTAGCAGATTCTATAGTTATCTATTTAAGAAATAAATTGTGTTATTAAAAACACCGATTAAAAAATAAAAATGCTTTTTACTGAGTTAATGGTTTATTTTTCAATATTTCTTTGTTCAAATTTCAATTATTTTTTATTTGAGGTAATGTTGTCTACGATCTTTCTTTTGGTATGAATACCAAATGCCTAACATGCTAATTTTTCCAAAAATTAATATACAAAATTGATGTACTTTTGTTCTAGTATCAGAAATTAAGTTAATAATTTTTATTCCACTATTTTAGGTGATGGCCTTCCAGAGTACAAAGTGGTTTGCTATTTTGCTTCTTGGTCCGTCTACAGGAAAGGCCGAGGCAAATTTGAGCCCTCAAATATAGATGCGAATCTGTGTACTCATATCATCTACGCATTTGCGAAACTTAGCGATAACCAGATAGAAGCTAGAGACAGTTATAGTGATTTGGAAGGTTCTGGAAATTTAGGTGAAACTTCTCATGATATTTGCTTCTTTTTTAACTTCCACACTACGTTTATAACGTTGTGGCGGTTACCTCACACGCAACCTCAATATATCACCCACACACTAGAGGGCGCATATTAGCTTCCACATTACGTTTATAACGTAAAAAGTGGAAGGTTTTATAATCGTTCAGTCCGTCTGTCCCACGGTTGCGTTGGGTGCCTATTCAGGTGTTGGCTCGTCACTTGACTGTGGTTCTAAAATACGACGCCCGTCGCCAATAGCCCTCGTGTAGCTCTAGTGCGACTATAATTCAAACCTAACCTAACCGTCTGTCCGTCACCCACTTTCACAGAGCGAACCAAAAGTCGCACAAACAATTGGGATGCTTCATTTTGAAGCAAAAAATCGGGCTAAGTTGCATCCCAAATTTCATTAAAAAATTTAAATTAAAAGTATGTTTAAAATTTAAATAACTAAAATTTTAATCTGCATTGAAATAACATGCAAATTCCATTTTCATTCAATGAGCGAACCAAAAGTCGCACAAACGATTGGAATACGTCATTTTAAAGCAAAAAATCGGGCTAGGTTACATCCCAAATTTCATTAAAAAATTTTAATTTGAAGTATATTTAAAATTTAAATAACTAAAAATTAAATCTACATTGAAATAACATGCGAATTCCATTTTCACTCAATATTTTCACTGTTGCCATTTCGTCAAACGTACGAGAAACTTTATTAAAATAAAAATAAAACCTTTGAAAGAAAATTTATTTATGTGATATAGTTCGGTTTGGATTGTTGAAATATCACAATAGACTTCTTTTGATGATTCATTATACATGTATGAAAAAAGATGTATAAAGAATTCTAATTTTGCATAAAATATATGCAAAGTTTCTCTTTTATTTTTAAAGCATCATTTTTACGAATTACATATTTTTCGAACTATAAATTAAATTCCGGCGACTAAAATAATTATAATTATTAAAAATTTGCATCATTATTCCACGAATTCCAAACAAATTTAGCAAACGATAATGAGTAATTTTTAATTTGACAAAGTATATTAATGAAAATAGTTAATTTTGGCGTTTACAATTCTAAATTAGAAGTCTCTGTTAGGCGAATTTCTTTCTGATGTGTATAATCAATGTGTTTCCTGTGAGCATAAATATGGTGTGGAAGCGGTTTTAGTGACAGGTTCTGTAACAAACCAACTTGTTTATTCAATATTTTCACTGTTGCTATGACATCAAACGTACGAGAAACTTTATTTAAAACTAGCAAATTTATACCCGCACTTCGCACGGATTAAATAAATATCAAATCGATCCAAGTATGTGTACCATATAACCTGTTATAAAATCATAAACTTAAGTTATTCTCTTTCCACTCGTTATCAAGTAAAAAATCTCAATTCATTTCCCTAATATTCTAAAATCAAAAATACGCTGTAAAATGTACTCATAAATGTCCTCACATTTACCTCATAAATACATAAAACCTTTTTTAACTCTTTTGGCTCGTTTTGGTAAATAATTTGGCGAGAAAATAGATATAGCTACAAACACACACATTATACAGCTCTAACACAACGACCTTAGCATATCCAACCAGCTTATAAATTATTTTAAAAAACATTTTGCCCATTTGGCGATTTTTAATAAATAATTTGGCGAGATTGGCAACATATTTGGCGAAACAATAAAGACATACCCTTATATGCAGCTCTAGTGCGATGGCTTTATTAACCATCATAGTTCAGTAATAGCTTAACAAACATTTTGCTCATTTGGCGAGTTTTAATCAATGAATTGGCGAGATTGGCAATGTATTTGGCGAAAAAGTAAAGACATAAAACCCTAACATGCAGCTCGTGCGATGATCTTTATTAACCATCATTGTTCAGTAATAGCTTAACAAACCATTTGCCCATTTGGCGAGTTTTTATTATAATTTGGCGGGATTGGCAACGTATTTGGCGAGAAAATAAAGACCTAACGGCAGCTCTAGAACTTATAGGTAAACTACACATTTATTGTTTGAACATGCATATTTGTAATCAACAGAACCATCATTGACGAAATCATCAACTAAACCCATAAGAAATCCAGGAATCAAGACTTGTTGGAAACACGTCACTTGAAACATATCAATTATTTTCAAATAATGAATTTAGTTTCTGAAAGTTATGGCAACACAATAAAATAAACATTTTCAATTTTATTTATTTTCGTTGAAAGTTTTATTTAATTGTTTCTTCAGATGGCATCAGGAAAGAAAAGAAATCGTCGGATTTGAGCCAAAGTGGTGTAGTTTTCCCAGAAAATTCGAATTTTCTCTAAAAATAGAACACTTTGAGCTCTGAAAGTTCTTATTCTGTAACTCAAGTATGAACTACGTATTTGTACCAAGTTACGAGTCAAACAAATGTCTAGTTTGTGAGTTTCAGAGAGACATATATACATACATACATACACACACACACACAAAACTTCATTTTTATTATTATAGATAAAAAATAAAATTCTTGAAAAAATATTTATTTTTGTGTAATAATTCAATTTGGATTGTTATAATAGCACAATAAAGTTATTTTGATTGTTCGTTATATTTTTGGGAAGAAAGATGCATAAAAAATTCGAAATTTGCATTAAAAATATGCTAATTTTCGCTTTTATTTTTAAAGCAACAATTTTACTAATTTATTTTTCGAAATGTAAACTTGTGACTGCAAAAAGATATTTATTAAAAAAAAATCATCACTATTCTTCTAAGTTCAAAAAAATTAGCAAGCGATAAAGATTAATTATCAAATCTGCAAAAGAAGATTAAAGAAAATAATTAGTTTTTGATTATAAAAGTTTGAATTAGAACAGCCAAAGGCCCTGTTTGGCGAATTTCTTTTTGAGGTGTTAGTGTGTTTCCTGTTGAGCGTAAAATGTTGTGTGGAAGCGGTGTAAGTGACAGATTCTGTAACAAACCAACTTGTTTATCTCTGCGTTCCAACCACTATTCTAAATAACAACGAAAATAGTAGTATAAAAGCCGAGGTTACTCATCTCATCTCGAGGATCCTTTTAGTAGACTGTGGGCTACTGATGCTGCTACAACGTAAATAAACTGGTAGCTTTAATAAAAGCTGTTTCCGTCAGTCCTCCCGTCACCCACTTTCACAAAACGAATAACAAAGTCTCGCAAAAAAGTAGGATGAGTCATTTACTCAAAAAAGCAGACAAATATATAACTTAAAGTTGATTAAAAAATTTAAATCGAAGTGTGTTTAACATTTAAATCATTAAAAATTTATTCTACATTTCAATCCCAAGAAAATTGCATTTTTATAAAATATTTCAATGTGAGGTTCTCCGAGCTCTCGTCAACTCCTAGCAATTTTTTTTTAAATTAATGTCTGTATACTCTTGACAATTTCTTAGGATAACTATTAATTAAATGTAGAATTGTACTTCAATTCCAGAAGGGTTCAAACATTTTAACGACTTGAAACTTAAGAATCCAAAATTAAAGACCCTTCTTTCAATTGGGGGATGGAATACAGGTTCAGAACCATTCTCCAGCATGGCTTCCGATGCTGGCAGCAGAACTCGCTTTGTGGAGAGCGTGGCACCTTTCCTACAGAAGTACGGATTCGATGGTCTGGATGTTGACTGGGAGTATCCAGGTAGCAATGGTGGCAAACCCGAAGACAAACAGAATTTCGTAATACTTCTGCAGGTAAGTTATACTTCATTGAAATGTTGGTGGCTAGTGTTAGAATGTTGTGAAGAAAAGTCTAGGATTGAGAAAGTAGTTTTAAAGCATAAAACATGGGCGCTTATTCTTTCAACCCGGCGAGCAATTAATCTTCTACATTTATCTCAATTTCAACTTCAAGATGTTGGGCAAGGGTTACTAGTTCAGGTTCTCTCTTAAAAAATTTAAAATTGTACTAAATGACTTACTTACTTAGCCCTCTGTCACTCCATCACTGGAGCATAGGGCCTCCGTCAATTTCCTCCATCTCACTCTGTTGGTGGCCAGATGTTTCGCCTCCCGCCATGTTGTCCCAACGTCCTTCAGTTCTTTCTCGATCGTCCGTCTCCAAGTGTTTCTTGGTCTTCCCCTCTTTCGATGCCCCTGGGGATTCCAGTCAAACGCCTGTCTTATCTTGAATTTTTCATTTTTTCGCGAAAATGACAATTTATTTTTATTTGGAGAAATAGCGAAAATTACAAGAAAACTATATATGTTTTTACTTTAGAGAAAATCTCCTATATTTACATTTGATAGCCTAATTTTGCATTGTATTATTATATTGTGTTCACCTTGCATAATAACTTAAATCCCTCTGCAGAAAAACGAAATTTGTTAAAGCTTCTGCTATCTGCAGGTCAGTTAATAATTAGTTAAAGTTGGCGGACAGTTTTTCTCTTACTTTCTACTGTTAATATATCAAGAAAACAATTTATTCTGTAGTTTACGATTAACTTTTTACATTAGTAGCAATACATTTCTTGAACTATCTCAGAATATTATTTCTAACAATGTTTTTTTATATATAAAGGAGCTGAAAACAAATTTGAAGGCTCAAGGACTTTTGCTAACAGCTACTGTACCCAGCCGGAAGTTAGAATTAGAAAGAGGTTATAACATTCGTGCTCTTTCAAAGTTAGTAGTTTTCTGTTAGGATATATGATTGTGTTTATTCTAATACTTCCTATGATGCAAATAAATTTAATTTCAGTGTAGTACTTCTTACATTGGTGATGTGCAAAATTTTGTGCAGTGTTGATTTTTTTTAATGTTTCATGTTGACCACCAAAAATAAACAAATCGGGCTTCCCCACTTTTTTCTCAATTTTATTTCTCATATTACTTTTTAATTTATGATTAAGGTAAGATAGTTGCTTAAATTAATATATGTTCAAATATTATATAATGAAGTAAATTAAAATAAAGCTGAAGAATGAACTTATGAAATGCGGTATTATATTATAATATATATAATGTATTTACCTTAGTGTTGGTTATTTTATTTCCATAATTAAACTTTTTTTCATGAAATTAGTTGTCAACATTTTCCGAGAATAAGTAATTTCCTTAAGTTGGCATGGTATGGTTCTCAATAAATTAAGCATCGTCACCTACTTTACTTTGATGAATATAGTTGCCACTATTATAACAATGTATATATATTCGGTTTTGAACTTTGTCTCCAGTAGATAGTATTTAAAACAAGAATGGAGATATTTCGAACTTTTATTCGTTAGAAGTTATTCGTTTGCCTTAATTAAATCGAGCCATAAAATAAACGTGGGACATTCTTTGTAAGATTTGTTCCATTTCCACAATTTAAATTATCTTCCAGAGAGTTGGATTTCATCAACCTAATGACTTTTAATTTTCATGGATATGGATATCAGGAGAATGAAACTGGAATGCACACTCCTCTTTTTAAAGATGAAGAATCTGGGAATTCTGAGATGACAATTGTAAGTAAAACCATTTAAAATAACTACTTTTGACAAGGATCATAGCACCACTGAATGAAAAAATTTAGAGGAGACATATTGTGACAATTTGTGCATTTGTACGTATTATTATTTGAAAATAACTTTTAGGTGTCTCCCGGTACTATTTCAGTCTTAAAACTCCATTTAAAAAAATGAGTAAAAAATACACAAATTTGAGTATTTCGCTTAATTAGCCACTTATAATGATCTTAACAGCTTAAATGGTGTCAAGGTAATGCATTATTTATTTTGTCTAAAGAACGTATAATATTCTTCAAAGTCTTTCTGCTGATATTATATATTTAAAAAATACGTATGCGCAACAAACCAATGCCTATTTTTACTTTAAGGACTCTGCGGTGGATTACTGGTTAAAAGGTGGAGCACCAAAAGACAAGTTGCTCATGGGATTGTCACTGGAAGGAAACTCATACACTTTAAGGAATGAAGAACAGCATGGGATAGGGGCACCGACTGTGGGGCCTGGACATGAGGGTCCGTACACTCGCCAAGCAGGAACGTTGGGATTCAATGAGGTTAGTTTAACCCTAAATGATAGGATAAATTTTAAAGAAAATTATCATAAAATGACTATTTTTTAACCCTGAAATTATATTAAATATTAATATTAATAACATATATATTTATAATTTTTGATTTCTTAAAGTTTGATAAGAAAAAAAAATTAGGCAATCTTACCGGCATTTTATTTGGTAGATTTAAGTTATTCAGTAGTAACGCGTCAATAAGTTATTTTTAATCTTATTGACGCGTTACTACTGAACTATCCAGCTTGGAAATATCGGGCAAAACCTCACCCAGTCATTTTCACGGGATCTAGAAGGAGGGTGCTAAAAACATTTGAATTGCACACTCTTAATACCGTAACTCTTTCGGTTCATGTACCAGATACTTTCCTTGATTTTTTAAAGTTTTCATTGCTTCATGATAAGTTCCATGTTTTCTCCGGAATGATGACAAATTATTTTTTTATGATTATAATTTTGAACAATTCAATGCAGTGCATATTACTCTTAACAAGCAACGATGGCCTTGTCACGTGGGGATAAGTTGGGTGGGGGGTGATATATATAAAGTTTGAACCCTGAGTACACTGGGTCGATTTCGAGCAACCAGAATAGTTGAGAAATATTGGAAAAAAATCAGCAGAAAAACATATGACTTTTTTGTTCAGGTAAGGATAAGGTTATTGAAATATGTTAGGAATACTACTGATAAAAATGGGCGCAATCAAAATAGTTTTTCAAAATTTTCCCTGATCATTAGTGAATTTTTTTTACCGGGTGTCAGTTAAAGACAACCAGGATAACATTCTATTAATTGGTGAAAATTATGATGTTAGGTCTGACTTTTGTACATCACTTATACGACTTGTATTTTGTAGATATGTGTGAATCTTACAAGGAATAGTTGGAATTCTGTTTACGATTCGAATGCAAGAGCACCTTATGCATACAAAGGGGACCAATGGGTCAGTTACGATGACATGAACAGCTTTAATAGTAAGGTAAGGTTGACATTCATATCAAAGGAATGTGATTTATACTTATTACATTTTTAATTAAAATATTAATGAAGGTAATGAACGATTTCCGTGTACCATTCTGTGTGATCAAATACCTTTTCTGTTATTAACTACTAAAAAAATATGCAGTATTTTATTTAAATTTAATGCAGAATTATGCTGCTTATAATGATAATATCAAATGTAAATGACTATATTCCTGTCACACAACCTTTGTTATTCATTAAGGGTACATACTTAAGTTAAAATTAAACTGAAATAATTACTTTTTACACTGCTATAAAAACATCTTCAAAAAAGACTGTTTGTGAAAAACATGATTTTTTTTTAAAGATCCATACTGGAGAAACATATTTGAACTAACTATTTTGTTGGTGGCTATTTTACAATAGGAGAATTCTAAACTTTTCATTCCTATTTCAATTTTTCCATTATTATTTTTGAAAATAGTTTTAAAGGTATAGTGATTTTTTCCCCCAGTTTACTGGCGTAATTCTTGGTCACTAGGGTAATTCTGGGTCAGTGATATTTTTTGATATTTTAGGTTTTAGGCTAAGTGGTATACGTTATTTTGAGGCAAAAAATCAGATTAGACTGCAGTCCAAATTTCATTAAAAATTCAAATTAGAAGTTTATTTAAAAATTAAATAACAAAAAATTTAATCAACATTAAAATAGCATGAAAATTCTATTTTTATTCAGTATTTTCACTGTTGCCATTGCGTTAAACTTACGAGAAACTATATTTAAAATAAAAACTTTTGAAAGAATATTTATTTGTGCGATATAATTCAGTTTGGATTGCTGTAATAGAGTCCATTGAATTTTTTTTGTCAAAATAGAGTTCTTTTGATGGTTCATTATACATTCATGAGGAAAGATGCATAGAGAATTCTAACTTGGCATAAAAAAAATTTGCCAAGTTTCGCTTTCATTACTTTTATGTGCTAAAACAATCTTTTTATGTGCAAAAAATGATATTATTTGGAATATTAATTTAATTTTGACATGCATTACTATGAAAAAAAATGGGTGACCCCTAATTACCCAATGTGTGAACAATAATTGCCCAAACCCGGGGTAATTCCTGGTCACTCAATAATTAAAATAAAAGTAATAATAGTCAAATTTTAGGTAAAGTGATAATTTAAAGAAGTTCTAAACTATTTAAGCTTACTCCATGCAAAATTAAATCTTTTTATCCTTCATACTTTAGAAATAAATTGGATGTTGTGATTTTTTGACCCATAATTCCCCCATATGACCCTATGTTTATTTTATTATTTAAAAAAAAAAAACAATTAATTATTTTTCCCTTGAGTTAGTTCATGTATTGTTGGGTAAGATTGAATTAAATTGAGAAGAAATTTGATTTTGGGTGCAATCCGAATACTCAACGTTTATGTTACAAGTAAAGCGTCATATGGCTAACCAACTCGGCTACGGAATCTTTCGAAGGAATAAAGTCACATGTAGTTTGCTGTTATGTAGTTTCAATTTTGCTTATTTTCTAGCCACTCAATTACCATGTTTAAGTCGAAACTCCGACGTTTGTAAACAATATTCGTTTCAGTAGGGCAAGAAAATATTGTGTTGTTAAAAAAAACATTTAATTTCGGAAAGCTCAAAAATGAAAACAATAGCGCAAGAAAAGTTGCCACTCACGAAGTGAAACATACCCATTGTTCTTCCTAATCTTATTTCTATTTTTTTAAAATGTTTTTTGCATTGCGTTATATTTCCAGATTGATTACGTCATTGAAAAAGGCTTGGCAGGAGTCGCGTTGTGGTCTATCGATTTAGATGATTTCAGGGGCTATTGCTACGGAAAAAAGTATTATCTTCTAAACACAGTGGCCAGTAGACTGCTCCCAAGGAACAATTGAAAAGATCCATTTGACCACAAATGCACGTATTGATGTAAATGAAAGGATGTATGGTTGTATTCATTAATAAATGATCTTATTAACTGAATTATATATTTATTGATTTTGATATATTGAAATTGCGTCACATTGCATTTAAATGACCAACTATACATTTTTTCAGCATGTATAAGAATTATCATTCTATTTCTCGAATAAAAGTATCTTGAATTGAACACTTGTAATGCTTGGGGATATGGAAGTTCGTGGCTTTTACAATTCCGCAAGTTTTCCACCTTGCCTTACTCTTCAATGTAATATTCAACTTCTGGCAATGGAGCAGGTTTCCATTAAATTCCAACAATGCCTTGAACAAAAGCATGCTCCGACCTTTGGAATCTAATCGTAATATGCCAAAATTGTAATTACTTTTAACGTATAAGCAAACCCTGTAACAATATGCGAATTTCTTATTGTTAACTAGTGTTTTCCAGATGGATGGACATAGTTATAAAAAGAAAATTGCCAGACGCTTGGGCACTTCTGAAGTGATAAATGGGCAATTCGACCATAATTTTTACTTCCATGTCCCTTGGGCATAAATTGTGAAAAAAAATAATGTTTCTTTTTCTTTTTTTTAATTTATTATTCTAATAAACTGGTTCTTATTTAATTATGAAACAGTACTTTAAAACAAAGAAACTCCTAAAAATTTTGAGACATAAAAGAATTGCTGAAAATTCCTTACTGACTCCTGTCCCGAATGTCAAAATTAAATTTTTGCCCAAACCCTAACGCATTTTTTTGCTAAAATTTACATTCCTTTAAATTTTAAATTAAACTAATGCAATATCTTAACAAATTCCTTCCATAAAATGATTACTTCTGACATTTATAATACAGATTTTTAGCCTACGTTTCCTTTTTTTTTTAAATTCGAAGAATTAAAGAAAATGAAAAAGTAGGTATTGACATGCGGTCGATGCCCGTCCGTCCGTCTGTCTGTACCCCTCTTCCAAAATCAGTTCTATCAATCCGATCTTAAAAATTCTTTTTTTTTATTAGAAAGGTATAACCTTAGACACCCAACTTTCCACCCAATTAACCACCCAATCGGATCTTAATTTTTTTAAAAGAAAGCTGTGACCTCAGAAACCCAACTTTCATACTTTTTGTCCGTCTGTCTATACGATCGGACGGACATAAATCTACTATAAGTCGATGAATTTCGCATTGAATTAGCATTGAAATTCAATTTCGAGTCATTTAAAACGCTTTTGAAAACTACAAATGCTACGGACAAGTG
The DNA here is from genome assembly GCA_023701765.1 of Hylyphantes graminicola. NCBI lineage: Eukaryota > Metazoa > Arthropoda > Arachnida > Araneae > Linyphiidae > Hylyphantes > Hylyphantes graminicola. Next base: position 26,873,649 of record CM043121.1, read on the forward strand.
ATATACGTCAGAAAGTTCAGCGCATCGAAATTAGTACATGTTGAACATTTCAGAAGATAATTCGAATTCTAAGTAATTCAATTATTTAAAAAAAAAACTTCAAAATTTAATGCTCATTTAAAAAGCATAGGAAGCCATTTTATTAGAATTAAATCACCATTGCCATCGCAACAATCGCTGGAGAAGCTTTAATTCTCTTAGACAATAAATTAAAATACATTTATTTTTGAGACATCGATCAATTTAAGATGACGTCAAATATATTTCACTACGAGATCTTTGTATGTTGAAATAAATTGCTTTCATTCTATTTTAAAGCGAGGAATATTACACATTTATTCTTTGATATATAAATTTTTGCAAACGATTTAAGTAATAATTATTTAATTTTCAAAATAAAATAAATGAAACTAGCCGAATTTAGCAAGTAAATGTTTAATATCGAATTAATGCTGTGTTTGGCACCTTTTTACCTGTTAAACACAACTGCTGTGTGGAAGCGGGTTAAGTGACAGATTCTGTTACAGACCTACTTTTTAAATTACATTTCCTTTTTTAAGTGCATTGATTAGTAGTTTTTTGGTTTTTGTTCTACGAATAATTAAATATTTATTTATTTATAACTACAAATAAATCATGTGGACGATAAGTAATATTTATTGTATTGGAGATGGAAAATTAATGAAAATAATTGATTTGTCGCTTTAAGAAGCTGAAATTATAGCTGGATGCTGTGTTTAGTGAAATTGATTTAAATTTATATAAATTTAATGTGGAAAAACTGTTGTCGATGTCATTTACTGTTACGAACCAAGTTTTTTCGAGATAAGAAATTTAGTAAGTATTTAAGTAATCGAAAAGTAGGCTATTTTAGTTCCTTAATAGCTTCTTGTTTTCTCTTAACTTTGTCCCTGAGTATATTCACTGGTCTCATTGCTAAAGTGATGAGGAGAGACACCGGAAGGAGCTACAATAATTCTCCAATCAAAATGAAAACTGGATTGCAGAAAACAGAAAACTCACGTTTCAGTTAGCAGCCGCATTTGTTTTGCTATACTTCACTAAGAAGCCCAAAAGTTAAAAAGAACTTCAGTAAAATAATGAGGTGCGTGGCTTTATTGCTTTCCTTACAGTCCCTCTGGGTTAAAGTTAATTTTTGGTAGATGATTGGAATTTTTTTCTATAAATATTTTTTAAGTGAGTAAAACACGTAAATAATCCATTTTTTCGTTGAACTGTAATTAGTTACAACGCAAAAGCAACGGAAAACATAATGAATTTCCTTACAGTCCCTTCTTCCTTACCGTCCTCACGATCAAGGGATGGAACCAAAACCGATTTTAAGACTAACTTTTTTTTGTGACTTTGGTTTTATTGAAAGTCAGTTATTTTCGTAAGGCTAGTTTAAACCGGCTTCTTTGATATCGCATTTTTTTTCTTAATTTCATCCCTTATTATTTTAATTTACAAATGAGCCTTTCTGAACTTTTTTGTGATAAAAAAAACCCTTATAAGCATTTTCATGTACATTTAAAGTGACTTTAAAAAATAAATTTCACAAGTTTTTTATGCCTGAAATTAAGAATTATGGTTGAACTTTCCAGAACAGATTTAACGAGCACGTATATCGCAGTGTACTCGGTCACCCCGGTGAATTTTCGAGGATTTTTTTCCACTAGCGTGAATACGTCTATAGTAAGGCTACGACAAGGACAGACCCAAGAACACTATTGGTGTGAGGCTCGTCGCTTACACCTCTCGGCCACCAGGGGGCCATTTAAAATATTTAAAATCAAAACAAAATCGAATCCTTGTTGGTCCAGAAATCATAGAGTAAACAATGACAGATGAAAACATTAAAAGTAGTATTTAAAAAATTTAACTAATAAGGAAAAGAGATAAGAAAAAACAAAATACAATTTAGAAAAAATACGATACATTTATTTAGTAATTATTTTACGGTTGTCTTACTGGATTTTCACTTTTATTAACGGATGACGTCAAGCCCCTGTTTTGGCCCAGTCCTTGTGTAAAAAAAAGCCCTGTTATGGTCCCTCACTCTTAGATGGATGACGTATGTTTCAAAATTATTAATATTAAAATATATTATCAAGTATGAAATAATAAGCCTCAGGTGCACACAGAGGTATTAAAAGGAATCTATATTAAAAATTTCAAATTTTTCTGGGTAGTATAGGTAGGTCGATACACAGACATACAGACTCTTACTTTTATTATTATATATATTTGGATTTTGGGACTTTTGGGTATTCGGTTAAATTATTATTGAGTCCTATTTGGGTATTCGATTATAAATCTGAAAAGTGTTTCAACCGAATACCAACAAGGTGCTAAAACATTTTACCGCACAGTTGTTTCAGCTACTAGGGACAACTTTTGTTTGTGAAACCTATTACCAAAACTTTTGCAGAGTCATATTTCTAATGAAAGTTTAAACTAAAACAAGGAAGTTCTCTTTAAAGAGAGGAAATTAGGAAGTCTACATAATATGCTACTACTGTAATTTCCGTTCAAAACCTCAAGTGAAACAAAAATTAAAGCCTCTAGACTCCGGCTTTGATCGAATTTGAATTCATTGGTATAAAATCCATTTATTGACATCAACACAATCTATCGCCCTTTTCGAAGATGGCGTTTATTTTTAAGCTCGGAAACCCCCTGATCTTGACTTGATTACAGATATGACTTAAGATGCACTTGAGATATCGTTAGCTATCGTGCTTTCGAAAGTTTGCCTAGAAAGTAAGGTAAACAAGTATACGTTGGGATTGAGACCGAAGTTAACGAAAACCGAAATTCACCAAGTCTTGCTCCTCCCAAATCGACCATATATAATGTAAGTTAAATCTTTAATTTTTTTCAAAAGTATGTTTATTTTTATTTTAAAAAAAACAAATGCGTTTATTTTTCTCTTGAGTGTGTTCATGTAGGTTTGAAATTGAAAATTGTAGTTTGTGAAACACAAATATGACTAAAATTAATTAATAGACTAAAATTGAAAAATATTTATTATGGAGTTACAAGTTTTGTTCTGTAATAATAGCATTAATTTGTAGATGCGGAAATAGGCATGATAGTGACAAAATTATATTGAAAAAATGAAAACTGTGACTGTTATTCAAATTAATATTGTCATTCCAGTCAAATCCGTAAAAATTGCTGTAACTGCTGATTACTTCTTTAAAATTCAACTTTAAAATAAACTGACTATTTAAACCATAAATTAAAATTATGATTAAATATCGTATATACGTCACATTTAGAATTTTAGACATATTTAAGCCCATTAAAAGGAGTACGTTTGCATGTATTTTATCAGTACCTATCTTACTATAGTTTACAGCTACTGAAACACCACAAATAAATATTTGAATTTTATTTGAATTTTTTTAATTGAAAAAATCTAATAAAAACAAAACGGGATAATATATTTAAATCGAATTGTTTCATTTTTAAAAGATAATGCTTGTGATAAAAATGCAATATTATTTCAGGAAGAGGTCACTCTGTAGCTATCTCATATTTCCCTTGATCTGGGGCATAGTTTTTGCAAGTGATGCCCCGGTGTGTAGTGAGAAGGACAAGCTTTTAATAATATTAGACGTCGCGAATGACTGCATTTCAAAGGCAAGAGAATTCTTCCCCCAATGTAGTAAGTATAAGATTACCATAGTTAATGCCGACCCGGCGGCGCAATGGTTAGGGAGCTAGGCCTTTAGAGCCTTTGGATTCGGGTTCAAATCCCGATAAGGCATTAATGTTTGTATTTGTCGACTATATGCGGAGTACATGCTCCTTAAATCTGTTGGGTCCGAAAGTCCTGGAGGTTGCCATTGCGCAGTTTCCCAAGGGTACATGTCCCTGGAGACTATTTCCCTTCCCTTCAGGGACATGTCAAAATTGTAGAGGTGGCGCGCGGTAGATGGCAGCATCTGTCGCGTGCGCGCGCGTGTGTGTTGTGTCTGTCTTCTTGACGAAGGTTTATAAGCGGGTATCTGACCAAGCACACAAGCCTGAAAATATGTGTCTACTAACCAACCATTTGTAAATTATCGAGACTTTTAGTATGAAACAATTTGCATTTTGGTATGAAATAGAATCTTTTTAATTCCGCCGATATAGGGTATGACAGGAAAATGCTAATTATTATTTATTATTGTAACTCCTTATAATAACTAATTATTTTATAAAAATAAAGAATAACTTCTCTCGATATGAGTTTTGGACTTGTTATTTTTCTGATTACTTCTAGTCTTAGATTTTCTGTTGAAGAACTACAATTATTAACGTAATACTGAGATAAAAGTAGAGAAGGAAACCTCCTTCAAACCTTGTACAAAAAAGGGTACGAAAATAAACTACCTGGCAGGGAACGGAAGAGTGCCATGCTTGGCAACTTAACTCCAGCTTGAGAAACAAAATTTCTATTTAAAAAAGAAAGAAACAGAAACGGTAAATTTTCTTAACCTCTTAAGAGAGAGAGAGAGAGGTAGGCGAATACCCAAAATTCTAAAACTTTTACTATTACTTTAATCTTTTCCAAATTTGGCATAGTGATTTCAAATATAATGAACAATGCTTTTTGGGCATTTTTTTTTATTTAAATATAATTTATTTATTTTAAACGGTGTTTTTCAACTAAAGAAAGGGGTTGACGCCAACACTTCTGGCAAAAAAAGTTTTGCATTCATTTACCTGAAATTTTTCACAGGTGCTATTTCAATATATATATGTGCCATGAACCTCTAACATCTGGTATAAGTATACAAGTTTTTTTTAAATGTCCAAGTGTAAGTTAATCGAAAAAATCCTTTTTTTGTTAATTTATAACATTTTTCTTAATAACCTTTTTTCTTGTAATTTATATGTAACTCTAGAGGGTCATTGCATGTATCAGTTCAAAACGAAGAATTTAACACATAAAAAATGTTCATAGGATGAAAATTCAATGTGGAAGACTTGTTGGCGTAAACCTCTTTTTTTCGTAGAAAAACACCGTTTAAAATAAATAAATTATATTTAAATAAAAACAAAAGCCTAAATAGTATTATTCATTATATTTGAAATCATCATGCCAAATTTGGAAAAGATTAAAGCAATAGTAAAAGTATGATTTGCAAAGAATTAAAAAAAATATTATGTTAAACGGTTACTTAAGGACACGTCTTAAACTCTAAAAATATACATTTTTTGTGCCATAAATGCCACAAAAAATGCCGTATTACTTATTTGTAGTTAACAGATTATTTAACATTGTTTTTGATGCAAAATATCTTGAAAATTAGCTACTAAAAGAACTTTTTGAAAAGTTTGATTTTTTAAAAAGAATTTTAATATCGTATTGACCCTCATTCAATTTCATTTTTTAAAGAAATAAATGACCGATACCTGTAATCAAAGGCTGAAAAATGATATTTGGGTCTTCTTCTATCGGAACAGGTCAATTTTGGAACTAAGTAACGTGTTAATTGTTTGTGGGGAGGTTTTAAAAATTGTTCCCAAATGGAAATGGGGACGACAGATCGCAAGAGATTGAGAGGTTTGTTCTTTAATGTTGCATAAAATTAATTTATCAGGAAGTACTTTGAAATAAAATTAATGTTGAAAATTGATTGAATTTAGATTAGGAAATATCATAGTTTAAGGTGCAAAATGTTGATAATGCTAAATTTTTTGTGAATTGTGGGTTTTTAATGTGTCATAATGCAATTTTGTTTATTATGGCCGACTCTTTTTGAATTTCGTCGTTTTTTGATTAGACTCGTTAATTTAATAATAATAACTATGTTTTAATGAATGAACTTTTGCTACATTAAAACAGTTAACACTCTGAGTATTTGGATACTTTGATATGCTAAAGGTATAATGTATTTCTACTGTGTCGATCCATGAGTCTCAGGTAACATCTAAGGAGTATGTGTTAAAGCTCCTAATGGAGGCTAGAAATAGGCAGCAGGGAACGATTACACTGCATTCTAAGGAGTATTGTATTCGACTATGTTACCTAAAACAATAAAAAAAACACAGTAAAAATGCTTAAAAATTATTAATTACCCTCTTTCATTCTTGGTGTTAATAGCTGACTACGATGAACATGACCCTAACATGTGGACGTGCGAGAGACGATCAAATTCGACATCTCTTCTGGAATCCGCGTCTAGCTTGATAACAGAGGCCAAGAAAAGCTATCCAAGTGAGTTAAACATTGATTAAGGGCGAATGAGCCAGAATGACCGCGGATCTCCAAACCAAAGTGCTTCTGTGTTAATAAAATGAAAAAAAAAAATATTTTTTCAAGCCATATTTCAATAGTATAGTTTTAAAAACGATTTTTTAATGATAAATAGAGCTGACTTACAGGTCCCCATAATCCGATTTTTTTTTAAAAATATGTTCGAATATTTTTTTAGCTTTCATTAAATAATTTTACACAAAATATTCGAACCTATTTCTGTTGTGATCTGAGACATTTACACGAAAGACGTCAGTGGTAAAAAGACAATAAGAACAATAGTTTAAACACAAGTAATTTTGTAGCAACTCAACTTAACTCCATGTTCTTGATATACATTTAATTCTCCCTGGTATTCTTAATCATTCTGTATTCTGATCTCATTAAAGTATGCTGTGTTAACAATCCGTCCTCCTCTGTTCAGAGTATGTAACAATTTCAAAAGATGAAAATATAAGAAATTTAATTTCTTTTTACATGCTCATAAACTGAACATTCGTTCATTTAAAAAGTCATTAGACTGATGTTAAAACATTAACATATTTTGGTTGCTGAATATTTTAAACAAACATGTAAATTAACTGGTTGAATTAACGTCACACTAGAGCCACAGTTTTAATTTCTGCTACCTTTAACATCCTTAATTTTCATAGAGTTAAGAAAGAGGATTTGAGGGGAGGGGTCTATCAGTTCAATTGGTTTGAAGCAGGGCTGACTAGCCCTGACAGGTTTTTCAGCTACTGCCACTGAACTGAACCGAAACTCTGGAAGGAGCATGCCACGAAAAGTTGGTGAAGCCTGTTTTTGGTAACTTGGGTCACTTGGCGACAGATTTAGGGAGAATATGTGGCGAGCGATTAGGCTTGTGCCGACAACATCCAATGCAAACTGTTAAGTCAAGTGTCAATTGCGATCGGCGAATTCATGCCAAATGTGGCACATATTATCCCTAAAGGTGTCGCCAAGTGACCCAAAAATAGGCTTCATCAGCTGGGATGATCCTTTCATTTGATGCTCCTTCCAGAGTTTTAGTTCTGTTCAGTGGCTACTGCTCATAAGAAACCGTCACTGAAGTATCCCAAGATGCACCGCTTTAGCAGTTTTTCGAGCTACTGCGCAAAACATAGTAGCCGAAACTACAGTGGTGGACATAATTATAAGACACCTACCTAATTTGACAATACACTGAAATAAACGATTTAAATCAGGGGTTCCCAACCGGTGGAACGCGTACCACTAGTGGTACGCTGGAAAATTTCAGGTGGTACCCGGGAAAGTTTTATCGATCGTACACAAGATAGTTCAATGAAAGAATATTTTAAAGAGAAGTCTTTCTTCTGGATCGGATGTAAATCCGAGTACCCTTTGATCTTTCGTCAAGCTGCACTATTTTTGATGCCGTTTGTTAGGAGCTACATATGTGAGACACAGAGCATATTTGTTAGAATAGATTTAATAAACGCTTGTACATTAAAAATAAACATAGAAGCACAATAATTACCATACTCCCACAAACAATAATGACAAATTTCGGTTATAAAAATATATAATTATAAACTATAAAAGCATATTTTGTATAATGATTAATTTTTTGCTGAGTGTGTACGAATTTTTTTTATTTGTATATTTTTAGACCTATATGTGAAAAACAAACTAACTTTTTTACCAAATTAATCTTTTTATTTGCCCTTTATTATAAATATACTATTAATCAATAAATATCTAACCCTTATATATGAAATTCTCTCAGGAATTTAATTCAAAAAGCCTTTGAACACTTTTAGGTTAGGTTAGGTTTGAATTATCGTCGCACTAGAGCAACACGAGGGCTATTGGCGACGGGCGTCGTTTTTTAGAACCACAGTCACACTTTTAGGAGAGTAAATATAATACGTTTATTAAAATATTTAGGTCTGGTGGTACGCCAAAATTTCTCAAAAAGTCAAGTGGTACGCGGGTGCAAAAAGGTTGGGAACCCCTGATTTAAATCATTAAATTCTTCTTCAAATATGATAAAAAATTAACATTTATTCTGTTATCTCCCATAATTGTATTACAGAAATGATATTTTATTGATTTTAATAAAAAAAAATTAAAAAATACCGTGGACAAAATTATAAGACACCCTAAATAATTTTTAATATGCAAATTTTCTTATGTGCTGTTATGACGTCAGCAGTTAAATAAAGCAGCCAATAACCGTTTTTAAGCATTTACAAACATCCCGACATCCCACGAGGCACATAATTAAAAGAAATTGAAATTTTCCTAAATTTGGAGATTAAATGGAGTTGATGCTTCAATTAATAATACTTCAAAAGTTGTTAAGCGCTCTAAATGTGCAGTTAAACATCTTTTGAAAAGAGGAATTAATTAATCGGTGATTAAAAGATCTGGGCGTACTCCTTGCTTGTCCCCGAGAGACAGACTCCATATGCTTTCGCTCGCAACACAGAATCAGATGACCTCTAAAGCCATTAAAAATGCTTTGAAACTGAATTGATCAAGGCAGGCATCAAGGCATCAGCAAGGCAATCATTTGCAGGATGTTGCATAATGCTTCCTATGCGTTATTTAAAAAAAAATGGGGGTAAAAACACCTCATATAAGGCGTCACAAAATGAACCTTCTAAACTTCGCGAAACAAACTATGAACTTTACTGCCAAACGGTACTCTTCGCTATTTTCGGATGAAAAAAAGTTTAACCTGGATTTCATTGACAGATTTCAATATTATTGGTATGATTTGCGGAAGTCTCATTATGTACTAATGAGCCACCAAATGGATGGAGACTCAGTAATGGCTTGGGTTGGTTTTTCGACTCAAGGGAAAGCAGATATTGTTTTTGTCCGTTCAAGAATGAATTTCGAAACGTATAAAAATCTTTTTAAAGATCAACTAGCAATATATGGTGAACTTCTTTGCAGCGAAAACTACACTTTCCAGTACAATAACACTTAATTTATACTTCAAGGGAAACAAAGAAGTGGCTTTCAGAGCAAAGCATCAATGTTCATCCGTGGCCTTCTCCCTTCCCCAGATTTAAATCTCTTCGAAAACTTGTAAGATATCTTTGCTTTTGCAGTTTACCGAAATGGGAGGAAGTTTGCATGTGTTGAAGACATGAAAAATGTACTTGGAAAGAACTGTCTTGCGATATTTTGTTAGAATCAGTGTATTCGGTACTAAATCTCATATTTCATGTTATAAAAATCAATGGAGACTCCACCAAATATAGAATAACCTTGTTAGCTTATTTTCTTTTAAAACATTAGTGTCGGCAAACTATGTTTACATTTGTAATTGGAAAAAAGTTCGGGTGTCTTATAATTTTGTCCATTATGTTTTTAAGTTTTTTCATTAAATTATAAGAAAATATCATTATTATACAATAATTATATATGATAACAGAATAAATTTATGTTTTTGACGTATTTGATAAGACATTTTTAAGGTCTGAATCTTTTTGTTCATTATTTGTCAAATTTGATAGATGTCTTATAATTATGTCCACCACTGTACGGAAACTGGCACTGAGGTATCCCAAGATAAACCGCTCTAGCCTGCTTCTTTTGTGCATTACTGCGCACATACACTCTTAAAAAGGTCGAGCGATTTTAACTCGGTCTGATTGATTTTCACTCCTCCAGTTTGGAAAATGCACTTCTCCTTTTGGAGTGGATCCTTTGTGTGTTAAACCTCCGACAGGATCACTCCAAACGCGAGTGATTTTAACTCAGTCTGAGATAATATCCACTCCTTTCCAGGGTCGAAAATGCACTTCTCCAACAGGAGTGGATTTCACTCTTTTGTTTTAAGAGTGTTCATGGACCGCTCTATACTCTTTCCTAACTCTATGTTAATTCCTCTAGAGAAGACTCTTGGGGCCGCTAAGCAGAACGACAAGCCCATGGACTGCTATGAAGTCCAGCAGAACGGCAAGAACGAGAGCGGAATCTACACGATCTGGCCCAGGAGTCGGGTCATGACGAACCAGACGCTCTGCGTTTACTGCGACATGGAGACAGACGGTGGAGGGTGGACGGTAAGTTGTTACACCCTTTCAGAATATCAATCAGAATGTATTATAATAATTTAACCCTACCTATGTATAAAAAAACTGTGGAATGATTCCACAGTTTTTTTATTGGGAAAATTCGGGCAGCAAAATTTTCGCCAATAATGTTCCTAGAATTTGATGCATATTTTCCGGCTTTCGTGCTTGAACAGAGACCCGCTTATAAAGCATCTGTCATGTGTGTGTGTTTGTGTGTGTGTGAGTGTGTGTTGTGTCTGTATTACTTGACGAAGGTTTATAAGCGGGTCTCTGACCAAGCACACAAGCCAGAAAATATATGTATACCAACCAACCAACCAACCAACCAACCAACCAACCAACCATCCGCTTATACACCCTCAAGTAGGGCAGACAAAGACATAATTTTTACTGACACACAGAGAGAAAGTAAGGCCTTAACGGGCGAAGGCGGGAACCGAATCCGCACCAAACACAGTGCGTATACAGTTAGCGTAGTAGGCTGCGATCAAACCGACTAGGCCATCCGGGCCTAAAACTTCTAATATAACAGTAACTTTCCCTAAAAATTCAGAAGCGATTCCACATAAGGCCAGTAACTTTCCTGAAAAGTCCAAGGGCTGGGGAGCCCAATCGGTTAAGACGTTCGACTTGCATGCAGAAAGTCACAGATACGGGTCCGGCATTGCCAAAATAATTGCCGACCTAAATAAACTGTCTGTGCAGCCTAAAAGTCTGACTAATGATACCCCATGTAGAGGAGGCGCATGTTAAATATGCTCCAAAATCCCGACGCTGCGTACGATGTCGCCTTTAAAAAAGTTGCGTTGGGTGCCTATACTCAAGTGTCGGCTCGTCCTCTGACTGTGGTTCTGAAGTTATGTGCACATCACAAATACTTCTCATGTAGCTTTAGTGCGACGATAATTCAACCTATTTATAATATGAAATAATTCAACCCTTGCGTACCCATGATTTACAAAACACACAAAAAAAATCCTGATCTATCTCTAAAACGACGAATTCGGCAAAGCATAGACAATTAAATATAGCGGTTTAACACATAGTCCGACTTTTAATACTGAGAAGAATTTATTATGACAAATGACAGTGATTGCGCCCTGTAGTAGGGGGAGTGAAGGCTTTATAGCCCATTACCCAGCTCGCCAGAAGAGACAGTCACTAGAGACACACAAAGAAGGACGACACAAACACATAGACAAATAACAACATTTATTGACAAGCACAAACATCCATGCATTTACCGGGATTCGAACCCGAGCCCAGCAGTTCCAAAGGCTAGAACACTTACCACTGCGCCGGCGGGCCGGCGAGAAGAATTTAGTAACTCGAGTTCACAGTTCATCTATAACAAAAACTACTTGAGAAATAAGGGGTGCTGCATTTTTCAAAGCCATGGAAGAACTATTTTAACTATGTCAACATTAATACACATTTTTTTAACCCTTTCAGTCCCAAAAATTTACTACACTACAGAAACATCTGATATTTACAAAATAAGCTTATTTTAGGTCAAATATACGAATGCCATAAGAAAAAAAATTCTTTTAAATTTTTTATATGGTTTTTGAAACAATACCAAAATTTTTTAACTGTGGAAAACAACAAAATAAAAAAATATATATTACCTAAAAAACACTTGGAGTTATAGATTTTAAGGTATCTGACCATATTATTAAAAAATTAAAAAAAATTAGTAATTATATTAACCGAAATAGTTTAAATTGTGTTTTAAATATGTGGAACCGAAGTGAACTTATCAAAAATGAGGAGAAACGCTTGTTGACTATTTTCTAAATAAAAAAAAAATAGTAGTTCTGAATTCTATTGAGATTAATGTAAAATATTGTCTGATAGAACAAAGTATGAAGAATCGAATGGTGTGTGTTTGGATGTCCTAACGGGACATAAACATTTTGAAAAAAATATTGAAAGAGTGATGATGCCAAATGGCATCACTGGGACTGAAAGGGTTAAAAAAAAAACCTCTTAATTTAGTGACTTCTTTGACGCTTTTGTTGAAATGGAAGAGTATTTTTTTGTTAATTTGAATTGGAAAAAATATTGAAAACATAAGACAGTCAAAAATTTTGTTTCATAGCTTGTCGCGTGACCTATTGCTCAGCTAAAGATTTCCTTTAAAATCTCTTACAGGTTATACAACGAAGAGGGCAATTCACAACTCCAAAAAACTATTTCTTCAAAGACTGGCAAAGTTATAAAGTAGGATTTGGTGACAAAAAAGAAGATTTCTGGCTTGGTGAGTTAATTTGAGATGCACCATCTCATAAACAAATTTGGCAACAACAAAAAAATGAATGCTTTTATCATTTTTTCCCTTGATACTTATTTAATTATTTTCTACACACATATCGTTATAATATCACCTTTTTGTTTTATTACTAAAAACTATTATTTTTTTGATCAAACGTGTGTTCAACCAGGGCCTGTTCAAGGAAATCTCAGACAATAGGCACAACCTATTTTGGGGGCCCCTTTACGGAAAATTGTGTGCATGATTTCCAGTAATGATGATGCTTTATGATGTATGTATCAAATTTTTGCTACAATTTTATAGGCCACCTTGTAAATATCGATCAAAACAATCACGATTGGTAAATTTCTTATTAAAAATTGAGCAAAAAAAGAGCAAAAAAAAAAAACAAAGTGGAGTATCAGAATTTACAGCATTTGGCATAATAGAAACTGAAATTTAGGGGCCCTTTAAATTTGGGGGCCCTAGTCCCAGGCCTAAAGGGCCTTACGGAAGAACAGGCCCTGTCTACAACCTAACCCCACCCATCTCCCAAAAAGGGTTTCAAAATGTATTTCCTCAATTTGACAAAATGTCCGTTAAAGAGCATTCACGGAAGCCGATTTTATCGAAACAAGAAAAAAAAGTTTCATTAATTTTGATTACTCACTTCCAGAGATGAAATTACTTTAAATGAAAGGTTTTTATGTCGCAAAACCAGTCATTAAACTTTTATTTATTATGAATTTTTTTAATTTCAGGAAATGACAATATCTTCGCCATCTCCAATCAAGCCCCAAGTATGATACGGTTCGACTTGAAAGACGACTCAGGATATTCGGCGTACGCCAAGTATCAAAAATTTTGGATTGATGATGAGGATTACAACTACAAACTGCATATTTCGGGCTATAGTGGAGATGCTGGTAATCACATGTTTTTTTAATACAGTTCAATAGTCATTAGTTTAGATGTTTACATTTTACAAACATAAATCCCATGAATAAATTTTGGAGATATTTATACAGCTTTCAAAGCTCCTAAGATGAAAGACTTAATAGTTTCCAACTGAAGTGACGTCGTGAAAAAACGTTCGTTTCGTGACTTAGACCAGTTTTTTTCATTATATGTTTGCTTCATGCTGATATTATTTGTTAAAAAATATCTACTAGACGTACAAGTGTTATATGTTTTCATATCTGGCCAATTTTGAAAAGTTTTGATATTTGCATTTTTGTTGCATTTTAAAAAATTTCTTCGAGTTGTAAGTACACGGCGTATACACCGCTCAAAACAATTAGGGAAGTTCTTTGCATACTTTTGCTAACCCTTTCGGTTCCAACTTTTATTTTTTATTCGAAAAATCTAAAATTTATGTAATCGATTCATTATGCACACAGAATAAAATGTTAAAGAACAAGGAACAAGATCTTAATTTTTTAACTAAAATTTAAAGAGAAAAAATTGGAATCATAACTTTTGAATGAATTATAACAAAAGGTTTTTCAAAACTTTATTTTTAAAAATACTTTAAATCAATTTTTAAACATCTAAGAATGCAAGCATGACGAATTTAAGGTCAATTCATTTGGTAAAAAGGCTCCAGAGTTTATTTTATTTTACCATGTTGTTCACATTTTTATTTAATTAAAAACGTACATTATTGAATTCTTCAAAAAAACATCATTCTCCCATCTAATGATTAATAAGTGCGAGCTTAACTTAGTGAGAAAAAAATCGCAAGCTTATGATTTGCAAATAGAATGATTTTTGGGAGCGAAAGGGTTTAAACCATGCTTTCCCTTAATTGTTTTGAGCAGTGAATTTTATTTTGAGAGAATTTTCCTTTTGTTTTCTCCTCCTTATTTTTATGTACACATATGTCTTGCACTGGCGAATTTTTTCGCACAACATACACAAATGCATGTTTACATATTTCGGATTCTCAGCCAAACACCTGTGGTAAAAGTGAAAAAAAAAATTAATTGGATGCAAGTCAGCCTCCCCTTCCCCCCATCCCCTTTCACACGCACAAACCCTCCTAAAAATTGCTATTTTAAAATTTATTTTTGACAAGAGTCATGTTGAATTTCTTTATTGTACATTCTGCATTCTTGTTTTCACTTGGGGGTATAAGATAAAAAAAAAATGAAGTAATAATGATATCACTTCGTTATATCGTTACACTTTGAGTGGTATTTTTTATATTTAATTTTTTTGTGCAATACAGCTTAAAAACAGGCGGATGGACTTAAGTTATATTAGAAGTAAGGTGATGTAAGGTCATTTTTACAAAAGTGGAGAAACGCGTCACCTCGCGCCTATCCACACTTCTAGCTCTGGCAAACGCACTATCCTTTGGATTCAATAACCCCCAGTACATACACACATTTCCAGAGCTCGTAAATATGTAATCAACAAACAATTTGCTCTCATTTCAGGTGACTCCATGGACTCCAATCACTTACGCGAATTCTCCACGAAAGACAGGGACAACGACGTCTACAGAGACTCGTGCGCTCACGAGCGCGAAGGCGCTTGGTGGTACAACGACTGCGGCATGTCCAACTTGAACGGACTGAACCAGCCCGGTACGGACTCGCTGGCAGGCATGGTGTGGCAGAAGTGGAAAGGGGACGTCTCTTTGGCCAATGTGGAGATTAAAGTCAGGCCTCGGCCGCTGGCCTGAAGAGTGATTTGTGTAGTGTTTGTTTTTGTAATAAATATGTTTTATGAATTGCTATTCTTTCCTTCTTTCTTTTCAGGGGCTGGGGAGCCCAGTTGGTTAAGCACTCGCATAGCTGGCGGAGGGTCCCAGGTTCGGGGCCGGGCATCGCAAAAATAGCTGCCGACCTATAAACGGCCCGTGCAGCCAAAAATGCCCGACGAATAATACCCCGTGTAAGGGAGTGCACGTAAAATATCCTTCAAAGTCCTAACGCTGCGTACGATGTCACCCTTAACGGTTGCGTTGGCTGCCTATTCAGGTGTTGGCTCGTCATCTAACTGCGGTTCTAAAATACGACGCCCGTCGCCAATAGCCCTCGTGTAGCTCTAGTGCGACGATAATTTAAAACCTAACCTTTCTCTCTTTTCCTATCCCCAAAGTCCAGCGGAGCTTGACAAGGCATATTAGTCCGAAAACCTTAAGGAAGCCGCCCCGGTGGCGCAATCGTTAGGATGCTAGCCTTTGGAGCTGCTGGGATCGGGTACGAATCCAGGTCAGGCAGGGATGTTTGTGACGGTCAATAAATGTTCTTGTTTGTCTATGTGTTTGTGTTGTCCTTTCTTTGTGTGTATCTTGTGCTTGTAAAACTCTTTATGTGTCTGTCCTACTCGACGAAAACTTATAAGGGGTTCTCTGAACAAGCACATAAACTGGAATATAATGTACCTACCATACCTTACCTGAAGGAAGTCCAGGGCCATCAGCGGACTTCCCAGTAGATCTTGATGGCTTAGCCCCAGGCACTCCAAGATGGGAGATGGAGAAGCCTGCTCTGAAGAGCACTTGGAGAATGTGTCAAATATTCTTGAACCACCCGAAAAGGTCATACTTCTGAGGTGCCCACTGGGGAAAAGGGAGATTGCGGTTTGTCCATTGGCATTGCTGTAAATGCTCTGACTTACTTATTATTAACAGACAGGGCCTGATCTACCATAACCAGGCTAGAGCCACAAATGTTAGGGGTCCTTCCCCTGGATTTCCGTACATTTTTATTTTTTAAACTTTCAGATACTCCACTTGGTTTTTAACTTGACTTCGACTCAGACAGTGAACTCAGTGCGGTTGGTTTGATCGATGTTATAAGGAAGCTGATAAAATGGTAGCTAAAAATATAATACATATCGCCAACTGGCACCGTATCATTACGCAACATTCATCATACACAACATTTTCCGCAAAGGGAACACTATCTTTGTTGTGCCTATCGACTGAGTTTGCCAAGATCAGACCTTGTTAACAGTATTGATTAGGGTTGCACATTCCATCAACTTTGCATGCTGAGTTAGATGGGATTCATAAAGAGAATCATAATAAATATTTTTATTGATTTAATTTTGTAGACATTTACGACAATACATTTGAACTAGATATTTGCACAAATTGCATGCGCATGTAAAACACAATGTAAAAAAAATACGACATTTCTTTTTTTACTGATTTTAATCTACAAGTCGAAGTTAATATATTCCATATTGAAATCGTAATAACCTAAACTTTGTGAATTGTATCTTAAAATTACACAAGTTGTGGCATATTTTCAATGAAATTAGGCTAGAAATTTCCTAAATTTACAGACACTAATCTTAACAACAACGTCATAGTTAATGTATAAATCGATACAAATTAACAACATAAAATCTGCCTTTATATTGACGTGGAATGACAACAACTATGTGCTTTCATAACTTTGTAACTGATATTAAAATACTTGGTTCATAAATAAAATTTGTCATGCAGTTTATTCATTTATTCTTTTTTTGGTCTCTGATTTACGAAAAGTTTTGGTATTTGCAACAGTATGATAACATTTTAATATCATAAGAAAGCGTATAAATTCTTACTCATACCTAGTTTAAAACAAGGGTATCTAGACACTAATTTTACTAACTACGCGATACCAAGTGAAGTTAAGATTCAAATGGGTGGAAAAACAAATTTTTTATCTTAAGTTCATTTACGAGCAATACTCACACAATCTGAGAAGCTTTACCAACTAAGAAAGCTCAAGCTAACATTTTTAACGATAAAATCAACCTGGTGTCGATGGTCTGCTGATAGTAGTTGAACTTCAAGATTTTCTAAGATATCGAAGCATTGTGAGTAGATCATTCAACTTTATGGTAACATATCCTTAGTTATTATATATTATATAAGATTTACATGGGAACCTCTTATTAATCATTGAGATTATAGTCTTAGCTTTATATACAGGCATGTAAGTAACAAATCTTTATTTGTAGTACCTATTTTAAAGCCATGATAAAAAAAGCCTTAATCATCAGGCATGTTCTAAATATTTTTGAATTTAGATAGTGTATCTCAAAACTCTTGGATCATGATTACTACTAAATGTATGTAATGAAGAGGGGCTATAAGTGACAACTTCTGTTACAAACCAACTTGCTAATTTTTAACTAAATTCTGAAATAAACCTGAAAGATATGAAAATATTTCATGCGATATTGTGTGATCATAAAGAAAGTGGGGGTTAAGAAAGATGGGTGGGTTTTTCCCGACATTCGTACATGCCCGGTTCGGTTTGCCAGTACCTTAACCTTATTTATGTAAAGTATTCCTAAGAGATATTTTTATTGACAGCAAAATATCATGTAAACTTGACACATTTATATTATTAGGGCCTGGAAGTTACGGTGTGTATTTGCATTGATAATTATTTTGTATGCTGCTGTACGAAGTGAATCTTCGTGTAGTAAGAAAGAAAAGGTTTCAATTCTTCTGAACGTAGCCAAAGAGTTCCTTTTGAAGGCCAAAGACTCACACCCACATTGCTGTAAGTATGTTTGTTTATTATTGAAATGATTTAAATGCTTTTGAATGTTTAATGTCGTCTTCGCGCTGTAACGCGTGAGGGTTCGATTCCCGCCTTTACCCTGTGTGTATTTTCCTTTCTCTGTGACAGTAAAAATTCTTTCTGTGTCTGTGTCTTACTTGACGAAGGCTGAAAATCGGGTCTCTGATCAAGCACACAAGCCGGAAAATATATGTACCTACCCTACTCTACCCTACATGGCTCCCAAATTTCCTAATATTTCTGACTCTAAAATTTCAACAATCGGAGTTTTTTTACACTTATATAAGCTTTAAATAAGATTCGTAATTCGTTTGAAAAACACAACAAGTTTAGGATAAAATCAGTAACACGATGTACGATTTTAAGGACGTGTAATGTATAAAAATATAAATTATAATTTTGATCAACTGAACTACCAAATACTATTGTTAATTTTAAAAAACCCCAATTGAATTCATTAGGCTTGTTGAAATCCAGATGATCTATTAAGAAACTTTTTTTCAAACATAAATCCGGGGGTTGGCGAACTATAGCGAGCAGGGGGCATGTCCCCTAGTTTAAAAAAAAATAGTAGAGAAAGTTTAAAATCAGAAATGGTTTGTTTATTGCTCTTTTTTTCAAATATACAATTCTGAATTTTTCAATAACCATATTATTTAACCACAAGGTTAACGAAAAAATAACTGTAGTTTATTTGTCACTGAATATGTTGTTTTAGGTGAGGTTTCAAGAAGATTCTGTTAAAATAAAATGAAAGTTTTGCATAAGTAGAACAGTTTTAATGCCTAAAATTTCCTTTTAAACTTAACAATGCATTATTTAAAAACTGTTTATGAAATTTAACATGTGTGGATCTTTTTAATAGTGTTCTGATGATATACTTATTTAATTTGAATTTTAATTATTCTTCATTAAAGTTGAAAATAGATTCCATTAAAGATAGCATGTTATTTAATTGGGTTTTACTCATGATTAATTGTGAAGATATGAATTTTAACTATGAATCAAATACTTTGTTACGCAAGAGATGTAATCGTTTATTAATTTGAAAGAAAAATATTCGAGAATCGATATTGTAGTGAAATTTTGTATACTATATTTTGATTCGATTGTTTTAGTGATATCTTTTAAAAATAAGGACCCTGATAACCTTAATTAATAATACGGGATATCTTACGATAACTTCTAAGTGTCGAATTAATATCACAATTTCAGAATTAGATAAAATTGATATAGAAAGGATATCTTTAGACATTTTGTGTTACTTGGAAATAAAGTATTGACTTAGGGGTTTGCTAAAATCAACTTTGCCTTTTTTTTTTAGCCTATAGTGGATATTTTACAAGAAATGAAGCATCATCAATACTGATGCATACAGCAAAAATTTTGATACTGGCAGCGAAAAACGAATTTTTATCAAGTTAGTTATCCTAAAAATTTGTCATACGTAAAAATATTGTAATTTTTTTTCAATGCATGCAAAATTAATAGATATAATAAATATTAATTATGTAATGTATATTAATACAGTTAATTTTTCTTAAGAATACCAAATTAATAGATATATTTAGAACATAGTTAAGGGTAAAGTAGTTTTGAAGAAACATTTTTAAAATAAAGTTTCAATTTAACATAAACTTAAACGAAAACTACGTGTTAAAATGAGGTTACCACGCTTGAGATGGAATTTTTTGTTACTTTGTGTTTTTGTTAAAAAGTACACTCTTAAAACGAACGAAGTGATTTTAACTCAGTCTGAGTAATTTTCACTCCTCTGGTCTAGAAAATGCACTTCTCCTCGAGGAGTGGATTCTTTGTGTGTTAAACCTCCGACAGGATCCCTCCAAACAAGTGATTTTAACTCAGTCTGAGTTAATATTCACTCCTTTCCTGTGTCGAAAATGCACTTCTCCGACTGGAGTGGATTTCACTCGTTTGTTTTAAGAGTGTAATACATAAAAAATGGACTAGTTGAATCAAAGAACAACAGAACAAGACCTAAATCTCGCAGATACAATTTAACCCTTGAAATGCACTTTTAACAATTGGTGGAACGTCACTCATGTAAACACGGTAAAAGCTGGCAAAGGTGCTGCCGCTAGTTTTATGGAGTAACATTACTGAACGTTTTTTCCGTAAATACGGTGGCAATACGTTTCTCCAGCTGACACCGTGTTTATTGAGTAACGTTCCACCAATTATTTAAAGTGACATATCCATTTGAAAATGCTTGAGTTGAAGATTTGTGCTATCACTGTCAATTTCTTAAAATTGTATTTTACTGCATATTTATCTGAGCTAAAAATGCAGTTAATTTTGCCGGACAGGCACAAAAAAACAAGTAAATTTTAAGTATTTTAGAGTATATTGAACCAGGCAGGAAATAGCATTTAAAATTTCTAAAGTAATACTGTACTGCAAAATGCTGTACATCTGGTCACCCTACTTTTGCTTCATATCCCTAAAAGTACATTTCTCAACGTTAAGAATAATTAATTTAAAACTTAACTTCTTCCAGCACTTCGCAAATAAAATATAAATAATAAAACAACAGATCTGTTGATCTGTGATCGATCTAGATCTTTTTGAGCCGAAAAGTAAATACTAAAAGTATAACTCCTTTAATGACTAACTTCTTTTTAATGACATTTCTTCATTCATGTTCATCAGAGGAGTCTCAGCACAAGTTGGTGTGCTACTTTGATGCCTCGGCCTATTCCCGGAAAGGCGATGGCAAGTTCGACATGTTCGGATTCCTGCCCAACCTGTGTACTCACGCTATCTATGGAATTGCGCGGTTAGAGCACAACGCGATAGCTTCAAGTGAGCCTTCTCGTGATCTTACGGACGGTTTGAGTGAGTAATAATTTCATGAAGTCACTGAACTAAAAGGATATTCAATATGAGTTGCATTAATCAAACTTAAGGGAATGCAATATGAGATCAAACTCTTAAAACATTAATGGGCTTCTTTCAGTTGACGTAATTTCTTCCAGGTTTCATTTTTTTTTCTTGCGACAAGTACTCCGATTTTTGCTTCGTTTCCACCTCACATTTCTTCATCAATCGAAGCTCGAACACTCAAGTCCATTTTATGAAATTAAAGTAACTTTATAGTATCCAAAGTATCCAAAAATATAATCACATATTTTTTTTTATCAATTACGTATTTCAGTAATCTCTGAAACTATTCTTAAAATGCCAAATAAATGCTAGTGCTGTGTGTGGTGCAATTCCTTCATAACTGAAATATTTATTAACCATCTAAAAGTACAGCATCACTTCAACTATTTTTTTTCTATTTTGATTTGCTTAAGAAAGAAAACCAACCTAAGTTGAACAAATAGAAATATGCTATGGAGGATATCCTTCCGCGGATGTAAAGAGTTCAATAAATTATTTGTGAATCCATCCAGAAAACATGTTTAAAACATTAATTTCATTTAAGGTCTAACAGATTTTAATATTGTTTGAGAAAATTTCGCAATTTTATCAGAATGAAAAAGTTTATTTTGATAAAATTGTATTGCAATTCATTTTGTACAGGGTGTCCTAAAAGTTCCCGTACTCCAACTTTAAAAAATCATTATCCGTGTTTAATTTTTCAAATTTTGAATTTTATCGTCTGCTTATTATTTCATCAAATCTTTTGTTTTTATCGCTTGGTTTTTTCGTGCTCAAGAAGTTCTGTAATAAAATTCCATGTCATTTTGTTCTTCATTGCAACAGGATTTTTCACGCAATTGCGCTGCTTGAGGCTCATTTTGGATGTAAATCATAATGAAAGATGTAAGGAATTTTGGCGACATAAATATCCAGTCGATGCTATACCTAGTAAAGATACTCTATATAAATTCGTCTAGAGATTTCGTGCGACATCAGGTTCGGTGGAAGAATAACACAGATGTGGCAGACCGAGAATTGTTACACCAAATTTTGTGCAAGAAACTCAACGAAGGATATTGCAATCTGTTTTTCGAGTCAACTGTTGATGGAACTGTATAGGGGGGGGGGTGGGGGAATATGAGGGTAAAATCAAGCATTTTCAAAATCATCTCAATAAAAACCTACTTTTTAACTAAATTTCAAGGAATTTTTTTGTATATAATATACATTTGAACTGTTTAGATTTCAAATATATTGAATATTTTTAATTTTTCCCCACTATAAGCTTTAATATCTGGCAATTTAGGAACTTAGTTTCATACCCTCATTTTCCCCCAGGGTGGGGGAAAATGGGTTTATCTTAAATTTAAGAATATAATGAAATCAAAGATCCTTAATATAAAGATCAAATTGAAGCAAAATCATTCCTTATATTCCTCTTCACTTTTATTTTAGAAAAGCTAACTTTTAGAGATGATAATAATAGTAGAATAACAGAATATTTAATCAAAAGAGTATGGCGCTCTACTATTAAATTGAGGCTCCGGTAAAACTATACAGATTGCGCTGAACATTTCAAAATAATCTTCATTGTCTACTTCTGGGAATTATCGATAGTTTTCCAGCTTTATTAATTTACATTATAAGTTCCAGTTTGTATCATTTAGTAAATTAATTGCAAATGAAAACATTACGCATGGCATGTCTTCTAATCATATTCTAAAATCTACGTTGTTAAATGCATTAAATTACATTTTAAAAAATCTTGTTAAATGATTTTTTTTAATAACACTGTACATTTTAATAACATTAATGATTTTTAAAAAATATACTCCAATTTAATCGAATTTAAGTTCATTCCACGGCCAAAACTCCATTATATCTTGCATGCATAGCTAAGCCTAATCATACCACCACTTTACCCCACTTCATTAAAAAAATTATAAAAAATTTAAAAATTCGAATTTTTTCTAGCTATTTTTGCAGAAATACTCTTCGAGAATGTGGCTATTGCATGGAACAATGCTTAAGAGCACAGCATGTTTTATAAAATAAATAGAACAAAGTTTTTACGAGTGAATTCTAACAGCTGAAACAAAATTAGCTTAAGAACAAGAATTTGAATGAATTAATGGTGTTGCCAGATTCTAAAAACCAAATAAAAGTAATTATAGATCATCTAAAAATAATATTCAAAGAAAAAAAATTAATTTTTTTTTAATGCATAGTGGAAAAATGTATATTTATAACATACCCTCATTTTCCCCCCTACCACCATTTTCCCCCACCCCCCCCTACAGAGAACTTATCCCACAATTTGTTGCATTATCAGAAGTGAATGAATGAGATTTTTGGTTCCAACAAGGCGGTGCAACATGCCATACAAGTAATGAAACCATGGATATGCTTCAATTTTTTTTTTGGCAATCGACTCATCTCAAGAAGTCTTGGGCCCCCTCGTTCCCCTAATTTGAGTATACTCGACTTTTTTTTTCTGTGGGGATATTTAAAGAACAAAGTTAATGAGATAATCCACAATTAATAGAGGATCTGAAAAATGCCATCATGCTAAGGATACAAGAAGTCACTCCCAGCATCTTAAAACGCGTTTCTAAAAATACGCGCAAAACGCCTTCAGCTTTGCTTCGTTAAATTGGTGGACAATTTGAACAGTTAATATAAATGTAAGTTCCAAATTTTTTCCTACGTTTTGTTAAAAGTGCCTTACACCATAAGCATAAAAACATTGTTTTAAAGTTTGTTGTTTTGCGCGTAAAAAAATCACGAATCGTCAGCACGGGAACTTTTAGGACACCCTGTATGTAAGTATTACCTAACAAGAGTTTCCAACTAACGGACCAATCGCGCTTTCCCCCCTGCATTTTTACTATTTGTTTTTACTCAAGTTAAGTAGGCACGGAGTGTAGCTTTTTATTTTGATACTATTTTTCAGAACAATACAAACTAATTATAACTACTACAATATGGATGACATGTACTTTTTTATTTTTATATTTATATTTATCTACCATGTTTTAGAAGGATACAAAATTTTCAATGACCTGAAACTCAGAAACCCTAATCTGAAAACCTTGATTGGACTCGGTGGGTGGGAGGACATGGGGTCGGAGCCGTATTCCCTCATGGCCGCGGACCCGGTCAACAGAATCTATTTCATAAGCAGCGTCGTCACGTTTCTCAGAAAGCATGGATTTGACGGTATAGACATAAACTGGGCATACCCGGCCAACAATGGTGGAAGGCCAGAGGACAAACAGAATTTCGTTATACTCTTGAGGGTGAGTAAAAAAATGATTAGTACTTCGTCTTTGTTTTAGGCTCTCGTTCGAGAGTTTAGTAATTGGTGCTATAGTAAAATTCTAGCTTTGGATTGAAAAATAAAACTATATTTGTCATCTTTTCATCAAGTGAGGCCAGTCAATTTTAAGAGGACTCTCTTGGGAATTTCACATCTTGAAAATCGTAATGTTATTCCTATGGAGAATATTCGCAAGTCAATTACCCCCACAAATTTATTAAAAAGTCACCAGTTTCTTGTATTATTGTAAAGAACGAAATTAACTAAAAGGATAAAACTAATTTGTTTTGTGAAAATCACATATTTATTATTTTTAATAATTATTTAAAATTAGAACTTAATGCTTACTCCATTTTTTACTAGCTTCCAAAAATTATTAAAAATACTAAATATGCGATTTTCACAAAACAAATTAGTTCTATCCTTTTAGTTTCTTTCGTTCTTTATAATTATACAAGAAACTAGTGACCTTTTAATAAAATTGTGGCGGTAATTGACTTGCGAGTGTTTTCCATAGGAATAACATTACGATTTTCAAGATGTGGAATTCCAAAGAGAGTCCTCTAAGAACAGGCGGTGTCGAAAAGTAACGATGAAATAGTCTTCTTGGAGAATCTTTCGAAATTATTGGATCAAAATGGTGAAAATAAACATATTAAAAGTTGACTTCGTAAACATGATTTGGAGTGATGTTGATTACTTTTTACAAAGATCTTTAAATGATTACAATATATCGTAATTTACTTTATGAAAGAGAATGCAATAAAAGTCTATGCAAAGCCTATGAATTCCTATTAAAAGGTTTTCCTTACATTTAATAAGAAACAAATTATTTAGAAGGCAATACTTAAACATACGATTTTTTAAATCATATGTAATTTTTTTATTTATAATCCTATATACTTTTGAATTTCCAATGTATTTCTTTTATCCTTTCAGGAATTGAAAGCGGCACTGGCTCCTCGTGGGCATTTGGTCACTACTACTGTATCTGCAGCTGGATCATGGAACGGACTTGTAATAGAGCTAGCTTATGACATTCCCCAAATTGCTGAGTTAGTAGCAGACCAAACATAGCGTATCTAATTACCAATAAGTTGGCCGAATTCTTTTAAAACCAATAATGCATACAAAAACCGCGGAGAAATACAATGATTCAAAAAGGTTTTGTTTGTAGCTTTAAGGCAACTGC
The DNA here is from genome assembly GCA_023701765.1 of Hylyphantes graminicola. NCBI lineage: Eukaryota > Metazoa > Arthropoda > Arachnida > Araneae > Linyphiidae > Hylyphantes > Hylyphantes graminicola. Next base: position 26,899,151 of record CM043121.1, read on the forward strand.
ATAAACATAGTAATGATGTGAACACTCGTGATTGCAGTTAAGAACGAACTTAACAAAAAATGCCGAGGATTGGAAAGTTAATTTTACAAAGTAACTCTGTTAGTAATTAAAAAAAAAGTAAATAATCACAGTATTTTTTTAGAAGTTTCAAGCTGCAAGAAAAATTGAAATTTTTGTTATCTGACTGTTTTTCAAAGAGAACAAAGTACAAATACTACAAATGAGGTTAAATAGCATTATTAAGGTTCGGCTACACATGCCTCTTTTTGATGAATATGGTTTTTTATTCCAGAGTTCTGGACCAGGTTCACTTGCTGAGTTTCGACTTCCACGGATACTGGGACGACTACACAGGACTCAATGCTCCCCTCTACGCACCACCAGACGCATCCGACATAGACATGCTGGCCAACGTCGTAAGTTGAGTGTAGAGGCATAACAAGACTTCTGACGTTTTGTTACAAGTATTAAAGAATTTAACGATCGAAAAGACTTGATAAACAGTTAGGTTTTTCTTCCTTTAATTTCATTTAATTCCATCCTGTACTTCACTAATGGGTACTCTGTTCCTATCAAACCTGCGGTCGTAATATGAATCGGTGAGTGCAGAAACAACGTCAGTCACACATTTCAAATTTTTCAGGAGTGAGAAAAAACGTAATAACTCCTCTATTTCTGCACTCAACACTCGAAACAAACGTCCTGTATTTACGGAACTACTCAACAGACTAACGTAGTTTTTGCAACCAACACGCATTTTGCCTTTCTACGCTTATTTTCATTGAAAACGAGTTTTCGGATTTTTTTGACTAAAGTGGTTTCTGCACTCACCGATTCAATTGCAAATTATATTTCTTCCAATCATGGACGAACTTTTTTTAAACAATAACTTTGTTCCTAAATAATCCGCGGTCATAATTTCACGTTCATTGATATTTATTTGAGGTTGTACCTACACTCCTTGCCAACCTAAGTTGGATAAATAGAAATATGCTATGGAGGAGATCCTTCCGCGCATGTAAAGAGTTCCATAAATTATTTGTGAATCCATCCAGAAAACATGTTTAAAACATTAATTTAATTTAAGGTCGAACAAAGTTGAATATTATTTAAGAAAATTTTGTAATTTAATCAGAATAAAAAGTGTATTTTGGTTAAATTGTTTTATGATCATTTTGTATGTAAATATTACCTTACAAGAGTTTCCAACTAACGGACCAATCGCGCTTTTCCCCCTGCCTTTTTACTATTTGTTTTTTTCCCAAGTTAGGTTGGCACGGAGTGTATAACGAAATAGAATTTAAGTTTTCACTGTGCTACATTTCAGGATTTCGCTGTCAACTACTGGCTGGAGAGGGGTATGCCCAAAGAGAAGCTCATCATGTCCCTTCCTTTTTATGGAAAGATGTACACATTGGCGAATACTTCTGACAACGAGATCGGCTCGACAGTCACTGAAGTCGGAAAGCCGGGACACTTGAATGGGAACGACGAAGAACTAGGATTCAACGAAGTTAGTTTTTCAGTTTGGATTCCCTAGAGCCCTGGTTTTTAAAAATAAAAAATCGGCCGCTGAGCTGTGCGTTTGAATTTAACGCTTTAAAATTGGCTCTATTGTCACGTGACCGCTGCGCGATAAATATCGTAGATCTGAACGTTTCTAAAACTTAATAGTCGTGGTTTGATGAAAGCGTAAAAATGTGCGAAATTATCGATGTATCCACCTGTGCAGAAGAGATAACAATGGCTTTTCCTCACTAGGTAGCAGTTGAGGATGCATCGATAGGCGGGAATTCTGACAAACCACCCAAGCGAAGATAAAACACGGATATCGCACGTTTTCCATCCTTACATATCAGGACTTAAAGCATAGAATCCTACAGTTTAAAACCTCTCCATTCATGGAGAAATAAACAGTCTATAATATATAGTTATTAGTTAGCTAATCAACATTAGCCCAAACCAGAAGGGATTTTCCAATCAATGTACAAGTATGCTTCTGAATTAATGACCCTTTCGAGTTAGCAGGAAGGGTCACAAAAGGTTATCTAATTACTATTGGCTATGGGCATAGCATATTTGTTATAGTTGAAGATATTAGTTCTTCGACCATTTACAAAATAATATTGTTATTTTTCAAACTAGACAGGCATCGCATTTTGGGCGTTTACGACTAAATACTATATAGTTGGCATCAAGTTAACTTGGCTATCGCTTTACTCGAGCTTGCGGAGTATGGTATGGTATGGTATGGTATGGTATGGTACATATAGATTCCAGCTTGTGTGCTTGTTCAGATAACAGCTTATAAGCTTTCGTCAAGTGGGACAGACACAGAAACAATTTTAACAGTCACAAAGAAAGGAATAACACATAGACAAATAACAACATTTATTGACGGTCACAAACATTCGAACCAACCCTAGCAGCTCCTTAGGCCAGCGTCTTGTGGAGTAACAGTTGGTGAAATTTCTAGGTGTGTCAAAAGAGCCAATTACCAAAAGCTGAAATCAAAATTTATTTCATCTCTGTTTAGCTAACCAGACTATTGTTATGATAGTAGTATACCCGTTTTAATTCCGAACGACATTTCTCATGATAATAAATATGATATATGAAGTACAGATTTATTAATTCTGTAGTTTTTTTAATGTTTTCTAAAGAAATTTTTTTGTAATCTAGTGTAATTCATGTAACATGAGTTTTATTTTGAAGGTTTGCGACAACCTCATGAAGAAACGCTGGGCTTCAGTGTGGGACTCAGACTCTCAAACCCCGTATGCTTACAAAGATGACCAGTGGGTCAGTTATGACGATCAGAGAAGTCTGAATATTAAGGTTCTTTTTTTTTCTTTTCTTTTTAAACTTACATTGCATGGGACATGCATTGGATGGAGACCGAAATTGTAAACAAAACATTAAACTTATATACTGTTACAATGATAATCCTAATATGTTTAATTAAAAAGGAAAATTTTACGAAAATTAAAACTTTATCAAACAAATTAATTTTGCACCCGAGTCTTTATATAAATCTGATGCTACTTTACCACGTGAATTAACGGAAATGGTGACATAACAGTCCTTAATTGACACACACAAAAAAAGTATCCTAGCAAAAGGTTTTATCCTCTGAAAATAATAATTGTTGATAAATCCTAAAATTAAAGTTGCCATGCATTTTATTTTTCAGGTTGACTACCTAATAAAGAAAGGTTTGGCTGGCGCGCTCGTCAGGTCCATTGACACCGATGATCATAAGGGTCGCTGTTATGGAAAAATGTATCTTACTCAGATCAGTGGCTAGCAAACTACTGTCATGATGTCAAAGAATGCCAAGATGCCAAATGTAACTAGTGCTTAAGAAACTTATCTGTAAACTGCTAGAGTAACGTGACTTCTATTTAGTTAAAATATAAGATGAGATCTTTTAAGCCGAGGACCTTGTTTTAAACCAACTTGAGTGTCATCTATCTAGCTTTAGTTAAGAAGAAAGCCAGACATATGTTTCCATGATGTTGTGCCGATTGTTGTATTATTTTTTATGAAATAAACTAGCTCATGTGATGTCGTTTCTAGCTTTATTCTATGATTTAGTTCACCTTTTTAATGCGTATTCAATTCATTGCATGATATTTCATGGACTTTTTGAGCTAAACTATTACACTAATGGTTAATTTATGAAAGATTTTTTTATTTAATAGCATGACTACAATTTTTACTCATTTTGAGATTCAGCCTTTTAAAGTTTTGAGTGTCATAGAAATTAAGGTTTTATCACTTAGTCAGTCATGATCTTATCCGACTTATTATTATATACATTTTCAAACACATAAATTCTTCAATCTAGTATTCTATTATTCTCTCAATAAGCGTAGCGAGGAATCTGAAACTCTATTTTCTTTTTAGCATAGTGTAGATTCTAAAACTGCATTTTACAAAGATAATGAGAAATCTAAAACTCTTCACATTCGAAAGACACAAGTACGTTTCCTAAACACAAGAATAAACCTTTACTTCAAGTTTCTAAGAACGTCCGCAAATAAATTTCGTTATTCCGGCTTTGGTAGTTCCGCAACGCCATCATAACAAACTTGTCATTTTTTATCTGGAATTTGATTTGGTTTAGTGTTTATGATTTCTTGCAAGGGTTTCCCTGATGGGAAAATTGCATTCTTATGTTTATATCACTTTTATAATCAGCTAAGAGTCGATGAACAGGAGATTATAGTAAATTCTCAATGATTTTGGTAGGATCTGTGGTATTAAGAGGATCATTCAACTTTATGTCATTATATTTTCTTAGCAACAAATGTGAACTTAAAAGGAAAATGCTTCACCATCATAAGGAATAGTTATTTGGTTTAAAACATAAAAATGTAAGTATCACTTGAATACTAATCGTCTTTAAAACTATTTTTAAAATATATCACCGAATAAACATAGGGAAGGAAATATATGAAATATTTGATGCATATTAGTGAACAAAATATTGATCAAAATCTAACTTTGTTTTAGTCTAACGTAAAATTTCAACGTATGACTATTTAAACTAGTTTTGTTTCAGGATATTTAAAAATTGCTTAAGTGTTAACGCTAATTATAATTATAAGCAACTCAACTGGCATGCAGAAAAAATATCATAGAAAATAATGGAAGTTTTTTATTTGCAGGGTACTGAATTTTAGATTTTTACTTGTGATTTCTCTATTGCTAGAAATAAATAATTCTAGAGCACAATTTTCTTCTTCATGCGGAAAAAAACACAAATTAAACATTCTTTTGGATACTGCAAATGACTTCATAAGAAAGGCAAAAGATTCAAATCCAACATGTTGTAAGTAAAAAAAATACTTTCACCTTGTTTTTTATTGAATCTTACATATTTAGCAGAGGTTAAAGCAAAGTTACTCATTTAAACCTTCAGTGTTGTTTTTCAGTGAATCACGGACAGTGTAAGAATTGGTTTTCTTTCAGTATTTTATTTGCCACTTACGAACTTAAAAACCTGTCTTCATTTTTCTTTTTAAATGATTATTTTATTTTGAATGTGCAATTGTGCCCGTCCGTTATAAATATTCCCCAACTTTTCAATTCAACAAATCATTAGATATACTATTTAATACAATCTACTTCGAATTGAAAATCGAAGTATTCTTTTCGTCGCATTTAGATTATGGAACAGTAAATGTTTGACTGGGGCCAGTGACTTGGTGGTAGTGCTTGTCAATGCCACGCCACAGGTCCGGGGATCGAATCCCGGATTGGGCAAGGCTGACCCATCTTTTTCGGGTGAAGCTGACGGCCTTACCGGGACATATGCCTAGCACCCCAGAGCCCTCGGCCACGAAAGCTGAAATGGGCACGTCAGGCCTTTGCCCTGTAATGGACTGTTGCAAAGAGGAATTTAGAAATGTTTGAGTGGGATGGCAGGGACAAAGGCCAACACATGGCAAAAGAAGGAAAGCAGAAAAAAAGGTACAAAAACAAAGTGAGTGCAAGGCCCCCCCCCCCCCCCCCCCAAAAAAAAAAAAACTTTGTTCGATTATTAGAGTTACTTGAAAATGCATCTGTGTTTTCTAGCGTTTGGTTCGCCTGATTCACACTACACAGCATACAGTTCAGAAAGTGTCAAAACTTCTGCTCTGCTGGGATCGGCAACAAGCTTGATATCGGCTGCAAAGAATATTTATTCTTCTAGTAAGTTTGCTTGAAAACAATAGTGCAGGAAGGTTTTCACATTATCAGAAATCGATTATCAAATATAAAAAAATACGTCTTTTTTTCACGAAATGATGTCACGAAATCGCTCCGATTAAGCACTTCGTCATGATGACGAAATTTGTTTGTTAGCTGTTTGACGAAATTTGTTTCGTCAGCTATTTGACGAAAGGAATTTCGGCACATAAATAACTAAAGGTTTCTTACTATTTGGTAAAACAAACTTTGTTGAAAAAATAGAAAAAACTATATATATTTATTTTATTTAATCGCTTTAACTATTTGTATTTTTGTGGCTGAATTTGTCTTTAATTCCCAGGAAATGTATTGGCAATATGTGGAATTATTTCTAAATTTTTGCGCAAAAGTTGATATATTAATAGGGAATTACAATTAATTTAGAATATTTTTCGACGGTAGTAGGAGTGATATTTACTTTTTTATTAAGTCTTTTAGTTATCGAGTCAATGATACTGCCATATTAGTTGCTTCTATACAAATCAATGGTTTGGATACATACATAGGAGTTCAGATTATAGAAATTTATCTGTAGAACAAATAATTAATGCTTGGCTTGTTTTCTCTCCTTAAAGCAAAGAAAAGTTTGCAAATCTCAAAAACCCCATAGATATAATAGGCTATTGATATGTGCACCAAGATCACTACTTGTAAAAATCGAGCACATTAAGTTGCCCAAAATTTTATATAGTGTTTTTTCCCGTGCATCATTAAATTTTCAGCCTACCAAGGTGTAATCTTTGCATTTCTAGAGTCTCATGGTGCCAAGTATAAACTGGTGTGCTACTTCACCTCTTGGGCTTTCCAGAGGAAGGGCGAAGGTAGGTTCGATCTCTCCGGATTCCAACCGCACTTGTGCACACACGCCATATACGCCCTCGCAAAGCTGGAGAACAACAGGATAGAGTCCCGTCTGCCTGACATAGATCTTCCTGAATACTTGAGTGAGTTGTTTAAAGAACATTAACCTATTAACAACGCGATATATTTTCAAGAAAATGGTCGTAAAAGTGCCTGTATTTTTATCCCAGAAAGTAGATAAAAATATGAGAATGAACAATATATGTATTCACTTTTAATTTTTCATTTGCTTTTTTGCTTACATTTTTTGTTGCAAAAAGTTAGCTAATTATATTTGCGTTTAAATTGGTGGATTTTAGTTGGACTAAGTGGTGGACTATGTTAGCTTTAAACTTAATAGTTGAAAAGAGTGATATCCACTCTTATAGGAGAAGTGCATTTTCGACACTGGAAAGGAGTGAAAATTAACTCAGACTGAGTTACAATCACTCGTTTGTTTTAAGAGTGCACTTTCAGTCTTTTATTACTACTGAACACTCCCCCCATAAGTATTTTAATTCGTGTATTAAAGTTTTCTTCAATCGTATTGAACAAGTAACGTCTGTAATGAATGTCTGACATTGAACATGTGAAGCTGAAGGCCTAGCACGACAACTATTGAACTCAGTGCTCCCAGGCGGAGTGTAAGAGGCAGAAAAGGTAACGCAATAAATAAAACGAGGGAAAGCAATTTGAAACGAATCACAATATTTATTAATAGATACTAGGTAGACAATAGGTTATTATCACAATATACAGTAAGTATGCATGCAAAACTAGGTATAGGGTCAGGATCAGTTTAAGGGTGGGTCAATCCATTACAATTCACCCAGACCTGTTGCTCGACATTTTTGATTTTCCTAATTTTTTTACCATATATTTCGTAATACTAGGTGAGTTCAAAGCTGAAGTAAAAAAAAATTTGGAGCTCATAATTTTTTGCGGCCATTTTAACCTTGCTTCAAAGACGATTTTCGGCTGAAAACTGCTTTCGCTCAAATGCATATAACTCTGTTGATATCAAGACGAAAGAACAAGATAAGAATAATGCTATAAATAGTTTGCCAGCGCATAATATTACCAAATTAGCGAGGAAGCGGGAGATAAAAAAAATCACAACTGAAAAATGAAAATTCGCTTAAAACGGGAGTTTTAGCACTGAAAATGGGGTTAAAGGAAAAAAGACTCGCCTTTATTTCTTTCTTGTATAGACTATTTGTGGAACTACTTGTTGTAAAAGTTTAATGATTGGGGAATTTTTCTTTATTTTTTTTAAAAAAATTCAAAATTGATACAGGTAGTAAATCTTTGTGACATAAACAAGTGATGAAATTTTGTGTTGTATTTCGGGCTGGTTCCAGAGATACAGGGCTTCAAAAATTGTCAAAAACTGCATTTTCCCACTCTTTAAGATCGACTATCTCAAAAGGAACTGAATGAAAATATTTGAAATTAATACAGGTAGTACCTCTTTATGACATAAACATGTGACAAAAACTTTGTACTGTATTTTGAACTGGTTCCAGAGATACAGTTCATCAAAGTTGGGTAAAATCTGCACAACAGACTCCTCAAAATGTAACAGTTTTCAATGGTAATATTCCGTGAATGGAATGCGAATACTTAACTGAAATATTAATTGAAATGTTCTAATCACTTAATAAATTTAATTTAGACAAGGCAAGCTTAAATTTAGGAAGAAATGCCTTTTTTTTTGTAAATTTGTCTTGCCTAAATTAAATTTTTTAAATGATTAGAACATTTCGTTAAATATTTAAGTTAAATATTCGCATTCCATTCACGGAATTTTACCATTGAAAACTGTAACATTTTGAGGGGTCTGTTGTACAGATTTTACCCAACTTTGATGAACTGTATATCTGGAACCAATTCAAAATACAGTTCAAAGTTTTTGTCACATGTTTATGTCATATAAAGGTACTACCTGTATTAATTTCAAATATTTTCATTTAGTTCCTTTTGAGATATTCGACCTTAAAAAGTGGACAAATGCAATGACAATTTGAACAGTTTTTGAAGCCCTGTATCTCTGGAACCAGTCCGAAATACAATACAAAATTATTATCACATGTTTATGTCATAAAGTTTTACTACCGGTATCAATTTCAAATTTTTTCACTTAGTCCTTTTTGAGATATTTTACGTTAAAAGTGGCGAAAATACGATTTTCAGCAATTTTGAAAAATTGTAAAAAAATAAAGAAAAAATCCTCAATCTTTAAACTTATACAACAGGTAGTTCTACAACTGGTCTATACAGGAAAAAATATCTAAGTCGAGTCTCTTTTCCTTTTTCCCCATTTTCAGCGCTAAAATTCCCGTTTTAAGCGAATTTTCATTTTTCAGTTGTGGGTTTTTTTTATCTCCCACTTTCTCACTAATTTGGTAATATTATGCGCTGGCAAAACTATTTATAGCATTATTCTTATCATTTTCTTTGATCTTTCGTCTTGATATCTATGAAATCAACTGAGTTATATGCATTTAAGTGAAAGCAGTTTTCAGCCGAAAATCGTCTTTGAAGCAAGGTTAAAATGGCCTCCAAAAAAATTATGAGCTCCAAATTTTTTTTTACTTCGGCTTTGAACTCACCTAGTATTAGGAAATATGTGGTAAAAAAAATTAGGAAAATCGAAATTGTCGAGCAACAGGTCTGGGTGATTTGTAATGGATTGATCCGGTTACAATATCGGGGTTACAGTCACGACTAGCAGAGTACCTAGTATCTGCAAAGGAGACATACAAACCGTGTGTCTGAAGAATCATTCTCGGGTGGGCAAGCTAGGTTACACCTGGGATAACACGCACTATCCCGAATAGCGATTATCTGGCCGATGTACTCTCTCTATGCTGAGTAAACGACCCCTAACTGACCTAAGACATTCAAACTCAAAAATCACTTTAAAAGAACTCAATAAAAAATACTTGCGACGCGGACTAAACGATAAAAGCAATGAGGCTAAAATATAAGAGATTAAAAGACAAGAGTAAGATGCCAGGGACATGGAAATAAATGCCCCGTTTCTCTTTTAATTTATACAGAAGGTGTTTTTATTTCATTACAATATCCTCTCTGTAAAAAACAGCTTATAGCCGAATTTCTCGATGTAAGACATAACTTGGGTAGTTTAGACTTCTTAAATGCAAAAGTCACCAATAACCCTCTTATAACTCAGCTATGGTGTGACGATATTCAATCGAACCAAAGCCTAATTGAGAATATGAAAGGTTTCCAGACACGAACGAGGCAGAGCGTAGTTTGTTTGAGGGGGAGGGGTAGAAGACAATGTTTGTCGGGTGCGAAGTCACTACATAAGCGTGGCCTTTCTAATTTAGACGAATCAGCTACCGAGAGGGTTTTTTTGGGGTTATAAAAGAACTTTGACTTCAAAGTAGGTTTGGCCGTTCCAATTGTCCATACTTCCTTAGCATATTCCTCCAGTGACTGAAAAACACCGTCGTATACATTGTTGACGTCGCAGAGCAAAACTAATTTCAAACTCCTTTTAGATGGCTACCAAAAGTTCAATGACTTGAAAAAGAAGAATCCAAATTTGAAAACCCTGATCGCCATCGGTGGTTGGGCCATGGGATCAGCACCCTTCTCAATCATGGCCTCTGATAGGACCAACCGGGCCATCTTCATCGAAAGCGTTCTTTTATTCCTCAAGCAGCATGGATTCAATGGTTTAGATATGGATTGGGAATGGCCAGTTGCCAATGGTGGTAGACCGGAGGATAAACAGAACTTTGTCGTGCTTCTCAAGGTAATAATTAGTATATTTTCTCACAAAATGAAATAAACTGTACGATAATGCACTTTTCTTGTTATTTTGTATATTTGGTAGGTCCGGAACTCTAAATACTTCAGCAATTGGCATAAAATATTGTAGCAAGATAGTAACTGCACTGCACAGTTCCGTTTCATTATAATTATAGGTCTACTTCCTCGTACAGAAATGGAATGCTTAAATTACCAACAGTTTCCAAACTGAATGTTATCCTTAAATTGATAATATCCATCAATCTTAGCCTACATCCTTTAGAAAATTCTTCTAAATTCTACTTCTCGACTGAGTCAATCCACAGATAAATTCTACCTGTCAGAGCTTTAAAAAATATATATAATTTTATAAAATAATTTATTTTGACATTTTAACGTACAAATGAACAAATATGTCTTATATTGCAGGAATTAAAAGCAGCATTGCATCCAGAAGGATTTTTGTTGACAAGCACAGTCTCGGCGACAAAATATTACATCGATATGGCGTACGACATTCCAGCAATTTCCGAGTAAGTTATGGAAAAACGACTAAAACAACGTAAAGCATTTTTACTACATTTTTGTGTAACTGTTAGTGAAAATATGCGATGATACACTCTCAGAAATAACACTTTCATTTTTGACGATTCTTTAATCTTCAAGCCTCATTTCGTTAATTTTTAGGATTATTTCGTCAAACTATCACGTGATTTTTGAGTAAACGCGAATCCTCACTTTAACGTTCTAGATTTGACGATTCTGTATCTTGATTTTGATCAAACTGAATCTCATTACTGTACTCAAATGCTCAAAAATGACGAAATGTTTCTTTAGATTAGACGAAATTCGAATCCTCATACAAAGGACAAAAAGAATTTCCTCACTTTGAGGAAAGAAAAACTCGGAGCATTTGCCAGTAAACGGCATCGTCAAAATTAAGGAAAATTTCTTTGTTTTTGAGTATTCATTTCTGAGAGTTTATGATGGACTAGAATCAGTTCTGTATTAGTATTGTTCCTATGTTTGACTAGAGAGCTGGATCAGATTCATTTGCTAAGCTTTAATTTCCACGGACACTGGGAGCCAGTCATAGGCCTCAACGCGCCACTCTACGCAGCACAAGGGGCGTCAGATCAAGACAAACAATTGACAGTGGTAAGTTAGAAGTTAAATTTATAATAGTTGTATCCAAGCAATACCACCTAGACTAGAAGGCCGAAGAACTAAGCAACACAACGTCACACTAGTAGACCAATTTCGATTTGTTGACCAATACATCGTATCTTAAGATGACGTCGCAACTTCATTCATCGTATCTTAAAAATTTATTCAAATACAAGGTCTAGTCACGAATGATCATTGGTCAAAACCACAGAATCGGTCCACTAATTTGACGTCAAGCATTTAGTTCGCCGGCTTTCTAATCTTGGTGGTATTGAATGTGTGTGTGGTGTGCTTGTTTTGTGCCGGGGATGCTTCAGGTTGCGTCCCGTGGCTTCGGTAAAGATCGTTGCTTAGTGCTAGAGCTACGTGATGCAATGGAGCAGTCCCACGGAAACTAGCCAGATTGTATGGATGAGCATTCCTGCATTGGCAGTATTCTCATATTAGTTTTGCATGTTTGTTTGCGGAGCAAACAAATAGGACAACAAAATAGGAAACAAATAGGAATTGCGTAGCAATTCCCGGAGGTTGGCGAGCGGTCGCGAGCTGGGGGCTTTGCCCCCTAGTAATACACAGTTAATAATAACGTACACTCTTAAAACGAACGAGCGATTTTAACTCAGTCTGATTAATTTTCACTCCTCCAGTCTGGAAAATGCACTTCTCCTTTTGGAGTGGATCCTTTGTGTGTTAAACCCCCGACAGGATCACTCCAAACGAGTGATTTTAACTCAGTTTGAGTTAATATTCATTCCTTTCCAGTGTCGAAAATGCACTTCTCCAACTGGAGTGGATTTCACTCTTTTGTTTTAAGAGTGTAACGTTTTTATTGTTGCCTTAGCTTTTGTTGTCCTAACTTGTTATTCAGAAGGACATTGTGTGATACGTACTAAATCTAGGAGAGAAAAAATCATCTATGATTTTATTCACACAAGTTTTTGAATTTCAGGATTTTGCCGTGGACTACTGGCTGAAGGGTGGCGCCCCGAAGGAGAAGCTTATTCTGGGGATGCCCCTTTTCGGACGAAGCTTTACTCTCGCTAATCCGAACGAGAACGGAGTACGCGCACCGGCCGCAGGATCCGGGGAGAGCGGCAGGCTGAACGGAGACCGAGAGATACTCGGGTTCAATGAGGTGAATCACGGCCGACTTAACTATAGTAGGTCTATCTTGAATGCAAGCTTGGCAAACATTTTCATCCCCTTCCCAGCATGCGGTTTTCTCCGAAACGGTGGGAGCGTGTTTTTCCCCACCCGACGACATGGGGAAATACTAACTGTTTTGATTGTAAGCCTCATGCTCGCAAGGATTAGATAAGCGATGCCCCCCCCCCCCTTTTCGTAGAAAACCCAGTGAAGGAAGGGGGAAGAGTCTTTTCGAAGCTTACGTTCACGCTGGAAATGGTATAACAAGGACAGAAGGACTCTCTTTGACGTCACACTCTCCGCGCGGTTCGCACTGTCAGCTGTTCCGAAAGAGAGGAAAGAAACCTGTTTGGAACTTTCTTATCTTAGTATTATTAATATATTCTGAAATTTTTAGGAAAATTGAAGTTATCAACTATCTCTTTCCCACTCAATCAGGCTGTAGTTTTTTTTTTAATTGCTCTTAACTACAACAATAGTCTTCGGCGAATGGTCAAACATATAATTGCCATCGCACTTCACTCTTAAAACTTCACTTCCATGCAAATTTAAAACTCAGTAAAAGTTTAATTTTAATTAATGATGACTGGTTTTGGTAGATAATACCTTGGCATCCGAGCAAATTTCTCGAAACCGGTTTCCCTTTTTTTTTTTTGTAGCTCCCTCTTGGAGGTTGGAACTACCTGTTTTGATGCTTAGATTATAGTCCGACCACGCTAAGTTGGCAATCAAAATATTTACATTGTGGACGATTCCACTTTGAATTGAGGTTTTTAAGCAGAAGAATAAAGGGTTGCCAGCTCAAGGCGTTTGGCGAGAAGAGGAGATTGTTGGTCTAGTTCAATCTATCACACTAGAGCTACACATCAGTTATCGGCGATAGAGGATTGTTGTTGATTGCTGGTAGCGGTTAACGATTACACGTGTATTTCTTTGATATTTTGATTCGTGGAATAACTAAATCTATGATTATTTTACAGAAATTTAATTAACCATTGCTAAAAAAAAGTTCAAAATTAATAAACAAACTCGTAGTTAAGTTATAAGTTCCAATGAGAAAATTTCCCAGTATACTTCTATGAGTTTTTTTTTTCATTTTGATGAAGGGTTTTAAAACTTAAAATATGACTGACTAGAAATTACACCGAGGGACGCTATAACTTAAATATTAATGGGAAATATAAGAGTAATCCCGATGCAAGTTAGATCTTCGATTGATAGTCCGTTTCTAAACCGTAAAGAAATATGCGCCCAAAAGCAATGAATCGCCAAACATAGTAACTCTTGCCCAAAACCTTCCTTACCTTTTTTCGAAGTGGACTGGTCCACAATGTAAATATTTTGATTGCCAACTTAGCGTGGTCGGACTATATAAATAATTTGAGCTTTCTGTGATTGAGTGTTGTTGTGGTTTCCGTGATAACAATAAGCAACAGCAAATGTTCGTGGTTTGTTAATCAATTTTTATTTTTTCAAAATGCAAAATAGCTTACACAAACCTAACTACAGCAACTGAAATAAAGTAAAAAGCATCTGTACAAAATATAAATTATATAAAAAATGCATTCGATCAAATTTTTACAATCATAGTTTAAATGCAGAAAATGTCAGTTATAGGTACAACGTGAAGCGGAGTAATTTACATATACATAAATCAGATCCGCCGCAATATTTTACATGCCACATATCCACATAGTATGCAAATCTAAATTTATTTACTGATTTTTTATACTTAGTGCGACGAATCGCATGTATTCAGAAATGCGGATGTAATGATAAGAAAAAGTCTCGTTACTTCAAGTCTAAGGATGAAAGTGGTTAATAAAAACTTCATTCCGGCATTTAATCCTGTAATGCATGAAAACTTTTTTTCATTCCAAAATATATATATATATATGTATATTTAATACTCATGCATTAAGGGAAAAATATTGAAAAAAAATTAACTGCCCTGTGATTTAAATAATTTCACTTTATAATTTCTGCCATATGGCAAAAAGCAACTACAAAATTCCAATTTTGATAAGAATGATTAGAAAACTACTAACTATATTTCAAAATAACCCTTTTGAGCTAATATTATGTTTTCAAAACAATTTATTTGTATTTATGTAGTACTAATATGTATTATAATACTTTGAATACTGCCAAAGACGTAACTTCACAACAGTTATTAACTTCACTCTTTAATTTTGAATACACTTTTGTTACTGTCATCTATGAGGGTTATTAGTAACTTAAACTTCAAAATGGAATGTAATAGATGAAAAAACACAAATTTTTCAAGAAGGAGCTCTAATTTAATAGAATAAAGTGGATTATGTTACTTGTTGCCATATGGCAACACTATGCATTAGAAGGTTAAGATTAATCGTGGACTTTCTTGTCAATGTTCTTGTTAACATATACTATGGAGTTCAGTAGTAAGAATCTGAAAACATTTTCCCCTTCAGATTTGTGAAAACCTGTCAAAAAGACGCTGGGCTTCTGTGTGGGAACCCGATGCATGGACACCCTACGCTTACAAAGGAAATCAGTGGGTTGGATATGATAATCAGAGAAGCCTCAACTCGAAGGTGAGAAACAATGTACGGATTAGAACGGATAGGACATAAATTTAATGAATATTATGTATCGTTTTGTTTTTTCAAATAGGGGGAATTACTGACGCCTAACCCGATTTTCAATTTTGGCTTTTAAATTTTAATTAAAAATACTTATAGGGTGCGCACTTATCTGTGCGTTAATGTATCCCATTTATACTTCATTCAGTACTGCGCAATATTTATCATTGAATTTTTGTTACGTAACCCTCAAATGCAATATTTAAAAATATATCTTGACACTTGTGTTTGATCGATTGTATATGATCTTGTAGCTATTAAAAACGTGTATAAAACGAATGGCCAATTAGGAAAGTATAGATTTTAAGCAAAAAAAATATATATCAGAATTTTCAACACACATAAAATTACTTTTGAATCATGAAAATGTATTTTAGCTAGTATTTAAAAATGTGCAAAATTATGTCATTTGACTGTTGAAAACATATCAGGTGTAGCGTATCATTGATATTAGACTTAAATGGATATTGGAAATAAAAATATGTCACTTGGCTACACCATAATATATAGTTCCTGCAGCAGCCAAAAATATAATTAAATATTTCTTCACACAACCGTTGCAGATAAGGTGCCATTACTATTGTGACACCAAGTACAAAACTTTTAACAGTGTAGTACTTACTAGGGTGTATATATCTATCAATTTCAAGTTTTATAAGAGCTGCAAATGAATTATAGGAAGTGATTCTATTTGCAGGTCGAGTACTTGATGAAGAAAGGTTTGGCCGGTGGTTTGGTGTGGTCCATAGATACCGATGACCACAGAGGCGAATGCTACGGAAAGAAGTACTACCTTCTCAATTTTGTATCCAGCAAGCTGCTGTCTTGATGAAACAGTGAAGGAGGAATGGGAGTAGAGGCGTAGTAACCCCTTTCCACGTTTGCCCAATATCTAATAGGAAAATAAACTTTGGTCTTTTTAGTGTAAAAGGCTGCCGACAACTGGTCGATTTTGGCACTTAACAGATACATTTTTAAATCATGTAAGCGTTAAAAATAGATACCGAAGTTGAAAAGCTTTTTTTTTTCAATTTGTAAAAACTCAATATTTGTTTTTTCGAATAATTTGAGGATTGTCAATAAACATCCCTTCGATATCCTAAAATATACTTTTATGAATAAATGATGTTGTATTGCTGAAAAATGTGTTCATTGATAAACTTCAACAAATTTATCTCTTACATTTGTGAAAAAACGAAATTCCTTCTTCTGCTCACTATTTAAAAAAGCAATATCTTATCAATACTTTTTTTCATCTTTAATGATAGGAAAATATGAATGTTGGCTTTTTTTCCATAAAATAACTCCTAATAACCAAGCCGTAAATTGACAAATATTTATATTCGCTGCGTACGATGTCGCCCTTAACGGTTGCGTTGGGTGCCTATTCAGGTGTGGCTCGTCACCTGACTGTGGTTCTAAAATACGACGCCCGTCGCCAATAGCCCTCGTGTAGCTCTAGTGCGACGATAATTCAAACCAAACCAAACAAATACTTATACGAAGCACTTAAGTGGAAAATACAGGGTGTTCCATAATTGACCGGAATAGTATAGGACGCAATTCCTAAATATTTACCCGGCCCCCGCCAATGAAAAACGGCTAACTAATTGGCCGCCCTTTCGGTCGTGCATGAAATCTTGCACTGGAGCTACACAAGAATGTAGTACTTTTAGTTTGGTTTGTTTGAATTTACATCTGATAAAAATTACAGGTTCAACTAGTTTTCAAAAAAAAAAAATTAGGATGCTGTTCATTTTGATAGGTTGTTGCATTATTGTTAAAAAAAACTTGATGTTGACCATCAGTTTAAACATAACAATTATTGTATTTTTCATATTTATGCTGGGTAGGTATGTACATATATATTCCGGCTTGTGTGCATGATCAGAGACCCGCTTATTGGTTGGTTGGTTGGTGGACATATATTTTCAGGCTTGTGTGCTTGGTCGCAAGGACCCGCTTATAAACCATCGTCAAGTAGGACAGCACAAGACACACACAAACACTTATGACAGATGTTGCCATCTGTCGCCACCTCCGCAATTTAGACATGTCCCTGAAGGGTAGGGAAATTTTCTCCATTGACCTGTACCCATGGTGAACTGCGCAATGACCGCCCACAGGACTTTCGGACCCAACAGATTTTACGAGCACGTACTCCGCATATACTCGACAAACACAAACATCCATGCCTGAACGGGATTCGAACCCGGACCCAGCAGCTCCAGAGGCACCCGCTTATAAGATTTCGTCAAGTAAGACAACCACAGAAGGACTTATTACTGACAGAGAAAGGAAGTACACCCAGGGCGAAGGCGGGAATCGCACCCGTTACAGCGCGCAGACTGCTAGCGTAATTGTCTGCGATCCAAACCATTACAACATCCGGGCACCTGCTTATTTATATTAATAAAAGGAAAAAAATAGTAAACAGCACAAAGAAGGAGGGTTTGTATGGCTTAACGGTGCATGTATGTGTAGTGGTTCTGCTATTGTTTTTTATGGGTCGATCCTAAAAAAGAATCGACCCTTCAAAAATTTGTTCATGTGTTTGCAAATAAAGTTGAAAACAAACGAAAATATAGGGTGGGTGAAATTATGTGTTTACTCATACTACGATATTTTCTACATATCCGCCATTAGCAGCAATAACGTGACGCAGTCTTAGAGCAAAATTACCGGCCGCCTGTTTGAAAATTTCTGGTGGGATGGCGTCACATGCAGCAGAGATGTATTGCTTTAGTTCCTCAATTGTTTCGGGATTGCGACGGTACACTTGATCTTTTAAATATCCCCACAGAAAGAAATCACAGGGGGTCAAGTCTGGTGAAAGAGGAGGCCAATCCATACCACTTCCTGTATGTGTGGGATAGTCCAATGCAATCACACGGTTATTGAAATGTTCGCTCAAGAAATTAAACACGTCGGCCGTGCGATGGGGTCGGGCACCGTCTTGCATGAACCACGAAGTGCTTTCAGCGTCATCTAAGGCATTTTGAATCGCCACAAATTCACGAAGAATCTCTAGGTAGCGGAGGGCAGTAATAGTTCCGGTTCTGAAAAAGGGGCCAATGAGTCCTTTGGACGAAATGGCGGCCCAAACCATTACTTTTGGTGGATGCAGAGATGATGGAACTGCAACATGGGGGTTTTCTGTTCCCCATATGCGCCAGTTCTGTTTATTAACGTAGCCATCCAGCTGAAAGTAGGCTTCATCCGAAAACCAAATGTTGTCTACATTTATATCACCAACATCAATCATTTGCACCATATCGTTAGCGAATGTCTCCCGTGAATTAATTGAAGCAGCGGTGAGAGGTTGCCGAGTTTGAATTCTGTATGGAAACATGTGCAAGCCCTGCCGCATGAGACGATACGTCGACGTTGGCTTGATTTGAACCGTAGTTGCAACACGGCGGACGGATATACAAG
Organism: Hylyphantes graminicola; assembly: GCA_023701765.1. NCBI lineage: Eukaryota > Metazoa > Arthropoda > Arachnida > Araneae > Linyphiidae > Hylyphantes > Hylyphantes graminicola. Next base: position 26,917,885 of record CM043121.1, read on the forward strand.
GCTGCTTTCGTATTACTGTTTCCACCAGCTGAGCATTAGCAGTGGTTGTTTGCGAAAATCTTCTCCCGACAAATCCAGCTCTCTCATCATTCACGTTCCCAGTTCGTTGAAATTTTTCAAACAGCATCCTTATTGTGTCGAATTTTGGTCCTTTGGTAACATTAAACTTCTTTTTGAAACTCCGTTTTGTTGCATTAACATTGTGTTCTAGGCGGTGAAATTCCAACACCAAAAAAATCCTCTCCTCTAAAGAATAAACCATATCTTCACAGCAAGCTGGAGATTAATGAAAAGCACACGCTTTCAGCAGAAAGGCGATTTAAATATTCCCCGACTCCTCGCGACACTTTTCCCATCAGCCAATCAGGTGAATCTGGTGACTGTTCGCTACACTGACGTCATGGTTCTGTTTTGTTGAAGCCAAATGTTCATGTCATATTGAGCCAAGTTGCCAAGCTGTAGTTTATTTATTTTACAAGCACGACATTTTGATTTTCAATCAGAAGTATAATTAGTATTTGACAAAAAGTAGAAATAGAAATATTTTTTTGACATTTGTTCTTATTTTTTCGATAAAAAATGTGGAAAAGTCGTTTTTTTTTACAAAAAATTGTTACTTAGAGCCCATTTTCCACACAAGATTTATTTATATATCTTAGACAAAAATCATTTAGCACAGCTTTTAGTTCAATTTTAAGTGTTATAAATAAGCAATTTTTATGGATTTTCTTTCTTAAATTCAATTTATATACATAAAAGGCAAAGTCCTAACTCACTGATTGACTCACTCAACGCCTAGCCAAAATTACTGAAGGTACAGCTACCAAATTTTATTAAAATATTCTTTTTATGTCGTAGGTGTCACTTGAATAGCGATTATAATTTACCGATGGAGTACTGGCCAGTGGGGAAGGGATCAATTGGTATAAAATAATTGTTTACATAAAAAAAATATCCGTTATTAAGGGTACACCCGTGCAACGCCGGGTTTATAAAGCTAGTACTTTTATATATCATTTGCAATAAGTAAAGTAGATGGGTAAAATTGCCTCTTTTGTTCTAAATGTGAAAGCTAAACTTTATATCACCCTTTAATTTAATTTTGAAAAAAAAATTGGGTAGTACCAAGGCCACCTAGAAGAACAGGCCAGGACAGCTGTCGAACTTTGCCGAGTCACGTGACCAAATGATCCCTCCTTTGGTCACCTGACTCAGCAAAGTTCTACAGCGTCACGTGACCAAAGGAGGGATCTTTGGTCACGTGACTCGGCAAAGTTCGAAAGCTGTCCTGGCCTGTTCTTCTAGGTGGCCTTGGTAGTACCCTTTACAGCGCGCGGACTGCTAGCGATATGGCCTGCGATCCAAACCCCTCGGCCATCGATCCCCACATGACACCCTAAATTGTCTCCGTGTTGGTAGATGGTGCGATTGGTAGGTTCAGTCTCTACCCTACTATGGAACTAATTGGTCCCAACACATGCACATTTCGACAAACTGTACACTTCTATCGCAAAACGTTTAGCTCCTTCCAATTTTCAAACATCCAGCTCGAATTTGAAACACACCAAATTATTTAAATCGAAATCCAAACACAAAAATTCCATTTTCGTAGTTATTAATCATTTTTAGCTGTTTTAGGAACTGTGATGTAACAGAATCTGCAAATTGTAAAATTACTAGGCAATATGTCGATTCAACCAAACCGAACTCAAAACAAATGCATCCCTTCGTCAACACATTCTCGTGCTGCCCTAGTTCAAGTATGCAACCACGACCAAAACCCGTGATCAATTGGCTTTTTACTATTTTTCGGAGGGGCCGGCTCAATATTTCGGAATTGCATCAATTCCTATTCCGGTCAATTATGAAACACCCTGTAGTTATGTTCTAAAATAAATGCATAGTGAGTTAACTTATTGCAATTATGTGTTTGCAATTTTTAAATTAAATCTAAATGTAAAAATAATTACAAACAAAAAAATGCATATAAGGAACTTCAATTTAAAATAGTTACGTTTTTTAAAAAAAAATGCAGTGAATTGTAACTTATTACAATTAAGTGAGTGCAAATTTTAAGTTAAATCTTAATGTAATTTAATTATAAATATATAAATATCAATAAAGTTGATGTTGTTCAAATGTTTTCATTTGTAGCATAGTATTACATTGATATATATTGTTCTAGTGTAATGGTTATAATTTTAAACAAGGCCTTAAAATGATTAACGGGGTGTGGCACGGCCTACTCAACTACTAAGGCCAAAGAAGCTCTCTTAAACACGCTCGGCGACGAAAAATTTGACATCATACTTCCGAGTAACGTTGTTCCGAAGATGAAGAGAGTTTGTCTCGAAACCTGTTCGGAGCCACTCATTCACGGCTGACAACAGTTTTAGTGTTCCGAATGCGCCCGAACTATTTTCTCCATCTTCGGCACTCGGAACTGTGACGTCAAAATTTCCGACAGCGCTCATGTTTGGGAGAGCTTCTCCGGCCTTGTTTTTAAGTTGTCAGTGGTTATGGTTGGAGAGTGCTTATGTTTAAGGCCTCTTTTAAAATTACCACTCTGTACTAGAGAACCCTAGTCCATTTCTTTTTAGGGTTTGTTCTAAGGCTCGTAGTCCTTACCAAGGGCTACAAAATATTAGCAAAAGGCTATAGGTTGGAGATGGAAGTTATAGGGAGATAAGACAAGAATGTACGATCGTGCTGATTTGTTCTGGCTAAACAAAATGAAATTAACGAGAAATAACTCAAAAACTTAGTTCTTAGCCTTAGTCAATTTTTAGGAGAACAATGAGAACACATATCAGCTTGTGTCAATTTTGGTTTGCTTTACTGACGTCACTCGTCAAAGGCCCGTCCGTGGCCGAGTGGTTAAGGCATCAGCCTCATGATTCAACCTTCTCAGGTTTGAATCCCACTTACTGCCAGTCATCCTATAAATCGGATATCTGTACTGGAAAGAGTAGAAAAATCCAACTCGTGATGGATGGGCCCGAGTACACTGGGACAGACGTGCTCGTTAAATCTGTGGAGTCCAAAGTCCCGACGGCGTTCGCGTACGATGTCACTCGAAGTTTCCGTTGGGTGCTGGTTCAGGTGTCGACCTCGTCACTTGACCAGGGTTCTAAATTACAAGGCGTCTATTGGCTTGTTAAAGCTTCTACAAGGAGGCTAGAAATAGGCAGCCGTAAACGATTACACTACCACTACCACTCGTCAAAATGGTAATTAGGGGGCCCGGATGGCCGAGTGGTAAGCATCGCAGGCCAGCAGTCTGCGTGCTGTAACGGGCGCGGGTTCGATTCCCGCCTTCGCCCTGGGTGTATTTCCTCTCTTTGTGACAGTAAAAAATCTTTCTGTGTCTGTCTTACTTGACGAAGACTTATGAGCGGCTCACTGAGCAAGCACACAAGTCGAAATATATATGTAAAATACCCTACATGTTAATTAGTGGGGGAATTTATTACAAGATATGAGGGGATTCTAGCCTTGGACTTGACACTTATTGAACTCCATCAAACATTAAAATGTCAAATACTCACTGTTGACAAGTACTAAACCTCATCAAATATTCAAAAAGGATACTTTTTACTGTAAACTTACAAAGTTAGTGGTTGATACGACACGCAGACAGTGAAGTTACACAAAGGAATGAAACTTTATGTGAATTAAAGCACGACACATGCCAGGACACTTCCTCCAAAAAAATAAAATAAACCTTTAATTCTTTTGTTCGACAAAACGAAATGCCTCAAAACGCTGTTGTTTATTGATACATCAAGACCGCACATCCGGAACATTGTGTTTGAATTTCGTCAAATTCCGAAATTTCTACATTTTGTGTGGGTTTTTCAGTGAATGCGCGACGGAGGTTTATTTTTGAGCATATCGCTTTTGTAATCAGTTTTGAGGATGATGGAGAACTGATTGTGTGGACCGCGTGTTTTCCGAAGACCACAAACCGAGTTATCGTTTATCCTTGGTGAAATATCCGCTTTCATAAAACAGTAAATAGCGTAACAGCAAAATATATTTTATACATAATCTTCGTTTCGGGACGGACTTGGATTCGAGAAATGTAAGTTGTATTCATAATTTATGCTTGTAGGGTGACACCAGGGTAGTTATTGGACCAAAATCATATTTTTTATCTCATAGCTCCCACATTTAAGTAACTCTCTAACCAGTAGTTCTTTCTATTATGACTATTAGATATATCTGTCAAATACCCAGTGCCGAAAGTGTGAGTAGACGCGGGGTGACGCGTCACCCCCTTTTTCAAGAAAATGGCTATCCATCCCCTCCACTTCTTGGTATCTCTCAAATCCATTTTGAATAGAGGGGGGATGAGGCATGACATTCTAATTGAAGGCATCCCCCCACTTATTTTTTTCCCACTTTTACCACTGCAAATACCATTATTAAAAAGTACTATTTCCTTTGTAGAAGTTGTAAAAAATAAACCTGTGTAAAAAAATTACTCGCCAATTGGGGTAACTATTGAACAGTAGTTTTTAATTTGTTCTGCATAGTACGCTAAAGGGGTAAATTGTGTGTGTGTACCATAGTACTGTGTATTTGATAATTTGTTAACACCATATGGCTTTTATAAATGTATAATAGTGAAAATTAGTAAAAATAAAAAAAAACATTTAAATTTCTCCTTTTTTTCAAGTTCAAACATTGCTTGCATATGAGGTGTTTCTTAATCCTACGAAATATACCAAGTAAATTTAAGAGGATTAAGCATATTGCCATGTTGTCTGTTTTACCCCATCGCATTTTCAACAAATAACCCTGAACTAAACAGCCTGTCATTAAGTTACAATTCATTATACAATAGTGTTTTTCAGCAAAAACCATCTTCATAAACGTATCTAACGCTGGGCATTGGAAAATTCAATATCATGTAAAAACTACAAGTAGCGAACTAATTGAAAATAATATTAATGAAACTCTACGCTATTAAGAGCTTTAAATAACTTTTTTTATTGCAAGAGAAGTCCACGATTTTTATTCAGTAACTGACTTGAGAAATTTATGTTGGGTTTTAATTACTCAAATTTTGGAATGTTCATTTTCTTATTTCAGTCAGAATTTAATTAAGTTATATTAAATTTTATGATTTATGTTTTCGTAAAAAAAATTATAAAACTGTTCGTTGCTGCATTAGAATATAAATAACAAAAAAATACTTAAAATTTCGCACAGGTACCTCTTATCCCTGAAATATACTAAGGAAATTTGGCATGTGTGGATACACTCTACCATCATATACCATCATATGCTATGTTTCTACCATCATATGCTATTTTTTCTTGCTATTCTAGCATTACTTTCCTAGCATCGGTTGTTATTTTTTCTTGCTATTTTATTACTATTTTTGTGTCGCCATCTCTGGTATAAAAATAGTGAACTGATAGAACTGGTATTTATTCGTACGTAATAATTAGTATTAATAATTTAAGAAGTTAAATAAATTATTTATTTAAAAATAAAGTTCCCAGTACCTTATTCCAGCACTTTCACTAATTATCTATTGTTATTTTCAATTATATTAGTTGGGGTGTTTTTAATAGATTGGATAGTCTATATATGGGTTCTTATTTAACTAGGATCGTAATTCCTCTTCAATTGTAAGATATGTTTTTTGAAGTTATAATATTGCATCATATTCACAAATCTAAATTCTATTTTTATCGGCAAAAAAAGTTTTTAGACCACCATTGAAGGACTTTATAATAACATTCCCATTGCTGTACAGTTCATGTATGCAAATTTGGTAAATAAACTATATAGTACAATAAAATAACTTGAACATCACATTGACTAAAGAACTTAGAAAAATCGACTATTATTAAATGTATAAAATATCAAAATTATAAAAGGATCTCTTTGGGATCTAAAATATATCACAATTAATAATACCACAATAAATATTGCCAGTGCTAACAGGAAAGCTCGTCTGTTTTTCTGGTGGAGCCGCTTCAGTTCTTTTTCTAAAAGAATGAAATTTGATTCTACATAAAATTTGCGAAAATCGAATTCGGGGCTGATGTGCTCGAGGCTGGTACGCTAACCACCAGGGCTGGGCAGTTACTTGTTTAAATGTAACTCGTTACAATTACTTTTCATAAAAGGAACTAATTAATTACCTGTAAAATTACTAATTTCCAAAAGTAACAAATTACAATTACTTTTCGGATTACTTTTTAAGACAAAATTTCTTATTTACAAATGTTTCGAAAAATAAAGTATAAATGACTAACAAAATACAGTAATATAGTCGTTACTTTGGAAAATGTAGACAACTCTAAATCAGCTTCGGCAGAAGAATGTATATTTTTTACATTCTCAAAAAAACATCATCACTGCTAGATGAGTGTTCATAATCACTGCAATCAGTAGGGAACGTTTTAGTTTTGTGGGAACAATATTTCTCCTCTAAGCAAAGAATATCTGAAAGGTTTTTTTTAAAAGTAAAATTACTGGGTTCTCAAATGTGACGAATTACTTATAAGATTACTGTAAAAAGTAATTATTACAAGCAACTCGTTACCGCCCAGGCCTGTTAACCACTGTGCTGTTTTGCCTTGCAAGTGGCAGCTTACTGTAACTATAAGTAACCAAGGATTTAGAGAATATCAATTTCGCCATGAGTTTGATTTGTAATTTACTTTTGAAAGTAATATTTAAGGAGTTAAATATTATTTTTAAGAGGATAATCATCAAATTTTGTGGACTTGGTTTATAAATCAACTAAATTCTGATTATTCCTATTAATAGGAAAAATTCAGATAATAATTACAGTTAGTTGAAATGAATACCAATTTAAAAAATAAAAGACAACTGTAATAATATTTATATCCGTTCAGCGCTGGAATGCCTTTCCTTAACATTTATTTTTCCGGAATCAAGAAATATGTAAAAATCAGCAATTTTCTTGCAATATGAAAGTACCTAAAAATCTGCATTTTTCTTCAATGGAAATTCATATTCTAGGAAGCTTGGTATAAAAAAATACGATGTTAAATGTTTTAATATACATTTTGTGTATAATTGTTAATTTTAAATTTCATTAAATTTCTCACAAGGATATTTGCTCCATTTCCAGAATTAGCTCTGCTAATATTTCAATTAATGTATGTACTTATGTTCACTATAAAATTTAATTCAATAAAAATTAATTAACAGATTGCCAGTTGTTTTATAAAAGGGACAATACTAAGAAATATAACCTAGTGTAAACCACAGGTGGTGATGCAGCTGTATAACTAAAACTTAAAAGGAAGTGGCAACTTGCTTGATTTATATGCAGCGTCACAATTCAAGTAACATTTGTCTTCATGGAATATTTAAGTTCATTAGACCCGAGAGAAAAATTGGAGCTTGATATTTTTTTAAAGGTATTTAAATAGTTTAGATCATAAAGAAATATGAAAGTTCAATTAAGTTTATATTTATCAGGACCGTCCAGCTTTTTTAAAAATGAAACTTTTGTATCACATGTGATACTGGGAGACCAAAGAGGATAATATACGCTAACAGGTTACTTCTATAAATATGTGTTAAAGATGAAAAATATTTGTATTTCTGCTCTGTCACTAAAACCAAAACTTGTTGCTGCGTAGCGGATGCTATCTGAACTGTACCGAGTGCACAATGATTCAGCTATTTTTTTACCATGTGATTAGCTGACTGAAGAAAGGTAAAAATAATAAAAACTTATAAAACCTTCTTAGAGGAACTTGTTTATGAACAATGATTGTCTTAATTTCTAGGGCTCGAGTCAAAATGACATATCTGCTGGGCTTTTTGTTGCTTATGGTGGTGGCTAAATCGAACGCTCAAGTGTCCTCCTCTTGCACGAAGAAGGACCGGGCAGCCATTCTCCTCGACGCAGCCAATGACTTCATCTCGAGGGCGAGGGACACACCGCCAACTTGCTGTAAGAATACTATTAATATCTGCTATCAATTAACCCTCTAATGCAGTGGTTCTCAACCGGTGGGTCGCGACCCCCTGGGGGGTCGCGGAGGGATCCTAGGGGGGTCGCAAAAAAGTTTTTTTTTTTAAATAAAATATATATTTAAGTAACGTTTATGCAATAATTTTACAACTAGAATGGAAGAAAAAATCACCACATTATTTTACTTTATATCTGGTTAATTAACATTTCAACTTCTTTATGTTATTATTACATAATTTTAATTCTAGTATAGGTTACGTTGCAACAAAATAATGAAAAACTTGTGCTTGTCAAAACTTTTAAATTCGTAACATGGTAAGTGGAATTATTCGTAAATGGAAGTTTTCAAAATTATATTTCTTAACTTTAGCAGCATTCAGTTTCTTTTTAAGAATCCATTAATTTTGTCTTGGGTTTTGATTATTGTTATCGTTCGACCTTGTTGCTCGGTATTTAGCTCATTTAGGTGCTTAAATATGTCTGCTAAGTAAGAAAGTTGAAACAACAAAGTTGGGGAGCTAAAAAAAACCCGGCCAATTCTGGTTTAGCATCTTGTAAAAATATCAGCATTTCAGATACTGCAGCTCATATAATTTGTTAAAAACCCTCCCACGGGACAGCCATCGTAAAATAAAAAAAAAAAATTACCCAAATATAATAGGTACAACATGTGTAGGACAGGGGGGGGGGGAGAGGGGGTCGCGAAGTTATTTTGTGGCATTATAGGGGGTCGTCACCTACAAAAGGTTGAGAACCGCTGCTCTAATGCATACTGTTACCGTTTGGTAACAAGTAACGTAATCCACTTTATTTTATTAAAATAGAGCTCCTCCTAGACAAATCTGTGTTTTTTTTAATCTACGTATTACATTTCATTTTAAAGTTTTAGTTACTAATAATCCTCATAGATGACAGTAGTAAAAGTATATTCAAAATTGAAGAGTGAGTTTATTAACTTTTGTGAAATTACGTTTTTTGGCAGTATTCAAAGAATAATATTATTAGTACTAAATACTAATAAATTGTTTTGAAAAATTAATCATTGTTAAAAAGGGTCTTTTTGAAATATTTTTAGTAGTTTTCTAGTCATTATTATCAAAATTGGAATTTTGCAGTAGGTTTTTGTCATATGAAAAAAAATTTAAAATTGAAATTATTTAAATTCTAATGCAGTTAAATTTTTTAAGTATTTTTCCCATGATGTATGAGTATTAAAGATACATATATATTTTTTGGGGATGAAAATAAAAATTCATGCATTAGAGGATTAATACCGCACTTCTTGCAATATCTGACCAAGAGCTTCATAAGCCCAAGTTTGCGGGCTCGAGTCCCGGCCGAGTCGTCTGATTTCCAAGATGGGAAAATCGTGGGCACGCATGTCATATGATTATGTGGCATGTACACTCTTAAAACAAACGAGCGATTTTAACTCAGTCTGAGTTAATTTTCAGTTCTTTAGATGTCGAAAATGCACTTCAAATATAGGAGTGGATTTCACTCTTTTATTTTGCTTAACCTCCAACAATCTTAAAAACAAACGAGTAATTTTAAGGCGATTACGAGGGATTTAGGAGTTAATTTTCACTCATTTCCAGTGTCGAAAATGCACTACTCCCATGGGAATGGATTTCACTCTTTTGTTTTAAGAGTGTAGAAGATCCCTTGAGTACCATTTGTGATGGAGTATCACCAATAACTTGCCTGTCCCCTGACTGTGAAGTGAACTCTCCTAAGTATCCCTCCGCCAAACTGAACTGTGCTTCGTTCGAAGCGAACAGTCTTATCTTTTTGAATCCTGCTCTCTAAGAAGAGAAACGCTAGTAACCTATCCCTAATGGCGGGACCGTTGGTCCAGTAAATCGCCCTAAACTTCATTATTAATTCCATAACTTAAATTGATTGTTCTAATGATGTTAAATAAAAGTCTTTCTCAATCTACACGTTGCTATCTGCTACAAAATCTCATCAAAGGTCATGGTCCCAGCAGGCCCAACCACTGCGCGGTGACGTACGAGGCCTAACACGAGGCTTAGAGACTTTGTATAACGAATGGCCGGCTTCTCGAACTTTTCCCCCGTTTCCTGTCTTCAACGAATAGAAGATGTCATCGAATCAGTCAAACATCCAAAAACTTGGAAAGGACAATTACGATACTTGGAAACTACAAATCGAGGCCATCCTGGTTAAAAACGATCATTGGAACTTTGTTACTGGAGCGGAACTAAAACCGGAAACCGATGCCGAGAAGATCGCCAAATGGATTTCCGACGACCAAAAGGCCAGAGCCGACATTATCCTGTCCATGTGCCCGAACGAATTGTGTCATATAAAGCAGTGCTCCACTTCTAAAGAAGTCTGGGATAAACTTAAAGATGTTTACTCATCGAAAGGTCCTGCGAAGAAAGCGACGCTCTTGAAACAACTTCTGTTTAAGAAGATGTCCTCGTCAGAAAATATGTCCGACCACATAAACAGCTTCTTCGTGACGGTCGATAAACTACAAGAAATGGATATATCAATCGTCGACGACCTACTTTCTATACTTTTGCTGTACAGCATTCCAGACAGTTTCGAAAACTTCCGGTGCGCGATCGAGTCCAGAGACACTCTCCCAGCTCCCGACGCACTAAAAATCAAAATCTTAGAAGAATCGGAATCCCGACGTGGCGGGGAAAGTCAACAAGATATGCGTTCGGCATATAAGGAAACTCTACTCGCCGATGGGCCCAGGCCACTCCCCCGAGTGACGTAGGCCGAATGACGTAAGACAACTGTGACGTCATACAGTTTCGTGACGCATGCCTTGAGTGCTTGAGTTGAAAATCGAAACTTACAAAAATTTGCTTGTGTTCTTGTGTGGTCGAAGAATTGTTTTGGTTGAAGAATTTGCTGTAATTACCGATTTAGCAGAATGGCAAGTTCTCGTTTATTAGTCTCAAACGAAGTCTTGCCAATAAATTTTAAGAATCAAGTAATTGAAACTAATCAAGACAGCGTTACTATTAGAAGCAACTTAACATGTATGGCAGAAATCAACGAAGCAACGAATACAAAGTGGAACTCAAGAACTTCCTATCCTTCGGGACAAAGAATTGTCTGCAGGTCAGTGTAAAATTATTAATTCTGTCGCATGTATTTTTAAAATGGTTGTATTTTAGTTCAGTTTTATTAAGCACTAAATTATAGTTTAGTTTCTTGTAACACTGATTTTTTTAAAAAAATTCTTGTAATTTTTTTTTTTTTTTTTTGAAGATTTCCATACTACATGCTTATTATTTTCCAAGTAAAGTCAGGTTGTTAAATAAAGATCATAATTAAAAAACAACATGTTTTTAAACTGTACATTTCTGCAAGTATTTTTTGACAAGAGTTGTAAAAAAATACATTTGTCTTTTCCAGTAAAAAATTTGTCTGCCATCATAGTGGGTTCCAAAAAGTCCCCAGAGATCAAAACAAAAAAGGCATTTCAAAGAATGCTGATTGCCATTCTAGCATTTTTATCAAGGTGAAACTGGACACTTACAAAACAAGAAAAGTAGATGATTTTGTGAAGGTAAGTCAGCATTTTTGATAACTATAAATAGCTGGGTTTTTTTTAACCCACTGTACTTACCAATTATTGGTAATTAAATGAAATCCAATTTATTACACCATTCATCTCTTATACCTAGTAGTCTGGGGGTGCCAATGAACTTAAGGTTGTGAGAACCGAAATCTGTATGTTGATCTCATCGAGAACTTGAGGTTTTACCTATGAATACAGCCTTCAATTCTGAAATCCTATAAATGATTTGTGCAGTTAAAAATCCCAGAAAGAAAAATCTAAGACTAGAGAGATTGTGCAGTTAAATCATATGTACTGTACATATTACGTCCAAACTAATCAGTTTCCATATATGCTCATATGTACTGTACATATTACATCCAAACTAATACCCCAGACAACGTTAAGTTCCTGTGCTGATGCAGGTGGTGACAAAAGGTACATAATTTGATCATGGTCTTTATATTGTGGCCTACCGTAACAAAAGCTTACTTATTTCACATTTATTTCACAGTATTTTTAACTATTTTCTCTATGACTAGTCTTACAATGTTAACTTCAAAAAAGTGCATAAATACTTATGAGTTTTAAATTTTTTGTTGTAGAATAGTACTAAAAGTTAAAGTATTTTGATAATATCGTGGAAACTTTTTTATATTTTAAAAGTTAACAGCTGTTTATTATTTTGTACTTATAATAAATAAATTTAAAGTTTTATGGAAGAGTACAAGGGAAAAACTCCTTTGTGGAGAGGGAATCTGTCTGTATTGAGGTCTGCTTTGCCAGTAGTGGTGATTGAAACTGGTTTCTCTCTTGGTTCTTCTTTCGCAGTTCAAACTTCAGACTATTGTCTTGTGTGAGTCTTGATCATCAAGATAGTAAATCTGTGCGCCATCTGATAAGAGCCAAGGCTAAACTGGTTTGTTTACACCAGTGTAGGCGATGCCTTGCTATCTTCGCCAAGCAGACATGATAGACAGACTCCCAGGATGAAGAGCTTCTTCTCTGTGCTCTTCATATACTTTTGCCATTTCCTTTCCCATCCTATTTGTTACTTAATTTATTTCCATATCCTAGTTAGGATACAACTGATCTTTCAAAGATATTTTTACAAACGTAAGTGGTCTCCAGGAACCTGTAACGTGGGAAACAAGTAGCATAGAAATTCAATTTCAAGTCATTTAAATCGCTGTTGCCAACTCAACAATGGCACAAGAAACTTTATTCATTTAAAAAAAAATTATTTGAAGCAAAATTTATTTTGGTTAAAAATCAGTTTTGCATGATGTTAGGAATGGGATTTTTGGATTGGTTTATCATTTGTTTAACTAAGAAAGTCACAAGGCATTTTTTTTGCGTATATATCCTGATTTGTTTCAATTTACATTTCTTACTTTAATAGCAATTTGGAGTATTTTCACGTTTTTGTTATAAATAAATATTTAATTTGTAGAACTACACATAAATGTCAATAGCAGCAGACAAATGGCAAGCAGACAATAAGTAATAATAGTAATTTTATTTGCGATAGAAATTTTTTCGAAAATAGTTAATTTTAGATTTAAGAAGTTTAAATTATAGCTGGATGCTGTTTTTAGGGAAATTTATTCTAATGTGTATAAATCTTGGGTAGAAACTTTTGTAGATGACACTTACTTTTACGAACCTAGTTGTTTCCCGCAATAATTTCAGTATTGACCGTACCAGGAAAGTAGGCTATTTTAGTTCTTTTAGAAATTCTTGTTTATAATGTGTTGAGCGTGTAATGTAAATTATTTAAAAGTTTATTTTTATTTTATGAAATAAGCATTTTTTAGCTACGCTTTGCTTGCCAAAAATTATTTTAAAACCTATTTTACTACTTTAAACACATTTTAGTACACAGCATCAATTTAAAAGTAATATTTTCTTACAATTGTAATATTTTTAAGGACCATATGTTCATACATATATATATTTATATATAGCTTTGATTGTTTATTTGCCCTTTTATTTTTAGAAACTTAAGGAGAAGATTGAGTGTATCATCAGCAAGGAATTACAGTTCGGTTTTATGAGGATCCCTTTGCAGTAGTAATCGTGACTCCATTGATGAAGCCAGCCAGTGCATTACCACATGCAGCCAACATTGTTTTTGTTGACTCAACAAGCTCGTGTGATGCCGAAAATCATGTCATAACTTTTTTCTTGTGCCCGTGCTGCTGGAGCTGTCCCACTTGGAATCGTCATCACCAACGGACAGAGTCAGCAGTCATACACACTTTTGTTTTCTCTTTTGAAGGCAAGCCTGCAAGAGCCCTTCAACAGAACTGGTGCTCCCATGATATTCATGACCGATAACTCATCGGCTGAAATCAATGCTCTACAAGCGGTTTGGCCTGGGTGTGAATGTTTTCTCTGCATTTTCCATGTAGGTCAGCAAGTTTGGAGATGGTTGTGGGATGGAAAGCACAGCATTGACAAGGAGCATCGCTCAATTCTCATGAAGTTTTTTCAAGAGATATGTTATGCAAAGAGCATATCGGATGCTAACCAAGAATTCTTGAATGCCCTTGGATATGTAGAGTCTTATTTGCCCACATATCTTAATTGGTCTGAGTACCTCATCGGTATGTGGGATTCTAAAGAAAGCTGGTGCCACAGTCAAGTGAAGAGCCAATACCCAAGTAGGCACCCAACACAGCTATTAAGAGACACATTGTACACAGCATTAGGACTTTGGAGCATATTTAACGTGCACCTTCAAGACATTCCACGAGTCCAAAGCAAGCTCCTATCGACTGGGCCCCCCAGCGTCACTGAACTGTTAAGACTTTGAATTGCTAATTTCATGTTACACATAGTGATTTTTCTGCCAATAATTTTATTGATTACAAGATTTTGATTTAACAGGGAATTGATTCATGATTTTGATTTCTTTTATAGAGACAGAAATTGCTTTGGTTTATGAAATAGGTAAATATTTTAAAACTCTAAACCTGTCTTCTGAAGGTTATTTTTTTTACATTAGTATATATTTTCATAGTAATATTATTGTCATAATTAAAATCTTGTGCATTGAAGATAATGCTTCAAACTGTTATCCATTTGTATTATAAACTCGTACTTTCTGTGTAAAGCAATTTAAGTTGAGTGTTTTACATTGACTGTTTGTCAACAAACAATGACTTGTTGTTAACTGAGCAGGAATTACTGTTATCTGATTATGCGCTATTTTGTAATTTAAGCTTGCTTTTGAAACATTTTTTAAAACTTGTAACAAAATCAAATACCTTTTTATAGTCACTGTGTCAATTCGTACGTTATTGCTGTCAAAGCGCAACACATAATTTGCATTTGGCTTTTTTTGTTTGTTCGTATATTTAAAATTTGCATATTTATTTTTTTACCGTTGTGCTGACACTGTCATACACACTTTTAAACTGTGTGAATGTGTGTTTATTTAACATATTTCATAGCTTAATAGGGTTCAAAGAATACAAAACATTTCACGAGAATCATTCCCATTACCAAGTCATTGCTGGTTGTCTTGTAAATAAACCTTCCATGCCTCCCAATTCTTGCTTTATTTTTCTTTAGAGAAGGATAGGAACACATGCACAACATTACTAATTATAATCTTATTTATACTTGTAAAGTAGTACGTTACAATTATGTGTTATAACTAGGTAAGGCACTCGAAGATTTTAAGTATATTTTTGAGCCTTGTCTATCTTGAATGCAAGCATTTTCCTCCCCCTCCTGGCTTGTGGTTTTCTTCGAAATTAGCGTGTTTTCCCCCACCCTACTTGGGTATGAGCTGTTAGCCTCACAACAAAACCTCAAACGCGTTAGGTTTACAAAAGAGATGCTCCAACCGTTCCCTAGAAAGCCAAGCGAAGGCATGGGGGGAAGAAAGTATTTTTTGAAGCTCGCATTCAAGATAGACAAGGTATAATTAAGGGTATGTCACAAGAACAGTTGTAGCGTCATTTTGTATGCTTTAGCAGCCTTTTAATTACTAAAAAAAATTTGCAAAGCACAAAATATTTTCATATTCTCATTTCATAACAAAGAGGTTTCTAAAAATTGAATATGGTGGGATATAGTGTATTTTATCTATTATTTTAAGTGTACGGGTTTACTGCAAGGTCCTAAGCTGATTAAACTTAACATATTTCCTATCTAAACAAAAAAAAACCATTCCATAGTCCACCAGCTGATTTCCAGATAAATCTTACAGACTTACTCCCTATAGTAACACTTCATTGTTATTTTTCATAAACAGTAGCATGCATTTTGCAGCAAATTAATTCTAAAATGCAAGTTTAAAATTTAAATGATTTTCAAAGAGGAAAAAAAGGTAGGTATAAAATTAAAGCAGAAATAAACTCAAACAAGTAATCAACTAAATAACAAGAAAACTCGAAACACAATGAACATAAAGCATGGTAATTTGAAAAATATTAAATATGTCAGTAGTTGCTGAACTTCATCAGGTTCAGTCAACGACCACTAACAGAAGATGATTTTTTCTGTTGGCCACATTGTGCAATTAGCACAATGTAACTTCTGTTGGCCAGTTGTTAGTGGTCGTTGACTACCCCCTGATGAAGTTCAGCGACTACTGACATATTTAATATTTTTCAAATGAAAATCCTTTATGTTTATTTATGTTGTTTTTGTTACCATTTACTATGTTATAAAAAGTAATTAAAACACTGACTCAACTTTTGTACTCTTTATAAACCAACAACTATAAGTACCCTATCTGCTAAAAAAAATTTGGCATTTCATTATTTTTTTTATCTAATAACTATAACAAACATTTCTTAAGTTACTGTGATGCGATATGAAAAAAAAAATATATTCTGCATAAATCAAAGTTTAAAAAAGAAGTTCCGAAATTAAAATCGCACATTCCTTAAATATTAATACTAAGCAGCATATTACTTCCAAAAATCCAATTCTAGCTTTTATTCCCTAATCCCTGAAATAGCAAGAAAAGATTAAAAAAAAAAAACCCGGCTTCGATGTTTTTGTTTTGATTTTCGTGCTCCTCCGACGTTTAGGAGGGGGGAGAGAGAGACTGCGTTACGTCATTCGGCCTACGTCACTCGGGGGAGTGGCCTGGGCCCATCGGCGAGTAGAGTTTCCTTATATGCATCCCGAACGCCTATTTATCTTCAAAAAGATTCAACTCGCATTCGAAATCCAGTTGGAATCAAAAACAGAATGATAAAAAACAGCAAAATAAAAACATCGTGTGTTCTTATTGCTCGAAAAAGGGTCATAAATATGACGTCTGCTACAAACGCCAGCGAGAAATGAATAAAAAGAACTATCCCAATCAAAAGGAAAGCTCAACACCTGCCGTCGCCATGGCAACGAAGGAGCAAGAAAAAAAGAATTCCCCGCCAGAAGAGGCAGTCGCCGCTGTATGCTCCGGGCGAAGTAACAAATTTATCCTAGACAGCGGGGCGTCGAGTCACATGATTTTCGATAACATCATGTTCGTCGAATTTACATCACAAGCGGACTCTTATATAACGTTAGCAGACGACAAACCCGCTAAAATAACGGGTAAAGGATCCGTCAGAATAACTGTTCCAGATGAAGAATTTGGTACAAGGACATTGAAGCTAGAAAATGTCCTATGCGTTCCTGAACTCAAAACAAACCTGCTGTCAACTTCCAAGTGTACCCGTGACAACCGAATAGTAGTATTCGACGCTCACGAAGCTAAAGTACTTTCAGAAGATGGTTCTACATTGCTCCGAGCTGAAAGAAAAGGAAATCTTTATTTTGTCGAACCAATCGAAGAAACGGCAGCTGTCGTCACCGAATTAGAAATCTGGCATCAAAAATTCGGTCACCTAAACATGAACGATCTGAAGAAGTTACGATCACAAAATATGATCAAAGGACTATCTTTCAAAAACAACAATGACTCTATTAAGGACTGCAAAATCTGCATTCAAAGTAAGCAATGTGCCGCCCCTTATCCGAAAAAGTCTAAATTTGTTGCAAAAGATATCCTCGAACTTGTACATTCGGACTTGTGTGGTCCTATGAAGATTCCCTCACTTGGCGGATCGCGATATTTTGTGACATTCATCGATGACAAATCAAGGTACACCGAAATATTCTTCCTAAAGAATAAAGATGAAGCAAAAGATGCATTTCTGAAGTATAAAGCCTGCAATGAAAATCGTACGGGTAAGAAGATCAAGGTTTTACGAACAGACAACGGCCTAGAATACGTGGGTAAAGAATTCGACCAATTCTTAAGCCAAGAAGGTATACGCCGAGAAAAATCTGCTCCCTACAGTCCACAACAAAACGGAGTAGCAGAGGTCAAGAACAAGATTTTTTGCTCCACAGCGAGATGTCTACTCTCCCAAGCAAACCTTGATTCAAGTTTTTGGGCCGAAGCAGTTCGAACCAGCGCACACATCAGAAATCGATGTCCAACCAAAGGCGTAGCAGAAAACAAGACCCCATACGAACTATTCTTCGACAGAAAGCCATCAGCATCTTACTTCAAAATTTTCGGACAAAAAGCATTTGTGTTAAACAAACCCAAAAGATCTAAATTCGAACCAAGATCACATGAAGTAATCTTTATTGGATACTCCGACGAAGCGAAAGCCTATCGTTTTTTCGATCCCAAACAATGCCGGGCGCCCACGGAAAGAGAGGACGATGAATCCAGGGCGACCAAGGAAGCTGTATCACTACGCCAAGTTGGCGACCGCCAATAGCGCCATGTTTACATCGCCGGCGAGCAGGAGCGGAGAAGTTGTGTTGGCATCCCCCAGCTTCGCCGAAGCTGTACAAAGTAAACAAAAGGATGACTGGATCGCAGCCATGGAGGAAGAATATCACTCACTTCAACAACAAGAAGCTTGGAAGCTCGTAGAAAGACCAAAGAATGAAAAAATAATCCCATCCAAATGGGTATTGAAGACAAAGTTTAAACAAGATGGCACGGTGGACAAGTTGAAGGCCCGACTTGTCGCCAAGGGCTGTTTCCAAAAGCCAGGTGATTATGAAGACAGTTTTTCTCCGGTCTCTCGACTATCTTCAATTCGCGCTGTGATTTCCTATGCTGTCGAAAAAGATCTGAAAGCATATCAACTGGATTTTGTAACAGCATATATCAACGGCGACATTGATGAAACCGTTTACATGGAGCTACCTGAAGGTTTTGAAGAACCAAATAAAGTTTGCCTGTTGAATAGATCGCTTTATGGGCTAAAGCAATCAGGTCGACAGTGGTACAAGAAATTACATGAAAAGCTTAACTCGCTTGGTTTTAGTGCTCTTCGATCAGACCCTTGCATTTATAAATTAAACACTGCCACTCAAGAAATCATTGTGTGTGTTTTCGTGGATGATTTGTTGTGTTTCACCGATTCAGAAAAAAGCTATCACTCCATACGGGACAAGCTAGCTTCATCATTTAAAATGAAGGATTTGGGACGTCTACATTATTGCCTAGGAATTGAGTTTTCACAAGACCAAGGAAAATTGAAGATGGCACAGACAAAATACATTGATGACCTGCTTAGAAAGTTCAACATGGAAGATGCGAAGACAGTGTCTACACCATTAGACCCAAATCAAAGATTGACAGCTGACATGAGCCCAAAGACCGATGCTGAAAGATCTGAGATGAAAGACATCCCTTACCAGTCCCTGATCGGATCACTGATGTACCTCTCAGTAGCTACCAGACCCGACATCACCCACAGTGTCAACTTCCTCAGCCAATTCAACAACAATCCTGGAAAGCTCCATTGGCAAGCAGCGAAGAGAATCCTCAGATACCTGAAACTCACCAGGGATCAAGGCATCGAATTCAAGAAGACGGGTGAACCCCTCACTGCATATGCTGACGCAAATTTTGCTTCCTGCACTTCCGATAGAAGAAGTTTCACCGGATTAATCTGCAAGTACGCTGGTGGTGCCATTACATGGGAAGCAAGAAAGCAGCGAACAGTGGCCTTGTCAACAACTGAAGCTGAACACATGGCACTGTCAGAAACATCGAAAGAAGTGGTCCATCTAAGAAGATTTTTTAGTGAATTATCCCCTTTATGTGTTTGTGATCCGACAATAGTGTTCAGTGATAATCAGTCTGCACAAAAGCTAGTGCGGAACCCAGTGTTTCATGCACGAACAAAGCATATTGACGTCCGTCATCACTTTGTGCGCGAAATTTACGAAAAGGGTGATATAAATGTTGTTTACTTAAATACGAACGACATGCCAGCTGATGTTCTGACCAAATCATTGTGTGCACCCAAGCATAAGTATTGTTGTCAACTCATGGGACTTACATAAACAGACAGGCAACTCATCGTTGAGCGGGGGTTTGATGGAGTATCACCAATAACTTGCCTGTCCCCTGACTGTGAAGTGAACTCTCCTAAGTATCCCTCCGCCAAACTGAACTGTGCTTCGTTCGAAGCGAACAGTCTTATCTTTTTGAATCCTGCTCTCTAAGAAGAGCCACGCTAGTAACCTATCCCTAATGGCGGGACCGTTGGTCCAGTAAATCGCCCTAAACTTCATTATTAATTCCATAACTTAAATTGATTGTTCTAATGATGTTAAATAAAAGTCTTTCTCAATCTACACGTTGCTATCTGCTACAAAATCTCATCAATTTGACTGAGGCTCTCTGGGCAAAATTAAATATCGAAATAGTTTAACATCCACAGGGAGCTGAGATTCATTGTAATCTGAGAGTCAAAATTGGTAGCGAGAGTCGTCTAGATGGTGCCCCAAAAAATGGCTCTCAGTTCTGGGGTAAATGCCGAGTCTGCAAACTTTTAGCGACAAATACAGCAGTTCAGTTGGGGAAAAAATCTGACCTTAAGGGGGATGGGAGAGGGTTTCTAAACCAAAGTGTCTTGGTGTTAATCCAAAGGGGGGAAAAGTAATTTTCAAAGATTGATTACTCCGGTTGTATTACATATTTTTGTCGTGAATTTTAATTAATAAAAATGCGGTATTCTAGAGAACTGTAAATCAGTTACATCTAATCTATAAACTCGTTTGTAAAATTATTCAATACAGCCGGAGTAATTCGGCTTAGTTTTTTTTTTCATTGAATTAACACGAAGAGACACGGTTTGAAAACCCAAAGAGTTCGATAGTAGGGTAAAGGAATGCCATCGGCAGCCATGGCTCACTACGGAGCCCTAATATAGTGGCAAAAGGGCTAGAGGGAAGTACACCCAGGGCAAGGCGGGAGTCGAACCAGCACCCGTTATAGCGCGCGAACTGCTAGCGTTATGGCCTGCGATCCAAACCACTCGGCAAGCGGGCCCCACATGCCATCCTATATTGTCGCCGTGTTAGTCCATGGTGCTATTGCCATGTTTGATCTCTATCCTACTATAGAACTCTTTGTGAAAACCAGCCCGCTAGTTTATCGCCAAATAACACAAAAAAAGCGTGTAAAAGTTTTTTTCAATGAAATGGTTCATATAAAAATAATTTTTTAAAAAAAATCTTTGATTTTTCTGGTATAATTCGTTTAATAACAAACAATATAAACGAGTCAGAATTACTGTCTTGAATTGGCTTTTATATGCAAATAATACAGAAATCATATTATAATTTATATGATGCATAGATGAGCGAATGGTTAGTATAATAGGTTGTGTTTTATTGCAGTGTTCGGTTTTCCTCATTCTGATTACACAGCTTACAACATAGAAACTGCCAAGCCATCGACTCTTTTGGAAACAGCGTCGAGCTTGGTGACGGCTGCAAAGAATTCCTATTCTTCTAGTAAGGAATTATGATTTGGTTGAGAGCATGACTGCTTTTGAAACATGGTTTAGTTGATACTTTTATTAGATTGTATGTACTATTGAAACAAGGTTTGTTTGATTATATGAGCTATTATAATTTTAAGGAAGGAAGTTTAAGGGTCTTGTATGGTAACAGATTTATGTATTAATTCCAATGGGGACGCTTTGGTAATTGTTTTTAAATAAAGTGTAAATACATGTACTCACGAAAACTTTCCCAAAAATACAGAATAAAAGCCTATATTATGCGTACAATTCTGCTTAGTTTTAGTTTACATTTATTTTGTAATGCAGTTTGGAGCAGTTTCATTATTTTTGTTATTAATAAAAGTTTGATTGTTCTTCGAACTACAAATAATTAGAGCAGACGATTATTAATATGAAGTTAATTTGTGAAAAAATATTAAGAAAAATAGTTGTTTTTGGCTTTTAGAAGTTCAAATTATATAGCTGGATGCCATGTTTGGGGATTTTTTTTCTAATGTGTATAAATCTAGTGTAGAAACGATTGTTGATATTATTTACTGTTAAGAACCTAGTTGTTTCCCGATTAGAATTTTTGTAAGTATATTTAAGAATCATTTTTTTAAAGGGAGACAACTTATGATAGTTGATATCTTCGATTTTCTTGAAACTTTCAGGATATGTTAAGAAATGAGTGATACTATGATAAGAAAAAGGGAATTTCAGTTTTTCTTAAATCTGACTTGTTTGACCTTGAGAGGAGGTCAAAGTTCGAGGTAATGTACCAATGGTGTACATTATATCATTCTTCTACTTTTAAAGCCATCAGTGTTTCATGATTTATTTATTATTATTATTATTATTATTATTATTATTATTATTATTATTATTATTATTATTATTATCAATTATCGATTATCGATTATCGATTATCGATTATCAATTATCAATTATCAATTATCAATTATCAATTATCAATTATCAATTATCTATTATCTATTATCTATTATCTATTATCTATTATCTATTATCTATTAATTATTAATTATTAATTATTAATTATTAATTATTAATTATTAATTATTAATTATTAATTATTAATTATTAATTATTAATTATTAATTATTAATTATTAATTATTAATTATTATATATATATATATATATATATATATATATATATATATATATATATATATATATATATTTTTTTTTTTTGAAATATGGGTAATACTTGATACTAGGTTCATGTCAGCATATAATTAGTTCTGTGGGTCACTCATAGCTTTGAAGGTCAGGGTAGTTTGAAAAATGTCATTTTCATTTTTGTCATTTTTCTGCCTAATTATGTGCTTAAGCCATAAGTGACCCACAAAAAAATTATTGGAGTAGTTGCACACACTAGGTAGTACATTGAAAAGTATAAAACACCATGGGTGGTAAGATTAGAAAAAAAAGGCCATACTTTGGTAGTTACTGAGTCCCAAAGATGAAAATTTTCGAAAAAAAGGCCATATTCAAAGGTCAATTACTCGAGACGGCAAGAGTCGATAACTTGGGGGCACAGTTGTTAATACACTTCAAATATTGTAGTTTTAGACCCAGGTTAAAAACCTGTGGCAACTCACTTTTTTTATTGCAGTCCGTTTTGAACATTTCCACACACACAAACGTTAACTTTAAATGTAGTAGTTGGACATTAAACATTTTTGTGCTTAAGTTGTAAAAGTGAATTTTAACAACTCAATTTTATCTAGAGTTAGTGTTGATTATACTACATCTAAAATTATATTGCCTTAACCGGATTTTGGGGTCCCATGTTAATTGATAGGATAACCCCAAGCTCCACCGACCTATTCGGTGGTTGGCACTATCTTTAACCTTTATTTTAATTTTACTGCAATTTTTTTAAAATCTTCAGATAGTCAAGAAGGCGGCCACTTCAAATTAGCATGCTACTTCTGTTAATGGGCCTACTACAGGAAGGGTGAAGGCTTCGCCGACCTATTTGGTAGTCGGTACTTACTGTCTTTAACTTTTATTTTAATTTCTGTAATTCTCAGAGACTCAAGAAGGCGGCAACTACAAATTAGTATGCTACTTCTCTTCCTGGGCCTACTACAGGAAGGGCGAGGGCAGATTCGACTTCAGCGGATTCCAGCCCCACTTGTGCACGCACGCCATCTATGCCCTCGCCAAACTTGAGGACAACAAGATAGCGTCCCGACATCCCGACATTGACCTTCCAGAGTCTATGAGTGAGTTATATTGCTAAGGATACTAATTTTTTTTCGCAAAAAAAAATATCTTTTTTTTTTAAATTCCAGTTTTAACCGGTAAAGGTAAAACCGACCCTAAAACCGGTTCTATATTCTTTTTTAAAAAATGAGAAGGTTTACATTTAAAGCATATATCAATAATTTCCAATTTTCTTTTTGATAAAATCACATATTGCTTGAATTGTAAAACCAAGTCGAACCTGTCCAAGTTCTCAAAAAAGAAAATCGGTTATGTTTTTTTCATGGAAACAACATATCCGTAAGTTTCCAGTCTTCTGGGGGCTCGGATGGCCTAGTGGTTTGAACAGTCTGCGCGCTGTAACGGGTGAGGGCTCGGTTCCCTCCTGCGCCATGAGTGAACTTAATTTCTCTGTGTCAGTAAAAATTCTTTATGCGTCTGTCTTACTTTACGAAGGATTAAAGGTGGGTCTCTGATCAACCTCACAAGCTGGAACATATATGTGTACAGCTGCGGAAATAAAAAAAGTACCACTAGTGATTATTTCAGCCATTAGTCACCCTATAGAATCGGACCTTTTTGAGATTGTGAACAATTAACGTTCTGAGTTAATTGCATGACACAAAATTTGCATAAGGGGCCGTCTTCATATTAAATATGTTACGAACTTTGAAATTTCCAATAGCAACCCCCAATTTTAATAACTTAGAAATGTTAAGCACTCTCGAAAACCCTTAAATATAAGTTTTTGTTACATTTGGGTGAATATTTGACGAGTTATTCAATCGAATCACTTGTGGACCTTTTGGGGATCATCTCTAAAATGACAAGCGCAGTCTACTTCTTCGTTTTACAAGGCCGTCTTTATTTATCAATTACACATAATGTTATACAAAGTCCCCTAAAGGGTAATTAAAAAGTATTTTGTGATTTACTCAGCAAATTATGAATAAAAATGTTTAAAATTTGAGATTTCGCTTAAACTTCCTGTCTTGAATTTATTTCTGTAAAAATATTAAGGGGTTTCTATTCATATTTTTTTAAAAAATAAATATAATAATTATTAAAAAATATAAAAATTGTTTTAAATACCCCAATATTGAATACATTTTGTTAGGGTTATTATAATTTCTTTTCAGTAAAAAATTCGTTTCATTATCTTAATTATTTATAGATTGGGATAGTTTTTTATGTGCAACTCATTTAACATTATGGCACCTAAACTTTGCACGTCTCTAACTCCCCTAATAATGCTTAAAAACTAACAAAATTTGGCATTTCGTATTGACATAGGTCATAGATTAGAAATATGGACTCAAAAAGGGGTGTTGCCGTTGGAAATTTTAAAGTTAGTAACATTTTTAATATGAGGACGGCCCGTTATGCAAATTTTGTGTCATGCAATTAACTCAGAATGTTAATTGTTCACAATGTCAAAAAGGTCCGATTCTATAGGGTGACTAACGGCTGAAATAATCACTAGTGGTACTTTTTTTATTTCCGCAGCTGTACAGCTGTGGAAATAAAAAAGTACCCACTTGAGGTTATTTCATCCGTTAGTCACCCTATGGAATCGGACCTTTTTGAGATTGTGTACAATTAACATTCTGATTAAATTGCACGATACAAAATTTGCATAAGGGGCCGTCTTCATATTAAAAATATCACGAACTTTGAAATTTCCAATGGCAACACCCAATTTTAATAACTTAGAAATGTTAAGCATTCTTGAAAACCCTTAAATCTAAGTTTTTGTTACATTTGGAAAAATATTTGGCGAGTTATTTAATCGAATCACTTGTGGACCTTTTGGGGACCATCTCTAAAATGACAAGCAAGCATGCATGCAAGGTCGTCTTTATTTATCAAATCACACGTAATCTTATACACAGTCCCCTAAAGGGTAATTAAAAAGTATTTTGTGATTTACTCAGCAAATTATGAATAAAATTTTTTAAAAATTGGGATTTCGCTTAAACTTCCAGTCTTAAATTTATTTCTTTAAAAATATTAAGGGGTTTCTATTCATATTTTTTTTAAAAATTAATATAATAATTATTTAAAAATATAAAAATTGTTTTAAGTACCTCTATATTGAGTGCATTTTGTTTGGGTTATTATAATTTCTTTTCAGTAAAAAATTCGTTTCCTTATCTTAATTATTTATAGATTGGGATAGTTTTTTATATGCAACTCATTTAACATTATGGGACCTAAACTTTGCACGTCTCTAACTCCCCTAATAATGCTTAAAAACTAACAAAATTTGGCATTTCGTATTAACATAGGTCATAGATTTGAAATATGGACTCAAAAAGGGGTGTTACTATTGGAAATTTTAAAGTTAGTAACATTTTTAATATGAAGATGGCCCCTTATGCAAATTTTGTTTCATGCAATTAACTCAGAATGTTAATTGTTGAAAATGTCAAAAAGGTCCGATTCTATAGGATGACTAACGGCCAAAATAACCTCAAGTGGGTACTTTTTTATTTCTACCCTTAACCTACCCAGTCTTCTAAAAAATTCACAAATTTATTGCATTGATAAACCAAAGCAAAAAAGCCCAGGTTCTAAACTAAAAAATCGGCTCTGCAGTTTTAACCGGTAAGCTAAATAACCTTTTTTTAGAGGTTTGACTGACGCCAATATCCTGTTTTTCGATTTAGCAGTTTCCAGTTTTCCATCCCTTAGATATTTGTTTTTTCGTTGTGTGACACGGAATAAGACAGTGACCTGATGAACAATGGTGAATCGTGCATATTGTACCTTTTTTATGGTGGATCGTGCATTGTATTTTCGTTTTCCGTTTATTACGCGACATGAAGGTCAGGATCATGCAATGTCATGGCACGTGTAAAATGACACATGACAATATCATTGGACAAAAGCCAATGACAGGTTTGGTTGGTTTAATATTTTTATTGCTTCAGTTACTATGCAATTGTAATCTACTGAGCATAAAAAGGGTTTAAACGATGCAGACTGTGCCGAAGAAATTTTAAAGTAGGTGGACGGGGGTGCTCAAAACTTAATTTTCGTAATTTTAAAGAACAAAATGCTTCCCATGTTCTTATTTAGAATTCGCATCAAGAAGACTAGATCTTTAGACTTTACTTTGCATTTCAATCCAAAAAAATTGATGTGTCCCAACTATGTTACCGCTTTATTAAAACATGTACTTTATTCGCTAGATCTTCAATTTTCGAATATTTTTGCTTTACTACTTGGAAAGCCATTTTTGTCCAGTACGCCATTTTTACGTGCATAGTACCATGTTATGTAAAAAAAATACAAAATAACTTCTTTAAGATTTGTAAATTTAAGGGCAAGGCATTTCAAATTTATCAAAAAGGGGGTAGGGGAGGTCAGTAGGTAAGGCTGCCTTGCATGCGAAAGACTTCAGGTCGAGTCTGAGTATTACGAAACAAGCAATTGTACGAATTGCTTAAAAGATTTGTTCAGCCAAAAAGTTTGAAGAACTATACTCCTTATAAATAGAGTGCAACTTAAATCGATACCAATACTATCCTAAGTCCCAAGTCCACGTATATGATGTCGCCCTTAGAAAGATACGTTGCATACTTACCGATGTGTCGGGTGCTACCAGTTTCTATAAGTAACCCTCTTTCAAACATTTTGCAATATTTTACCGACATATTAATAAACCTTTTACCGACTATTTAGATGTCTACAAAAAGTTCAAAGGAAATTATACCGTTTAACTTTCAGGAAACCTTTTTCGTGATACATTCAAATTGCCTACCAGTACCTAAATATACTTTCAAACATTTTGTAATATTTCGTATGCATAGTGATTTATATACCTTTTATAAATTTCTTAGATGGCTACAAAAAGTTCAACGAGCTGAAACAGAAAAATCCCAAGCTTAAGACTCTCCTGGCCATCGGAGGATGGGCCATGGGATCTGCTCCATTCTCGATGATGGCAGAGGACAAGGACAAGAGGACTACCTTCATTGAAAGCGTGATACCTTTTCTCCAGGAATATGGTTTTGATGGTTTGGATATGGACTGGGAATATCCGAGCGCCAACGGTGGCAGACCCCAGGATAAGCAGAACTTTGTGATACTTCTTCAGGTTTGTACGCGTGAGCGCTGTTAAAAAAAAATGGTACACGATTACTGCCGTGGGCAAACTGCAGTAACTTCCATAATGACCTAGACCATTGCTGCAAACACTTAATTATTCTAACAATTAAGAAAACATGCAGGAATTTTTTTTTATTTCTGATCAAAAATGGTACAACTCATTATTGCTATTACTGCAGTTTACCTGCCCACGGCAGATTACACTGAAATCCTGGAACATTCTAGCTGTCAGAACCTCTATTTAGATGGTGGATTTAAATTTTTGTAATAAAACCCAAGCTTTGATGGACTGTAAAAGTGGTAAGTCAAATCTTTAAATAGTGGTGGAAGCTATAAAATTCCATGATTCTGGTGCAGTCTTGCACCAATATTTTAACTGTCTATACTTTGTACTTCCTTTATTGTTCGACAACCGTGTAAACCCAGAATTACACCCTATCAATTTTCTAGGAGCACAATGATCTGATACAGGCAGTCTATTTTTAGATAATTAGATGAAGAGGAGATGTTCTGTGTTAAGAATTAAGTTTTAAAAATTAAGTCCAAAAACAATAAATCCTGATATATAAAGGTGATATAGAAATTAAGTTATATTTTAGGGGGCGACATTACAAGGGGACCCTTTATAAACGCCTGGCTTTTTTGAACAGAAGTTTGAATCGGGCCCTAGCTTCGTTTACATGTATTATCCTCATTTCATGTAGAGCTGATACTTTTAGCAGTTTTATTGTTCAGAAATGTTGTATTTTACTTATTTTAAGCGTTTAGGAAGCTTCTGGAATATGTGCACTATTGCACAATGTCATCTCCTAATTTACAGAGCTGTGTCCAAAGACACTGTGCTGGACTCAAAATTGGGAATGGATGATGTCACTAGGTGAAACATCAAAGTAACAAAAAAAGTTATATGTTAATGCTTCAAAACATTTTAAAATGTGCATTTGTAAAATAAATTAAATATCAATTGGAATTTACTTTTTTATTTTATTTCAGGAACTGAAAGTAGCATTACACGCAAAAGAGCTTATGTTGACTAGTACTGTGTCTGGTGTAAGATATTTTATTGATACAGCTTACGATATTCCGGGAATCTCGAAGTAAGTATTTTTTTTAAGTATGTAAGTTTTAGTTTTTAGATTTTTTTTTAATTATCTTTGAAAGTCAGAAAATAGAATTCTCCATTAGATACTTATATTAAGTTACCGAAGAATAAGTATTTTCCGTGACCCACTGAAGGATCCTGACATTATAGGCTGTAGACTTGTTGTCTTCATTTTCTTTGGCTTTGTTAAAAAAGGGCCCTGTCGATTATTGGGTTTTTGGCTCTTTGGGGCATGCGCAAATGAGCTACAAAACCGTATTCCTTACAATGAGGCACGTCAAAAAACTTCTATATTGCCATTAAAGCATGTGACACATTCTCTGAGTTGAACAGCTCAGTAAAGAAAATCAGGTGTCAGCAATCTAGGTATGGACATAACTCAAAAATTATTGGATCAAGGATTTCCAAAAAGGGTTACTGCATTTTTAAAAAATTGCATTTTGTTTTTAAAAAATAAATATAATAAAAAAGTTTCATTTACGTTTTGCAAGAGCATTAAACAATAGGGAAGAGTTAGACGAAACGGGAATTTAAATCTACTTTTCATGTATTCCATCAGGGAGTTGGATCAAATTCATCTCTTGAGTTTCAACTTGCATGGCGCCTGGCAACCGGTTACTGGTTTCAACTCTCCACTATACGCACCACCACAGGCTTCGATGGAAGACCAAGAGTTGACAGTTGTAAGTACACTTTGCCAGGTTATGACGGAATGTACCTTTGAGAACGCACAGAATTATCTCTTGTGCGCTAACTTTATTTTTATTTTCTATAAAGTGAAGTTAAAGTAGTTCATTGTTCTCTTATTTAGTGACAATGGAAGTTACAGGTGTTGTCATGTTGTGGAAAAATTGATGCGACATGTTTTTACACTACACGTGTAAAAGAGAAAGAATTCTACGCACTTAAAACAAACGAGCGACTTTAACTCAGTCTGATTAATTTTCACTTCTCCAGTCTGGAAAATACACTTCACCTTTTGGAGTTTGGAGTGGATCCTTTGTGTGTTAAACCTCCGAAAGGATCACTCCAAATGAGTGGTTTTCCAGTGTCGAAAATGCACTTCTCCAACTGGAGTGGATTTCACTCTTTCGTTTTAAGAGTGTAAACGATTAGATACTATTCAGAAGTTTTAAACATAACAGTAGTGTGTAACTCTCCATGTTCCCATACCAAATTAATAAATCTGGGGGGTACCAGATCAGGGGGTTAACGGCCTTTGATCTGGATCGAAATTCCGATATGTGAGTGAGAATTGGATGTGTGAAAGGGACCTCCTGTAAAACGGATGTGTCATGTTGACAAGCAAAAGTCGGACTTTCTCCCTTGTGGCGCTCAATAAAAACGGAAGCCGCCCACATCGCTTAAAATCGGGTAGTTCTCTACTCTGGGCTCGGTTTACAGAGTGGCATTAGAAACAACAACAACAAAATATGGAAATTACATATCACACATTGGGGAAGAAATTAGTTTCCTAATATCCGTAATAGGTTTTTCCTACAAATATTTGAAGAATATTGTTATCCCGTAACTTAGAGCAGTGGCAGCAATTGAACAAATAAATTATGTAGCATTGTACAGTTGGGTGGAAGTGAGCAAGTTTTTTTTTAATTCAAATGGAATTATAAATGAAGTTTTAAAATTAGTAAAACTGAATGAGATGTAGAGAATATAATAGAGAGAATAATAGTAGAATACAATAGATGAAAAACACAGATTTGTCGAGAAGGAGCTCTACTTAAATAGAATAAAGTTTAATAGAATAAATCCATTCCATCCTTAATAGAATAAAGTGGATTATGTTACTTGTTGTGGATTAAGTGGATAAGTGGTTTATGTTACTTGCCTTATTGCAACAGTATGCATTAGATGGTTAAAAAAAATCCATCCAATCATCTTTGTAACATCGTACTTTTTTGGAAAATGAGCCTATTTATCTTTGTGCGCTGCTTCCAGGACTTTGCCGTGAACTACTGGCTGGATAACGGAGCTCCCAAAGAGAAGCTCATTCTGGGGATGGCTCTGTTCGGCAGGACTTTCACTCTGGCGAACCCTACCGAACATGGTGTCCGGGCCCCTGCTAATG
This sequence comes from Hylyphantes graminicola, assembly GCA_023701765.1. NCBI lineage: Eukaryota > Metazoa > Arthropoda > Arachnida > Araneae > Linyphiidae > Hylyphantes > Hylyphantes graminicola. Next base: position 26,948,718 of record CM043121.1, read on the forward strand.
GTGCCGGAGAGAGGGGGCGGCTGAACGGGGACGCCGAAATGCTGGGATTCAATGAGGTAGGGAAACAACTGATTAAGAGGGGATGGGTGTGATGGATCGCGGGTCTACACACTCAAGTGCCTCAATGTTTTTCCAAAGGGGAAAAAATTATTTTCTTTGCCACATTTCTCCGGTTGTATTTATTATTTTAGCAAGCTGTTTTTTTTTAAAAATATTAAATGTAGATAACTTACAGGTGTCTATAATTCCAATTTTTAAAATAGCTTCGAATACTTTTTGAAAAATTATTTATGCAAAATTTTAAAAATATTTCGAACTAATTTCAAAAAGTGGGATTGTCGGGACCTGTGAGTCAGCTACATTTATCACATAAAAAATATCCGTTTGTGAAAATATTAAATACAGCCGGAGTAATGTGGCAGAGACAATATTTTTTCTCCATTGGATTAACACTGATGCACCTTGCTTTGGAGACCAGCGATCCAGCGTGCCCATTCTCCTTAAGAGGGCATGGAAGCGTTAGCCGGTTGCTAAACCAAAGTTTTCTCTCTGTGTTCATCCAATGGAAAAAAAGTTCTAGGCCAAATTACCTTGGCTGTAATCTTTCTTGTTAAGAGTTTTTATCTGATAAATGTAGCTGGCTTACGGGGCTTCATAATTCCAATTTTTTTAAATTGGTTCGGATATTCTTTTAAAATTTTCAAAAAAAATTATTTTACAACAAACTATCGGTGCTCTATAAACCAGTTATATTTATCAGATTGGAAAGTTTGTAAAAATATTAAATACATCCTGAGAAATTTGGCTTAAAAGAATTTCTATTCGATTAACACAGAAAGACTATTTCGGTTCGAAGACCACCACTCCCATTCCAGTATTAACTATAATCTTTCGCATTGAGAAGTTTGTTCGATTCATCAAAAACTTGGCAATATCTGGTTAATCAACCCATTGTCAGCAAGAGCTGCGATAATGAAGGCACCAATTTGAAAACGCAAATTTGCTATACCCTATTTTAACATTAGGGGTAAGTGGTGTACCTTGGACGTATGTGTACCTCGAACCTATGCTGATTCTAGCTCGATTAGCTTAGATATTGAAACAACACCACATGCAGTTAAAGTATTTGCTACCAGGGATCTCAGTGAAGTTCTATCTGTTTGTTTAAAAGGTCAATTTATTAAAGAGGTTTCGAAAAACTAAATTCACAGTTCAAAAGTAAATTTTTGTCAGATTCTTTAGTGTAATTTTATACTCAAACATGTAGTATTTATTCAGAAACGATGGTTATGCAATATAAAGCAAAGTTTTAGCTATAAAACAGTGTGCTTGAAATTAAGTTAAGTCTAACCTTAACTTGGTGATTAACTATTTTGTTTTTAATATCCAAGTGGTGTACCTCGAACCTAATACAAGTGGTGTACCTTGGACTGGTCCAAGGTACACTACTATAGGTCTTATGTGCTTCAGATTGTTGAAAACCTTTTTTAAAATTCAAGTAAATTCTTTCCTTTGAAAAATTAAGTATATTAAGCTATTAATATGCAACCCTGATTTGTAAAATCTAGAAAATGGAAATTTGTAAGAAATTTTGATATGATGTGATAAAGAATTTTTTTTGTAGTTAATTATTTAGATTTATGGAAGCCTATAAAATTTTTACCATATTGATATAATGTAGAAAATAATTATTGCATGCTCATCTAAAAAGATATTTTTTATAATAAATATTTAAGCAGAACATCCTTTTTACGTTTAGGCCTAGTTGAATAAACATAGGGGGAAATATTTGAGTTTTTTTTTTCAAATTTAAGACAGAAAGATAGCCAAATGTTTTTCTATGGCATGAAATAACAGTTTAATTTTATGCTGCATTTTAACGAATACACCCGAGAAAGATTGCATTGCAGCTGAAAAAGCCAAAAGGGCACTAAAAAAACTAAGGCAATAAAACCCCTTACTGAGCCAATTGACCTAACATAACCAATTACTACAATCTTGGCTAGAAATAAGAGTAGGTTGTAAAATGTATTTTTGAATTTTATGTGGCTTTTAAATATTGGTTTTCGGACTGTAAATCGGGTCTCTATACCTATTAATAATTGGTCCAAGGTACACTACCGGTTGGACCAAGGTACACCGCCGGTGGTGTACCTTGGTCCTAATTACAATTTTCTGTATTTATTTTTTTAATAGTTGAAATCATTTAAATAACACGTTAAAATAAATATATGTTGTATATAACAACATAAAGTATTCAGTAAAAATATTTTTATTCACTTTTTGCAAGCAATTAAGAAAATAAAAATTGAAAAGTCAAAATAGGTCCGAGGTAACCCACCTTCCCCTAACATTTAATTTAAGATAGTGGGGAAATAATTGCTTTTTAATGAATTGATCTCTTGACATTGAACGGTTTTTTGTTATCCTTCATAATTCTTGAATAAGGCAGGTATGGATACGGCTGATTCATATCACTCCGTATGCATTATAGGACTTTAAAAATGGGATTAAATTTAGAAATTGCAGGAACTTTTGCCCATATGTCATTTTTTTTAATGATCGTCGCCTGAAATGAGGGCATCTCAGATTGCTGCACCTTTATAAAAGTATCAATTTAAAAAAGGATCAATTTATAAAAGTATCAATTTATAAAAGTATCAATTTGTAAAAGTATCAATTCGTAAAAGTATCAATTTATAAAATAATATTAATAAATATATTGAGATATCAATATGCTCTTTTTACTTCTTCGTAGGTGTGTTACAACTTGAACAAGCTGCGGTGGGCTTCTGTCTGGGATCCCGATGCATGGACCCCTTACGCTTTCAAAGACAACCAATGGGTTGGTTATGACGACCAGAGAAGTCTAAACGCCAAAGTAATAAGAATTCCAATATGATATTTTAAACACTTTACTTGTGTATATGTGAATTTCAACAGTTTTTACTTTCAATTACCTATTTTGAAATGCAACCTAATTGAAGTACTGCAAGGGAGAGGTAGGGGGTAGGGTAGTTAACATTTATTTTCCGGCTCGTGTGCTTGATCAGAAACCCGTTTATAAGCCTTCTTCCAATAAGACAGACACAGAAAGGGTTTTACTGTCACAAAGAAAGGAAGTACACAAATAGCGAAGGCGGGAATCGGACCCGCGTCCATTTACAGCGCGCTGACTGCTGGCCTGCGATGCTAGTCACTCGGCCATCCGGGCCCCACACATGGACCCACAGCGATGGAAGAAAAATCGAAATTGAGATTTTGGGTTCTCTTCACGTTTCGGAGAGCGCTGATTCTTAAATAGTGGCTTTGAACATTAGTTTGTGTTTATCTGTCTGTCTAAAACCACTCTACAGCTTGATCTACGTATTTAAATTTTGGTACACGAGTACTTATTAATTGTCAGACGTCATAATAAGGTTTGTGAGAAAATAGTGCATACTCAAAGAGTAGCAGCAGTAGAATTTTTTTGGATTTTAACTATTTTGGGGCATCAAATTGTTTGAAATGAATTTTTGAGATTGCTATCTTCCCTACAAAGAAGAGTTTTCCTCTATAAATGTCACTAGGGTCACATGGGGGAATTATGGATCACTCTCTTTCCGGGGTAAATAATGATCACTAAGTTTTAAGGATTAAAAATGGTTTTTAGAAAAAAAATAAATTATGCCAAGTCATCCTTATACATTCTGTTTTCTTATATCAAGTTCAAAAACAATGTATAGTCCGACCACGCTAAGTTGGCAATCAAAATATTTACATTGTGGACGATTCCACTTTGAATTGAGGTTTTTAAGCAGAAGAAAAAAGGGTTGCCAGCTCAAGGCGTTTGGCGAGAAGAGGAGATTGTTGGTCTAGTTCAATCTATCACACTAGAGCTACACATCAGTTATCGGCTACAGAGGATTGTTGTTGATTGCTAGTAGCGGTTAACGATTACACGTGAATTTCTTCGTTTATTTGACTTGATCAATAATCGATTAATATCTGTGCATATTTGATAATGTCTAATGAAAGAACGATACTTCATGCGAAAGAGAAGAATATCGTACATAACGCTTTAAATTTTTTCAAAATGGAAGCCTCTGCCGAGGAATTAAGGGGTCTAAGGAGTCTTAAAAATGTGCAAAGAAGGAACTACAAAGCATAGTTTGATCTTTCATGTAATTTTTTAACTACTCAATATACTAGTATAATTTTTTTATATGTAATTCTACAAGATTTATTTAATATGAAACAAATTTTAAAATTTATGAAACTTTAGCCAAAACTAAAATAAATGATATGAAACATAAAGCTATTTGAACACATTGTGATTAGGCTTGCGCGGTAAATTGTGAGGTCAAAATTGAAGACATGACCAAGAAAATGACTTTATATTGTACAAATATGTACAAACAAAGACTTATACCTAAATTCTCAGCTCAATTTTAATTAGAATTTATTTTAAGAACTTTTTTCTAAAAAAAATTATAAAATTTTTTGAATTTTGATTTAAAAAAATTTTAAAAATTATTTCTAATTAAAATTGAGCTGAGAATTTAGGTATAAGTTCTAGTTTGTACATATTTGTACAATATAAAGTCATTTTCTTGGTCATGTCTTCAATTTTGACCTCACAATTTACCGCGCAAGCCTAATCACAATGTGTTCAAATAGCTTTATGTTTAATATCATTTATTTTAGTTTTGGCTAAAGTTTCATAAATTTTAAAATTTGTTTCATATTAAATAAATCTTGTAGAATTACATATAAAAAAATTATGCTTGTATATTGAGTAGTTAAAAAATTACATGAAAGATCAAACTATGCTTTGTAGTTCCATCTTTGCACATTTTTAAGACTCCTTAGACCCCTTAAAAATCCCGATATCCCAACCAATCAAATCAAGTAATTGGCTACGCCTTGTAATTTAGATCTTGGTCAAAAGCCAAGTTTCTTATTAATGATTACATTATTTTTCGAAAATAAAACCTCGTCTCTTGACCAGGGCTCTAAATTACGAGGCGTAAGTAGCTGTGTTGGTCGTAACTTGCCATAATTGACCATGCCTCGTAATTTAGAACCCTGGTCAAGAGACGAGTTTATTTTTTTTATGATTATTCTTTTTTATGATTCCATTCTTTTTCCCCCTTCTTGATTAGTAACTCTATGTTTGAAGCATTTGGATTATTCATTCAATCTACAGACCACTCCGAATAGTGAGCGTTATTTTATTACCACCCTGTACAAGAGTGAACCCGATGCAAGTACGATCTACCACACTTCAATTAATAATCTGTTTCTTAACCTTAAAGAAACTTGCGCCCAAAAGCAATGAATCGCCAAACGTAGTAACTCTTGCCCAAAACCTTCCTTATAGTCCGACCACGCTAAGTTGGCAATCAAAATATTTACATTGTGGACGATTCCACTTTGAATTGAGGTTTTTAAGCAGAAGAAAAAAGGGTTGCCAGCTCAAGGCGTTTGGCGAGAAGAGGAGATTGTTGGTCTAGTGCAATCTATTACACTAGAGCTACACATCAGTTATCGGCGATAGAGGATTGTTGTTGATTGCTAGTAGCGGTTAACGATTACACGTGAATTTCTTCGTTTATTTGACTTGATCAATAATCGATTAATATCTGTGCATATTTGATAATGTCTAATGAAAGAACGATACTTCATGCGAAAGAGAAGAATATCGTACATAGCTGTGTTGGTCGTAACTTGCCATAATTGACCATGCCTCGTAATTTAGAACCCTGGTCAAGAGACGAGTTTATTTTTTTATGATTATTCTTTTTTATGATTCCATTCTTTTTCCCCCTTCTTGATTAGTAACTATGTTTGAAGCATTTGGATTATTCATTCAATCTACAGACCACTCCGAATAGTGAGCGCTATTTTATTACCACCCTGTACAAGAGTGAACCCGATGCAAGTACGATCTACCACCCTTCAATTAAGGGGTCTAAGGAGTCTTAAAAATGTGCAAAGAAGGAACTACAAAGTATAGTTTGATCTGTCTTGTAATTTTTTAACTACTCAATATACAAGTATAATTTTTTTATATGTAATTCTACAAGATTTATTTATTATAAAACAAATTTTAAAATTTATGAAACTTTAGCCAAAACTAAAATAAATTATATTAAACATAAAGCTATTTTAACACATTGTGATTAGGCTTGCGCGGCAAATTTTGAGGTCAAAATTGAAAAAATGACCAAGAAAATGACTTTATATTGTACAAATAAGAACAAACTAGGACTTATACCTAAATTCTCAGCTCAATTTTAATTAGAAATTGTTTAAAAATAAATTTAAAATCAAAATTTGAAAAAAATTATTAATTTTTTTTAGAAAAAAGCTCTTAAAATAATTTCTTATTAAAATGGAGATGAGAATTTAGGTATAAGTCCTAGTTTGTACATATTTGTACAATATAAAGTCATTTTCTTGGTCATTTTTTCAATTTTGACCTCAAAATTTGCCGCGCAAGCCTAATCACAATGTGTTAAAATAGCTTTATGTTTAATATAATTTATTTTAGTTTTGGCTAAAGTTTCATAAATTTTAAAATTTGTTTTATAATAAATAAATCTTGTAGAATTACATATAAAAAAATTATACTTGTATATTGAGTAGTTAAAAAATTACAAGACAGATCAAACTATACTTTGTAGTTCCTTCTTTGCACATTTTTAAGACTCCTTAGACCCCTTAATAATCTGTTTCTTAACCTTAAAGAAACTTGCGCCCAAAAGCAATGAATCGCCAAACATAGTAACTCTTGCCCAAAACCTTCCTTACCTTTTTTCGAAGTGGACTGGTCCACAATGTAAATATTTTGATTGCCAACTTAGCGTGGTCGGACTATACCTTTTTTCGAAGTGGACTGGTCCACAATGTAAATATTTTGATTGCCAACTTAGCGTGGTCGGACTATAACTCTGCAGCAAATAATAGAAAAAAAATACTTTTTACACTACTATAAAAACATCTTCAAAGAAGATTGTCTTTGAAAAACATGATTTTTTTTAAGATCCATACTGGAGAAACATATTTGAACTAACTATATTTTTGGTGCTATTTTTCAATAGGAAAAGGTCTAAGCTTTTCATTCCGATATAATTTTTTTCATAATTATTTTTTTTAATGATTTTAAAGGTATATCGATTTATCCCCCAGTTTACTGGGGTAATTCTGGATCACTGGGGTAATTCTGGATCAGTGATATTTTTTAATTTTTCATGTGTTTTTAGCTAAGTGGTATACGTCATTTTGAAGCAAAAAGTCAGATTAGGCTGCATTCCAAATTTCATTAAAAAATTCGAATTAAAAGTTTATTTAAAATTTAAATAACAAAAAATTTAATCTACATTGAAATAACATGCAAATTCCATTTTTATTCAATATTTTGACTCTTTTCATTTCGTTAAACTTACGAGAAACTTTCGAGATACTTCGAACTGTAAATTAATTTAACAAACGATAAATAACCGAATTTTCGAAAGAATGTAAATGGGAAATTACGGCATAATTTATTAAAAAAGATCATCATTATTCTTCGAGTTTTAAAAAAAATTAGCAAACGATAAAGTCTAATTTTTTTCTGAGAAAGAAGATTAATAAAAAGTTAATTTAGGCGTTTAAAAGTTTGCTTTGAATTATATTTTAACTGCAACCAAAAATAAATTTACTTTTAATGTGCATTACTATTAAAAAAAAGGGTGATCCATAATTACCCCATGTGTGATCCATAATTGCCCAAACCCGGGTTAATTCCTGATCACTCAATAATTAAAATAAAACTAATAATAATTAAGTTTTAGGTAAAGTGATTATTTAAATAAATTCTAAATTATTTAAGCTTACTCCATGCAAAATTAAATCTTTCTATCTTTCATACTTTAGAAAAAAATAGGATGTTGTGATTTTTTGATCCATAATTCCCCCGTATGACCCTACGTTGGAAAAACAGCTTTACAGTATTTCTTCTCGACCTACAGTTTAAACAAAAAAAAATAATCCAGATGAGGGTGAATGGCAAAAAAAAATTCACGCGCTTAAAATGGTAGCTACCGAGCTGTTAACACATTTCCTCTATTTCGGATTAGTGTGTCAACTTATGTTTTTTACATGAAAATATGTCTAATTACATTTAGGAGACAGGGAATTCAAGGTATTCAAATAAGGAAGAAAATTCCAATTAGACCTATCATCCTGTGTTTAAAATTTCCGAGAGTATTTTTTATTTCAGAAATATTTAATGAGTTGTTTTTAATAATATTTTTGAATTAATATTTGAAAAAATGTTTGGATCGTTTATATAAATTTATGTTCGAATTAAATTACGTGACCTTGAAGTAAATTAATATATTTAGACACTTTAAGGTCTCTAAAAAGAAAATTATTAATATCTCAAAGTTTTTAATAGTATAATATACCAATAACTTATCATTTAATTTCTTGTGTTCTATACTAGGTCGATTACTTGATGAGAAAAGGTCTTGGCGGCGGTCTTCTGTGGTCTATCGACTCCGATGACTTTAGAGGTCACTGTTACGGCAAGAAATATCCGCTTCTGAGAACAGTGGCCAATAAGTTGCTGTCGTAATGGACATGAAATTTCTTGAGCATCAATTGCATTTTGTAGAAGGCTGACTGTGTTGGCTGTATAAAAATTGTAAATGATGATTTCTTCAAAAAACCTCACAAAATATCGTCCTTGTAGTAGATTTTTATTCTTATGCATGAGTCTTAGTTTGTAGTATACTTTTGTATTTTGTATTGCACTTTTAATAAAAATTTAAAATAAGTTTTGGAATTACTTTGAATGGAGGAGGGGATTCATACATAGCACCCACCAAGAGTTGACGCAAATACATTACAACTCGTTAATTTTCCCATCATTGTTATTTTTCACTCCATCATTTCTTTTTATGTAGATTTTTTCGGATTTCTTTTATTACTTTGGAACCTTGTGAATTTTTCTAAAATTTACAGATTTTAACTTTCAGGATCCGAGAATAGAATACTTTCATTTGAGATCATAGTAGCACTAAAACAGAATTTTAAAGCTTTTACAAGCGACCCAAACAAAATAACAATGTGTATGACTTTAAAGGTTTCAATAAACAAGTTTGCTGATCAGAATAGGGTACAAGTCAATGGCACACAACTCGTTATAGGTTAATACAACTCCGATTCAAAAAATTAGAATAATGTTTTTAAAAAAATGGATTAAATATTAGTAGAGCGTCAATTTGCATAGTAATTTCAAAAAGAGATGAAAGGCAATCGAAAAAGAGTATGAAGAAACATTGTTTTCGAAGTGTGAGATGTTTGCAAAGAAAATTTAAAGAAAATGGTATAAATGTCTTGAAATCGACAACATTACGACGACTTAAATTAGGTTTTAGATTACTTGCGTCTAAGGCAAAGCCATTATTATCATCGAAGTAAAAGGTTGCTAGAGTTGAATGGTGCAAACAACGACTATTTTGGGGTCACCATGATTGGAAAAAAGTACTCTTCAGCGATGAAAATATGTTTTGTGTGTCACATTTAAATGACTTAAACAAGGAGTTTAAAATAAAGAGTGTTTAAAACGTTATGTTAAATTTGCGAGCTCTGTCTTCGTATGGGACTGCATGACTGCGAAAGACCCAGGTAGGTTGCGTATTGTTTCCACAAAAGTCAATTCAGAAGACTATCAAGAAATTCTTAAACGTGATTCCTTCAGCTGAGGATTTATGTGTTGAATATTTCTTGTTTCAGCATGATTTAGCTTCCTCCCACACTTCCAAATCAGCAACTAAAGGGCTTAGAGAGAAGGACATAACTGTCCTCCCTTAGCCTGCAAACTCACCCGATCTAAATCCCATCGATAATTTTAGAGGAATTATAAAAAAAACGACTTCAAGAAGTTGTGCCTACCAGACATAAAAGAACTAATTTATAGTACAAAGAGCGTATGGGCAAATTTGAAAAAAAGAATTTGTGAATCTTTAGTTAATAATGTGTCAAACCGTTTAAGAGCTGTTATTAGAGCTAAGGGTGATGCGAAAAAGTACTGATTAGCAAGTAAGGACACTACTATTAAATTAGGAGAGTTAAAATTTAGATTATGTCTAGTAGAATTCGAATTATATACAGTGTAATTACATTATTCTAATTTTTTGAATTATGTAGGAAGTATTATAATATTTTGAACTGAATTTTTTGTTGTTTTATGATTTAAATATACATTTTCTATTTCATTATAATATGTTTACAATTTAAAAAATCTATAAAATATGCAGATTTATATTAAAATAATTTATATTTGATATCATTGATTATTTATTTGATAATTTAGATTTTCACTTCCCTTGACCATATTTTCTTTCATTATTCTGATTTTTTTAATCGGAGTTGTATATCAGCAGATACAAACAAGTTTCGAGAATTTAGTGGTAATTTATTACTTGATTCTGGTTTCAACAATAATATTTGAATTTTAAAAAAAGAAATACTAACTATATAATTATAAATTACTAATGTAATATTATTAGAGGGCTCGTCCCCTGCTTGCTATCGCTCGAATATCCTTGGAAATGGGAAAAAATGCACTTTGATATTCAAACTTTTACTTATACAACGCGGTTGCTGGGAATTTATTCTGTGTTCTAAAGTAGGCAATTAATAAACACTGTTTTGTACTTATGAAAGTTGTAAATTGACGCGGCAAAATTACAATAGGGAACTCTGGCATTGGCAAGACTAATATATTTTCCCGTTTTTCAAGAAACGAAATGTACAAACTAAAAGTACCATTATCACTCATATACTACTCATATATAGGGACTTTGAAAATCAGCAAATGAACCCTTTTCATCTGTGCACTTGTTTCCCGAATGTAATGAATTAAAAATTTTACGTTTTAATGACAAATAAGTTTTTCAAAAAATTCCAAGGCATTAAAATGAGATGCCTCAAAACTGTACGCTGCAAAAAAACACGACACTTCTACCGAAAATGTTCAAATTTTTAACTGTTAAAGACAGTTTCGCTTACCTTTTTTACTGTCTTAATTCGTTTAAATAAACTCTCTTAAACTCAACAAACGAGTGATTTTAACTCAGTCTGAATTAATTTTCACTCCTTTCCAGTGTCGAAAATGCACTTCTCCTATATTAGTGGATTTCCCTCGTTTGCTTTAAGAGTGTACAGTGTAAATTTAAAACGATTTACTCCAAATCATTGTCTGCACTATATGTGCATATCAAGTCATGCACACATGAAATTAACACCGGCTTTGTAATTTTAGTATTCACTTATTGTTTCAGTTTTAATGAGATTATTAGATTTAAACGCATTAGGTATGTACATTTGAAGCTGGCAACAAATTATATTGAAACTAACTCTTATGCTTGCCAACTTCAGCCTCAGGCTCCAACGCTTATTGAATCATTAATTTGGTAAATATACATTTAACTTATTACAAGTTGAAATCATAAGTCGATAATACGAAGATTCGCTGTGTTCCCTGTCCCTTTAACTATTAAGAGACATAAGGCGCGTTTACATGAGCCATCGAATCCATGGAATGCCGATCCCTCCATTAGGGAAAAAAGTGGTCGAGCAGGATTTTTAGCCCAAATGATAGACTGGGGCCGAATCCATGGAATGGAACATCAAACCCTCCTTCATTTGAGGGCTTGCTAAATCCTCCAATGAACCCTGTAGTTCCGGTTCTGCCTGCTCGAAAATCCCAAAGAGGAAAAAATTGCGGAGTTGTTACCTTCCTTCCATGGATTCGATGGCTCATGTAAACGCGCCTATAATGTGTAACTTAGCATGCAAAAGAATTTAATACAATAATTCTTCAAGTTCTATTATTCAAAAGGTAATCTGATTGTGGGAACATTGAACGAGATCCAAATATAAAATCATTGCTTTGTTTTTACATAAAAATGCTTCCAATCGCTCTTCCAATCAGTCCAGCGATGAAAGATTTCTGATCAAACGTTCATCATGACTATCAAACTCGAGGGTTAAACATAAAAGCACAATTGTAGGATGTCGCATAAAATTATTTACTATGTTAAAGTAAGAACTGAAAGAAGTTATTCGGAAGGAGAAAATGTAAGTACGTTATTAGACAATTTTGTTAGTATTTTCCTAGTTAATTCATTTTAAACGTTAAGCAAGTATTTGAATATATTTCTTAACGATTTTTTTTTAAATAAAAATAAAATTTTGTTTTTTACAATGCGATTGTTCTCCAAGATTAAGGAACTCAGTTTTGGAGTTGAATAACTGAAGAACTACGACAAATCATAAAATAATATTTAAAGATAATTGAATAGTGAGATTGTATGTTTGTTATCAAATGCAATAAAAAAAATAATGATGAGTAGTGCTTGAACAAATATATTTTGGAGAAAATAATAGCGTAAAAAATGAAAAGACGCAATTTACAGGAAATTTAGATTTTGCACACCGAACACTTTCTTAATAAGTATTTAATAACATTTGATAATGTATGTATACCAAAAACTGCATTCAAACTATTTTCTATAAATTGATAATACATAAGGTTTTTAAACTAACAGAGGTTATTGATTTGTCGTTTGGCGGTCCGAGTTTACGTTACGTCAACTAATAAATACGAACAAAGGCTGCTATGGGATGACAATTTTTATGGGAACATGAATTTTCGAAAAACGAAGTTAACTCCTTTAGTGTTAAACTTGTTGAGACATTGGATTGAGTTTTTCATGACTAGCATCCAAAATTGTTTACCTACTGTTTCCAAACTTGGTATAGTTAGGTATTGGTAACAGTGGAATAAAGTAATTTTCAAAAACAATACCAAATATTTCACTACATACAGGGCCTGATAGTGAAACGACGCGTACTGAGCTGCCTTCGGCAAATCGGCAGCCATGGCTCACTACAGAGATCGACTAGAGTGGCAAAAGTGCTAGTTAATTTGTGATTTTGATACTGAGAAACGAAGTACGCCCAGGGAAAAGGCGGGAATCGAACCCGTACCCGTGTCAGCGCACGGACTGCTAGCGTTATGACCTGCGATCCAAACCACTCGGCCATCGGGCCCCACATGCCACCTTATATTGTCTCCGTGTTCGTCTATGGTGCTGTTGGTAGGTTCAGTCTCTACCCTTCTATAGAACTCTTCACGTATAGTAAATCAGGCCCTGGCCGCACACAAACGTAGGGCTTATCAATACCTAAGCATACTAGCACCTTTCGAAACAATTCGGGAGGCTAGACATGAAAAACTTTCCCAATAACAATTTCCCCATAAATTAGCATAGGGCCATAGGTTAGTTTTTAATTCGGAAATTCATGTCCTCTAAATGTAGGAGATTTAAAAAAAAAACTCAGTATTGTATGTGTTCAGTATTAAACTTTATAAATTTGTTCCACTCCATGATGTGTTTAACCATTTTTTTTTTTTGTTTAACTATCGATGCAGGTTCGCACGCTCATGTTTTAAAAGATTGCCCCCTTTTTATAGGTGTTTGAAAGTTATATTATTTCTGATACTGATGACACAGTTGAAACAGTTAAGTTCATCCGATGTGTCTTCCTCATGCAGCAACAAAGACAGGACATTCATTCTTTTGGACACTGCAATGAGCTTTTTAGCAAAGGCCAAAGAAATGGTACCAAGATGCAGTAAGAAAAATATTTTTAAAAACCTTATATAAATATGTTTTGGAAATATTTAAGAAAATATTTATAAATTTTAAAACACAAATTTTCCATTAACTAAAAAACTACTGTTAATACTAAAATAATTCTTTTATGTTTACACCTATTCTTTTGGACACTGCAATGAATTTTTTATCAAAATCCAAACCAAGATGCTACAAGAAAAATATTTTAAAACTACTTCCTTATTTTTTAAAAAAATATTTTGAACAAATTAGTTATTATATTTTAAAGACACATTGTCCATTAACTTAAAATATTATTTAATGTTTTTCAGCATACGATGCACATCAATCTAAAAAAATTGGAACAGCGTCTTCTTATTTGGACACAACAAAGAATTTAATATCTGCAGCTAAGAATGTCCTTACCTCAAGTAAGTCTGTGTATCAAAACGAAAAATTCAGGATGTCATTAAATGGCATACAACGAGTTCAGTCACGGCATACTCAGTACTGAAGCCGAAGAAGCTTTCCCAAACACGCTCGGGGACGGAAATTTTGACGTCATAGTTCCGAGAGACGTTGTTCCGAAGATGAAGAGAACCTGTCTCGAACCTGTTCGGAACCACTCGTTCACGGCTGACCACATTCTAATACGTCCAAACTAGTTTCTCGATCTTCGGCACTGGGAACAGTGACGTCAAAATTTCCGTCAACGCTCATGTTTGGGAGATCTTCTCTGGCCTTGTTATTGAAGTTGGCCGTGGTTCAGTTTGGTACGATTACCAAACGCTGATTACAGTCGCGCTAGAGCTACAAGTTTGCTCTTGCAACAATTTGCTACTGAAATGATGAAGCAGCTATTATAACCATTTTTTTAATTTAACCAGCTATGAAATGTAAATAAAAAGAGGAAATTCATAATGCACAAAATTTTTTAAGGCCAAGAAAGCTCTGTGTTTCATTTATTTACTAAACAAGGCGACAATCTTTTTCAAAAATTCAAGAAAAGTCTTTCTAAAGTCAACTTAAAAATAAAATTATTTTGCAGTGTATCCATTTTGCAACATCATATAATTTAAATATGACACAGGGTCAAGGGATTCCAAGTTCAAGGTCGTGTGTTATTTCTCGTCTTTGGCTTTCCAAAGAACAGGTGATGCCAAATTCAATTTTTCCGGTTTCCCCCCTCGCCTGTGCACTCATGCCATTTATGTGTTCGCTAAAATGGTGAACAACAGAATAGAGTCATGCCGACCTGATTTGGATCTGCCAGGGGATATAGGTGAGCATTTCTTTTTATTAACTGCTATACTTTTAATGTTCTACCATTATATGGAGGATTTTACTGTTATTGGACATAGCAGCGAAATATTGTCCCCAAATGTATCATATCCCCATGTATTTAAAAATAAATGTATCAAATGTATGTATGTATATATATCAAAAATATTTTCCCCAAATATAACTTTTAGCAATGACATGTATGTCCAGTAAACGTAAAAAAAGCTAGTTATTCGGTATTAGTTAACAAATCTGTAGCAGCATAGAGAGTACCACGACTTCCTACTGGTAAATAATTTATGTCAAAAAGTATTAACTATTCACTATAGACATAGGTGGCTCCACGCAATGGCACACTGATGCCTTTATTGGTGTTTTACTGCTCACATCCTCATGATGTATCTTTTAGATGGATATAGAAATCTTTTACATAGGATTCCTTGAAATTTATCTAACTAGTTCATTATTTTGGCTACTATGTCAACATGCATGATTAAAATTTCTTGGTTGTTCTTTAATTAATGTTAACTGCATGGCTTCACATACTAAGATCAAATTTATACACAATCCTGTATTTTCCATATAAATTAGTTTATAACTCCGAACTACCGAAGTCTGCCAAAGATATAGTCGAACACTTTTTTGCCAGAATCGCCAAATTATTCCCATATCTTAATGAGCTGAATGAGGTTTTCCTCGTGCGTATTACTTCAAAATACCTTCAACTTGCGATTACTGGCACATTTTACATTAAATACCCTAAAATATATAGGGGGCCACCTTTTTGGCATAATTCGACTTTAGACCCTCATACCACTGGATATAATCGGCCAAACAACTTTTTTTTTCGTGGTCTATTCTCTCATATGCTATTACTGTACCCATGACAACCTTAACACAAATTGGCAAAAAATAAATTTAAAAAATATGTTTTTCTTTTTGGTCATCCGAGTGGCCCACTTGCCCCGCAAGGTGGGGTAAGTGGGCCACCCGCCTAATATATTTTTACACATAACTGGTAGAGATATGGTGGGGCAAGTGGAATAATCTACATGACTTTTCAGTGTTTGAAAAAAAAGTAAAGATGTATCTTTAATAGTTCCCCCATGGCAACTTTTTCTGGCATGCAAGCTTACTGCAAGAAAAAATACGTTAATTTTCATCTTGTCATTTTTGTATGTAGTGGTAAAAAAATGTTAGGGCTACAGATTTTAAACTGGCCTATGTCAATGAATAGGACTATGAATAGTGAATATGACTAACCCTATGAATAAGTGAATATGACTTTTTTTAAGTATATTAAAGAGTTGGGGCAAGTGGACCATCCCTGGCCCACTTACCCCGCCATTGTGGTGGCCCACTTACCCCAAACGCGGGGCAACTGGGCCACCCCAATTTTCTTTTAACCTTATCAACATCACAAGTACATGACACTACAAAAAGGTACTATGTTTTATACACTTTCAAAATATATAACATTTTGTTTTGTATCATGAACCGTTTGGAAATAAATAAAAAAATAGTATGATGGCGTGAATTACCAAAAGATGCAATATTAAAAATTTTCACAAAAAGGATTGTGCCTTGTTACATACTTTAATGAAAATGATACCATAATGTTTCCTGCATCTATTCGGGTAAATGCGTAAAAATATTGTAGCAGATCTTTTTACGTCCAAAATTCGGGAAATGCAAGGGGGGGGGGGGGGGGCACTTGCCCCAATGGCCCACTTACCCTACATAAAAAAATAAACTTAGCGACAGTAAATGCATAAAACATTCTTAACCATATCAATTGCTTCAATAGGCGCGTTTACATGAGCCATCAAATCCATGGAATGAAGGACAAACTCCGCAATTTTTCCCTCTTGGGGATTTTCGCCCGGGCAGAATCGGAATTGCAGGGTTCATTGGGAAGTTTCGCAAACATAAGTTTACAATAAAGAAATCTTTGACGTTGCATTCCATGGATTCGGCCACAGAGGACCACATTGGGTTAGAAATCCTGCTATAATGGTGGGTTTGGAATTCCATGGATTCGATGGCTCATGTAAACGCGCCTAATTTCGTTCTAGACGGATACAAAAAATTCAACTACCTGAAACTGAAAAACCCGAAACTGAAGACCCTGATCTCTGTTGGTGGATGTCCGACTGGATCCTCATCGTTTTCGCCCATGGCAGCTGACCCAGTGGCAAGAACAGTCTTCGCCGAAAGCGTTCTAGCTTTCATACAGCAACACGGCTTCGATGGACTAGATCTCAACTGGATATATTCTGGAGTGGATAAAGGAAAGGAAGAGTATAAGAGGAATTTTGTCATACTTCTGCAGGTACCTTGAAAAAATATTTATTAATTTTACAAGAAAAACATATTTTTACAAAAAAAAATCTTTAAACAGTTTTTTTTTGTTACAACATGCTGTTTAAAGTGTAAACAGTTTTTTATTTTTTAAAAGCCGTCAAATTTACAAAACCATATTTTTGTTTTGTTTTTTAATTATAACTTGTCTGTTAAACAACAGCATTTGCCTTGAAATTACAACTTGTTTGCTTAAAAAAAAAAACAGATTTTCTCTGTCACACCAGACAAGTTTTTTGCTAAAAAACAGTAGACATTTGTAATGTAGTGCAGTTTGTTTTGCTACTATCATAAAATTTCAGTGAGACTGGCAGACTAATTTGTCACACAGTAAAAAAAAAAATTAATATGGGAGTTCTCATTTTTTTAAAATGAGATTTCCAAGTATTTGTCTCATAATAAAATGCGAACAACGCAGTTTTCATACTGCAGAGTTTCATTTTATAACAATGCTATATTTTGAGACGTCAATATGCTGGAAAGCCCTATATGCTGGAAAAGGAGAAAGTCTATAGTTCATTCACATAAATGATTTTTTAAGTGATTTAATTATTGTTGGTAAAAAAAATTATAAACCCCAAAAGCAAATTTGTGGTTGTGACACGGCTAAGTCATATGTATTGTATGTGTG
Source organism: Hylyphantes graminicola (assembly GCA_023701765.1). Classification (NCBI taxonomy): domain Eukaryota; kingdom Metazoa; phylum Arthropoda; class Arachnida; order Araneae; family Linyphiidae; genus Hylyphantes; species Hylyphantes graminicola. Next base: position 26,966,646 of record CM043121.1, read on the forward strand.
TTGTAGACATTGAAAGAAGCTTTGAAACCAAAAGGATATTTGTTGACCAGTAGTGTCTCACCAACTAAGTATATTATTGATACTACCTACGATATTCCAGCTATTTCCAAGTAAGTAATGTACCGAATAAAATTATTTAATTTATGTTAGGTTGAACAAATGCTATTTTTGCTTTGAGTCGTAAATATCAATTTCAAAAGCTAACGTACATAGATTTTTTTCTGAAATAGGGTTCAGAATACACCACAGATGAGCATTTAAAAGTTTTAATTCAAAGAAAGGATCTTAAAATGGAAAGCCATGCATTAAGAACTAGACAAAAAATATATTACAGTACGGTGGTAATTGGTAAAATGTATTGTCATCCGGTTTTTAGTCACAGAAAGCTAGTCCACAGAGTTATTGTGGATTTGTTGAACCTGCGTAGGGAGACGTTGCAAGAACAAACTTTTGAGCAGTTCCTCACTCACTCCAGTACCAGCCTTGCCACTCATCTCCAGAAGTAGGCGTGATGGTTTACGGTCGCCTAGTTGTAAACCAGAGACCAGCTCAGCTCGTGCAATCTCTGCTTCTCTGTACAAGCATACTGGTTAGTAAAAGGCGTTTTTTCAAAGCCGAGTACGGCGATTGCAGTAGTGGTTGCATAACTATATCACAGACAACCTGTAGCTCATCCGGCTGCAACACTGAGACCACATGATGAAATTTTGTCTCTTCAGCACTTATCCCCGCCAGGCACTTCCAAAATAGCTTTAAAAAAAATATCTCGTTTTAAAATATGCAAGATTTTTTTGAAAATAAAAACACCAATCAAACTATTGTGCGGTCATTTAATTAAACTATCGGAGGCGAGAATATGAGTTAAAAGTATATGGTCTGAACCATATATAACTAAGAGGACAGTAAAATAGTAAAGACTATATTCAAACCTCGAGGGAAAAAAGGTAGCAAACATATCACCATGAAATTTGAAGACTCTCATGCTTCGAAACTCAGAACATGTGTTTGAAACATAGTTTTCATTTCTTTAAAAGTAATAATAATAAAATAATAAGTTTTTTTATTTTGTGTTAGGTTCGACATTACATTTTTTTTTTAGAAATTTTATTTCTGTCAAATAGGGAACTGGATTTCATAAACGTGCTGTCTTTCCATTTTCGAAAATCATGGCAGCCGTTCACTGGTTTGAACTCGCCACTTTACGCAAATGAAGAGTCATCCGAAGAAGCTAAAGAGCTGACTGTAGTAAGTTAAATTTTAAATTAATAAAATCACAGTACCTTACAACACCATGCATGTCCAATTTAAAAATAATAATAACATGTTTGGGGGGGGGGGGGTGTAGCCGTTAAACCAATGACTGACAGTACTTGACGCCCCCCCCCCTTCCCCTCTAATTTAATGATGATTGGATAATGGAAACTTGTTGTTGCAGAAGGCTATTTTTTTTTCAAATCGATGGTTACCTATTGTAATGCTGATATTTGTTTCCCACGTTAAATGTTTCTTTAAATGTTCGTACGTTTTAGGACTTCGTTGTGGACTACTGGTTGAAAGGTGGCGCCCCCAAAGAAAAGCTTGTCATGGGCATGTCTCTGATGGGCAGAACGTTCACATTAGCGAGTCCTGCTGAAAATGGAGTTTCGGCACCGGCAGTAGGACCCGGTGACAGAGGTCGGTTGAAGGCAGACGGGCTACTTGCGTTTTTCGACGTAAGTAAAGATATATTGTTCTATAATATCAAGTGACAGGTAATCCTATATTAGCATTAGCATAAATGAGTAAAGAGTGAAAAAATATTATAAGTGATTTTGATTATAAAATGGAATCGTAGCTATCTACTCACCGTTTAAATTTTGGAGCATCTTATTTATGAAACAAACTTTTCATATATATTTCTTGTCATTTCCGTAATTCTAGGTCAGCAGTTCATTTTTCGATTCTAAATAGATAACTTACGGCAGTATACAAAGTAGAATCTATTGGCCTTGCATCTTAACTAATACAAGGGACAGTAGAGCCGCGGTAGCTCAGTCGTGTGAAGCGTCGTGCTCGCATCGGAAGGGTTGTGGGTTCTGTCCTCGGCAGCGCTCGCAATTCTGATGGTCGCTGGGTCGGCGCTTGTACTCGGCTAAAGACCGCCGTGTTGACTAATGGTGGCTGGGGCACGTTAAATATGTCGTGGTCACAAAGTCCTCCATGTTCCCATACCAAATCAATACCTCTGGGGGTGCCAGATCAGGGGGTTATCGGCCTTTGATCTGGATCCAAATTCCGATATGTGAGTGAGAATGGATGTGTGAAAGGGACCTTCCTGTAAAACGGATGTGTCATGCTGACGGGCAACAGTCGGACTTCCTCCCTTGTGGCGCTCGATAAAAACGGAAGCCGCCCTCTTCGCCTTAAATCGGGTAGTCCTCTACTCCGGGCTCGGTTACCGAGTGGCATTAGAAACAACAACAACACAAGGGACAGTGCTGCCATCTAATGTCATTCTTGCAATATTAACATAGACCTGAGGGGGAGACCTTTTTAAGAGGGAGTGTCAGTGCCGTAGAGCTCATGCATTAGTTTTTAAATAACAACTTTTGAAAAAGAATTGCTTTGACACGTTATCCCATTTTCACCAGGTATGGAAATCATCATAACATCAATTTTTAACAAAATTGAAAAGGAAATAACAGATGGTTACTTAGTTATTGACAAAATTTTAAAATAGTGCCGCCATCTGTTGTATGTTTTTGGCTAATTAAAACTTCAAAAATATACAATTAAATAACTAGATAACAAATTTGTTTCATTTCGATTTCATGTTGATTCCCATACCTGGCGAAAATGGGCTAACACGGCAAAGCAATACTTTTGCGGAAATTGTGATTTCAAAACAAATACATTAGCTCAATGGGACTGACAGTCCCTCTTAACTAATACTTTTTCTTTTTTTTTTGCAGATTTGTGAGAACCTCACCAAAGATCGCTGGGCTTCAGTCTTTGAACCAGACTCTCAAATTCCATATGCTTACAAAGGAGATCAGTGGGTTAGTTACGACGACCTGAGAAGTCTACATGCCAAAGTAAAAAAAAAAAAAAAAAAATATTAGTTTTAGCTTCCGTAATATCTTTTTACATTATAATAAAAAAAACATTCAAAATCGATTTAAAACGAAAGTAAAGACTACTAAATTTAAATCTATAAAAAGTTAGTTGAATTTTTTTTATCGCGGAAATTTTTAAAATAAAAATTATGTAAATAAACCTTATTTGAACTGAGGAATAAAATTTGTTTCTTTTGGGATTTCTAAACTATTGTTATTAGATTTTATTCTTATAATATTTTTAGAATAAATTCTATCAGCGTTATTGAAATAATTTTTTTACAGTTTTAGAGATTAAAATTTTTAAGATTGTACAATGTTAACTAAATTTCTTTATGCAGATTTGCTTGGAAAGAAGGACAAAGCTTTGCTTGTGCTTAACGCTCAGCTATGCACTGTTAGAATTTCTAAAGAGGATTTTCGAGCAGACCATCAACGACTGAACACGCGATTATACAATTGGAACTAATAATTTATGTTAATGGTTTAAAAAATCAATTTTACATTATCGTATATGTTACTTACGTTTTTGCAATTCTTCCGTTCGCAGAATTTACTAGAGATATAAGTACAGGTACAGATGGTGTTGAGACTAAGTACTCAACACCATCTTTTATTTCAAAACTTACAATTTCAATTCGAGCGCCAACATTTGTCCAGAAATTAAAGTCTTGAAATTTAAAATAAATCATTACGGATATTATTTAACGTTTTGGATGTTCTAGTCATAGTTAACTTGATTGCGATTTATTCTTTTTTTTTTTTTTTCAGATTAATTACTTGGTGAAGAAAGGACTAGCTGGTGGTTTAGTATGGTCCATCGATGTGGATGACTTTAAAAAAACATGCTACGGAAAAAAGTATTATCTTCTAAGATCAATATCTAGCAAGCTTATGGCGGGATAGCAAATCCACTAAAGTACAAAACCTCGCATCCAATGGCATTTTTTAAATGGAAGGAACAAATAGAAATTTTTAACCAACGATGTATAATAATGGATGAACTGCTCCTCGTACTCGTACTGATCTTAAGAAGTGCGACGAATTTTGTCACCATCAAAATGGCAAGCGTGTGCGTAGTAGCAAAATGTTACATCATTTTCTGTAATGTTTAGAACTTCAGTAGAGTTAATGGTGATGAAAGCGTATGTTAATATATAGTTACTTATGTAACGTGAGCGGTAAAATGGGCATGTTTTAGGTCCCGAATGGCAACAGAAATGCTGAATGCAAATAAATTCTTTCTTGAGCTGCGATTGATAAATCAATGTTACATGGAAACAAGCACCAGTATTTTATTACAATCATCCAAAATTGTTATAAAAACGCATTGCTATATTCAATTAACTTGCACAGTTAGAATCGTATACAACACTCTATATATAGTATATTGCTATTTTCTTGCAATTCAAGTGCATTAGGAGGGAGAGCAACTTTCAACTCGTTGAAACATGTCAAATTCCTTTCATGTTTCAAAGCAGAAACCCCACCAGCAACACCAGTTCAAACGTAACGAAGGCTAAGAAACACAGATGACTAAATGAGTTAATGAAACATTCTACTTCATATTTCATAAAACTGGATAGGTATAGCAACCGTACGTTTAAATTCATTCTCAACAAAATTCGCCAATAGACAGTCTGTCTATTATATCATAACTGAACTGTGTCAAATTTCTTGGTTTTATGAAATACAGGTGATAGGTACTGGTTCCCAGTTCGTCAGTGATAGTCCAAGTGAATAACGAATAGTGATGTCGAAAATGTTTATTGATTTCATGAAACTTTTTATTTACAGAAAAAAAAAGTCATACATAAATAAAACTATTACAGTTTGACTAAAAGTTGCGAAAAATGAAACAAAAATAAAATATTCCAGATGAATAAAACAAAATAAACTTTAAATATTCAAACAAAAAGCATTTTTGTACCTTTTTAAATATTTATTTATAATTTAAATTGCTTACGAACAAATTACAAATTATATTATCCATGTTATATATTGGTTTTTATAACAAAAGTAGAATATCAGAAGCACTTATATAGGAAAATCATACTTAGAAACAAAATACAAGTGTTTATTTTTTTAATATTTTATGTTGTAAAATAAAACAAAATAATGTAACTTTAATAGCCTTTTAAAATACTCTAAATTAACAACAGAAGTATTGGCTCAGTATTTTTGCTATTTTGCCTAAGTGCTGTGTGTTCTTACAATATTTAATGTTATCTCTGAATATGAAAATTGTTTGAATAATATTGAACCATGTCGTTTATATCTTTAAAAAATACAGTTTGGCTAGTCTTATTATAACTTTCCTATACAGAAGGCAAATTTTTCTGTTTGTCTGTGGGTTGCATAAAATAAATGTTTATTTCGTTTTATTTATTATTTCAGAATCTTAAAGCTAAACTAGCATAATAAAAAATATGATTTTTTTATTGGCCTGTTGCATGCAAATTTATAATTTGTATTTATACAAAAAAAAAATAGATGGGAATGATAAAAAAAATACAGTCAAACCTCCATTATACATTCGAATTGCGGAGGTAGGTCGGATGGGCAGAAACTCTGGATAATAGCAAATTTTCCTTAAATAGTAAAATTCATAGCACAGAGGAGTGCCAAAAATCTGCTGACCTATAATCTACCAATGTTTGAAGTCTGCATTATTTTTGCAGCTGTAAACTTTAAATTTTAGTTATTCGATTTTACTTATTTAGTTGCCAAAGTTTTGCTATCTTAAAATCACCACAGTTTCTTGATTTCATAAACGCCGGATCTGAGCAGAATTCCGATATCAGCGACGTAGAAGATTCATCACTTTAGAATCGGTGTAGATTTCTGTTACTGGTTTTGCTTAATGAACAACCAAGATTGACCTTGTTGGATAATTTTTTTATGTCTTTGAGACGGTGGGTTAATAGAGAGTTCCGCATAAAAGAGGGACGAATAATTAAGGTTCGACTGTTCATTATTTGCGAATAAATGATAGTGAAGTTTTGTCCTGTGAGCTTGAGACAATAAAATACCATAAATCTAAGTTAAAATCATAGAACCATAATATTGTTATATATGCATAGATGTAAAATGAAAAACATAGTCTGCAGTAAACATACAACAAATTCAAATAAACTATATTTTCCACACACACAAAATCTATTTTTTAAGTTAAAATTAGACATTTACCCAATGCTCTATACCCAACTGAAATTCCCTTTCATAGCCCAAATATACTAAAGAATCCTTTTTATTTTATCAAATCCAAAGCATGTAATATTTAAAGATCAAAAATACTCATTGAAACATAAAATAATTTCCCTACCATTTCTTTTTTTTTAATGGACAGTAAGTCAAATAAGTTAAATTGTAGTTTAATCTAAATCAATGCTCAAATTAGGGTAATGTAAGTAAATTGAATACATCAAACCAGGCAGTTTGCAAACGCTCTGGTTTTGCAACAGCCTATTCTGATTGATAATAGGCTTTATGGCTCTTTTAAAAATGTCACAATGATTCCTTTCCACTCAATGAGTTTTTTTGTTCTCTAAGTATAATGCATACATTACAATAACTCATCGTCCAGCATTCATTACAATAACTCAGTTACGTACCATAAAAATACTTTCGTATCTTACATAATTACAAATGAAAACTGTACACTAGCTGAAACTAACAGGGCTAACATAAATAGTTCACTTGAATGATCAAAATAACATTTTCCATATTTAGCCAATCGAGTCCTACAGAAAAAAAATCTTCCTTTTCACTACAAGTAGGGCAAAGAGATTGCCTACAGTCTCTTCTGAGCGAGCTTTGGGAAGAGATGAACACAACTGTCTAAGACAAACCTAAGGTGCTACCTAGAGAACAATAATGGACAAATTTAGTAATTAGTGGCTTTATAACTAAAGTTTTATAGCAGAACTAATTTTTTAAATAGAATAGATCGACGTGTTTCATATTCAAAAAATACTTTTAATCACTTAACAGTCTATAGGGTAGACTGACCAGTGAGTGAACAGGCCCCAGTCAATGAACATTTGGTAAATATAATTAAAAAATAACGATCGAAAATCATTCCACTAGATGGATTGGCAACACTGACTTCCTCCCATGTAGTAGGAAGCTATCCGACATATGGTTGGTTGCCCTGGTCATTATATCCTGGTGTTCATTCACTGGCGAACGCAGCGCCTTAAGGCTGCTCATCACCCCCATTCCCTGTCCTCCTTCGATCGGGCTTGCTAATGGTAAGTCTATGGGGGAAAATGGTTTTTATTCCCAAAAAAGTAAAGAAATTATAGGAATATTTTGATGCGGTTTTTTTAAATTCATAAAACTCCAATAAGGTTGTGCTTTTAGAGGTTATTTTTTAAAAAACGGCATTTGCCTTTTTTTTAATAGAAAAAAAATTTAGATTAAAAAAAGTAAATAATGTTTTTAAAAAAATAACCTCTAAAAGCACAACTGTATTGGAGTTTTACGAATTTAAAAAAAACGCATCAATATATTCATATAATTTCTTTGTTTTTGGAACAAAAACCATTTTTCCCCCATAGACTTACCATTGGCAAGCCTGATCGAAGGAGGACAGGGAATGGGGGTGATGAGCTGCCTTAAACATTCATTCACTGGTTAGTCTACCCTATTTTTTCAAAAATTTTATTTTGACAACAACCGACTATAACCCTAAAACTTAAAAAAGAATAGAACAAAATAATTTTGATCATGTGAGTGTAGAAAGAGTATTTTGCTCGAATAAATTTTGTCCTTTAGGTACAAAAAACTTGGACCACAACTATTTAATGCATAACAGCTTCTTCATCACAATGCATAGTTTGGGGGCTTAACATAACACATACTCTCCTTGCCAACATAACTTAGGTAAAGAAAAACAAAGAGTAAAAAAGCAGAGGGAAAAGCGTGATTTGTGTGTTAGTTGGAAACTCTTGTAAGGTAATATTTATACATACAAAATGATCTGAATACAATTTTACCAACATACACTTTTCATTCTTATAAAATTGCAAAATATTCACAAATAATATTCAAATCCGTTAGACCTTAATGAAATTAATGTTTTAAACATATTTTCTGGATGGATTCACAAATAATTTATAGAACTCTTTACATCCGCGGAAGGATCTTCTCCATAGCATATTTCTATTTATCGAACTTTGGTTGGCAAGGAGTGTAGTTATGTACATAATTTGGATATTATAAAATATAACTTTGAACCAGGGATTTTTTTTAAATAGGTTAACAAAACTGTACTACTAATGAAAACCACAAAATAAGGTTAACCATTAATAATAACCAGACGTAGAGTATAAACATTTCAATTACAATTATTTTATTCTTATACCTTCAATATGCTTTTGTGACTGTGATGCTTGTACATGTAATAAGTTAGGAATATGTCTGAAAATATAACTTGTCTTAAATTCTGCCCAATATCAACTTCCAGCAACTTTAACCTTTATAACAAAACACATTGAAGCCTTATATATTACCTCAAGCATTAAGCATCAATAGCATTAAAATTTTGAAATAAAAATCACAAATTACCTCTGATTATTACAAAATTCTCAGCCATGTGGCATGGTAAATGAAATAGACTCAAGTCGATAAATCTGCAAATGTCGAAACTTATGTACAAATTTCAACAAAACCTCTACGCTCTATTGAATTTGCAGGTGCATAAGCTAAAATGTGACCTTCTAGTGTTTCTAGGAAGCAGACAAAACTAAGCTCACAAAATGCGATCGATTTTATGAACATTGAATATAAACAGAAGCAAAAGGAAAATAAATTATGTGTCTTTATAATTGCAGAGCAAATTGAAGCAAACATAGTGGTTTCTAGAATCTACGGTTAAAATTCCATAAATGTATAAACATGCTAGAAATATTGAGTTTGGAAAGTAACATGTGCATTATGTTTCCATCACAAATATCATAAAACAGGGGTTTATCTAAGTTTATCGCTGGTAAGGATGTAAGGTGTGTGCTTTCTTATTTTAATGAAGAATAAGGAAAGAGCCTTTCTTACCCTTTTACACATGATTATGTTGAGTTATAGCAAATAGGTTGCAAAATTTCTCATATTGAACCAGCATAAACACAATCAATGTGCCTTACACATAGATGATTTCCCTATCCTATGTATGACATATTGCAACTTAACTTAACCCCCTCAAAAACTTTAATCTCAACCCCAATTTAAACTTAATAACTTTAATTACCTTTTTCACATATTCTTAAAAGCATTTATTAATATCTTTAACATCCCAACAACAGCGTCATCCAGTTGCACCAAGTAGCCGTTCCCACAGAAACTGTTAAGCTAGCACATTTTAAAGCTGAACTTTAAAACCTTTCTCATCATCGATGCTCAAACCTTAATTGGTCAATCGAACAACAAGCAATCATAATCTGTAACTGCAAAACGCTTTCTAATAAGACCTTGAGATGTGAGATTGTGTGCTTTTGAGTGGCCGTTCTAGGCCCTCTCTCTACTAAACCTTGTCTAGCCAGAATGCGAGCTTCGAAAAGACTACATTACTCCACCCCTTCGATTGATTTTCTTTGAAACGGTGTGAGCGTATTTTTCCCCCACCCTACTTTAGTTTGAACTGTACGAATAGCTACCCCACAACCACAGAACCTCAAAAAAGTTAGGTTTAGAAAAGCAATGCTCCCCCGTTTAATAGAAAACCAAGCAAAGAGATGGGGAAAAAAGTCTTTTTGAAGCTTGCATTCTGGCTAGACAAGGTATAGTCGTAAAGGCTAACATTTTGATATTTAATAGGAACTAAATAAAAGATCTGGACGTCCAATCTCTCTCCGTTTTTGAATAACTTAAAGAATAAGTAAGCTCATTGGTGTAGTAGCTGTTTTGCTACTACACCAAAGAGTTTACTTTTCCTGGTTAAAAGGGTTATTTTTTATTTAGTGACTACTAAATTTAAAAAAATGCTTAAATCCTAACTTACAACAATGCACAAAGCTATTCCAATGAAGAAATAGGCTCATGGTTTGCCCTCCTAGATCTATTTGGGTTCAAATTTCAAAACATTTCTTCTTAAATGACACCCTCAGTACAAAAGGAATAAGCTCTTAAAATTTGGAATATTCAGTAGTTTTGGCTAATGGTTGACATGCGAGTCCTTCACAGGGTTCCCACTCTTATTTCAAAGAAAATAAAAATCAAGGAGGTTTTTAAGGACTCAAAAAAAAATTTCAAGGACCCTTTATCATAACGTAATTACCTGTGAAATCGACCAAACATTAAAATAAAATATCCTTCAAAATACCGCCGACACCAGGTGTTTTTCTCTGATATAGTTGCCATAAGTATTTGGCAAAAATGTAAGCGTTTATACGTAAGCAACTAAAAAAATCAATGATTTTTGGTAAAAATCAAGGAGTATTAAAGGGTCCTTGAAATTGAAAATAAATATCAAGGACTTTCAAGGACAGGTGAGAACCCTGCCTTCAGGACTTTTCCCTTTATATAGATGACTTACCTATTATCTGATGCTGCTTTGATGATTTTGACCAAGAAGAGGCTGACTAAAGCTACAGCTGCCATGCCCAGACCGGCCTTCACCCACACTGTTGAATCTTGTGCCATGGGAAGATGCCTAAAGTAACTGCTCGTCCATTAGGCATAAGGAGATATAAAAATAAGTATTTAAGCATACATTCCAATACACTGAAACCATATTTTTTTAAAGGAATTTCATCAAAATTAGTTTAATTTTAGATGAAGAATAATCAGGGAATATATTTAAATAGCAGTTAATCAGAATATGTGGGTGAATGCATTGGTAAAAAAATAAAAAATTCTATACATTTCATAAAAGTTTCAATAATTTTTGAAGCAAAAAACAAACCATTAAATAACTGTTATAGAAGAATCATGGGAAGAAGGGGATTCAAAACACAGTTCAGGCAAAAAGATATACATTTTCTGTTTCAGAAATTTTTTGAAACAAAAATATATAATTACTAGAAAAACTTTAATGGGTATCAAAGAAAACAATATTAACCACTTTCCAGTGGAGATTATTTTCCTTTAAGCATAATTTATAAAAAACGTGGTGACAAACTTTAAGGACATTTTACACACCTTGACTGACAAAGCAACTTCCAAGCAGGTTTGTAGACACTAGGGAAAAGTTAAAACAGTATGTGTAAGAACACAATACTTAAAATTAAAATAACAGGCAAAATAAGACAAAGGCAGTATTGGTAAGGATTGGGGTTGGGTTGAATTATTGTCACACCATAGCTATATGTGGATTATTTGCATGTATTGTTACAAATTTTGTAAATAGTGTAAATATCCTCTTGTAAATAATGTAAATATCCTTTTGTAAATAGTGTGAATATCCTTTTGTAAATATTGTAACCAACTTAGATTACATAGATTATATTCTTTTATCTGTAGTAATGGCATCAGCCGTAGTACATGGCGAGAGCATGTTGAAAAACGCCATTATGTCATTGGAGCTATTTGGTGACAATTTGGCAATTTTGGCAACATTACATCATATCCTGTTCTTGAAGTTTCGAGACGTTTTGGCCATTACGTTACAGGATGAACGTAATGCCCCTAGAATTTTCTAGATAGATTGCCATCAGCCTATACAAACACCTTGCCAAGTGCTACGGGTGTCATTGGAGTTCTGCTCCTGCTGTTGTGAAGAGAGCTTGGATGTAGCTCTGTTGTGTTTGTGTTGCCTTGTTTGAAAATCGTTGAATTTCCTGTTTAGACTGAGTTGCTAACGGTGAATTTTATTAGCAGAAGTGGGGTTTTTTTTTTGGAGGAATAAAAAGAATTGTTCTTGTGGACTGTATTGTGCTTCAAAGCAAGCTGAATAAAGTAAATTGTCTTAGCAAACTGCGTTGAGCTTCAAAAGAACCCGAAGAAATTTTGCAACAGTATTGTTGAAGAATGCCATTTGGAATATGATGACAAGTATTATACATTTAAAATTCAAACTATTTATTAGGTACAACTCAAAAACAAAAACCACACAAAGGGCAAAACTCCTTTAAGTACATTCTTTACAAAATGATTACATGCATACACAGTCATTTTAGTACACTAGGTTATTTTTTATCTACGAATGCACATCATGCTGTATGAAAACTGTATGTGTTCATTTTTATAACACAGTTTGCATGTAGAGGTAAAATTTTCAGTTAGCAAATTTTCATAAAGCTAAAAAATCAAATTTGCATAAAATTGAAGCATTTAAATTCAACAGATACAAGGTGAAATTAACAAAACTAAAGAATGAATCTCTGCTTTAGATTTTAAACAAGCGATTGATTGAATTTAGAACTTACGGATAGGCTGCCATTGTCGCAAGTTTAACATAAGCATCTTTTCGAACTGCCCCATTGGCTGTGAATGATTGCAGGGGCGGGAGCTTGTGCTTGCTGCAGAATGTCATTGGCTGAAGAGCGTAGTCTTGTATTGCACTGGGGAGGTCCGCCTTCGATCCAACAAATAAAACCGGTACTTTGCTATCGCTGAAGTATTTCTGTAAACATTAAAAAATAAGAATTATAATGCAGTTTATTAACAACCGAAAAAAAAAATTTAAAACACTGTGTTTTAACCTCTAAAATAAGGCTGTGGTTCAAAGTAATAATTGATTTTAAAAATAGAAAATCTTTAAATACATCAAGAAAATTTTTAATATTAAAATATCTATAGTGCTTTAACTTCGTAATTTTTAACATGCTATTTAAGTTTAAACAAGAGATTAAATGATCAATTTAACAATAGTTTTTAAAACATATATCGAATAATTCGCCAACATGGATTTACCACAAAACTAAGTAAAAAAAAGATAAATAATCTAATTTGTCGATTGTTAACTATGAGCATATACTTGGGAAAACTCTTCTTAAATGTTTTTTTAATCATCAATAAAGTTCTAGTTTAAAAATACTTATAATAATCTCAATTGTTCATGCATATTCTGCATACCAGAAGAAGAGCAATAAAAAGCACAAATACTTACTAAAAACAACCTAGCAATGTATTCAAATGAACGAGCATGACTGGAATCATACATGAGACAAACAACATCACAATACAATTCTGGTGGAGTCAATGTGTCGTTCATACCATATATGTCCACTTCATGAAGCTAAAAATAAATAACACATTTAATAACACACTTCCAATTTGTACACATAAAAAAACTTGAAACTTAAAAGATTTTCTGTTAGACTGCATTCTAAGTTTTAGCTAAACATGTATTAGTAAATAAATTAACTTATATCTAGGTGGGTTTTTTTTTATTATGTTATCTATCTAATACAAATTTTCTATTATCTTTTTTCAGATAACCAACTTGATTTCAATCTTAATTCAGTAGTTTTGAAAACAGACATGTTACCATTGGTCTATAGTGGCGATTTTTTTAATCATAGTTATTTTTAACAATTATAAGCAATATCATGTTTATTAGAAATGCAATTTCTTTTAGAAATGTATGTTAGAGAAATACCTAAGCATTTTTTTTTCATTCTAAGGAAAAGTTGATATTCAACCTTATAAAAAAATTAATATTGCTCTCAATAATAAGAATGTTTGAATATAATAAAGATTGCTAACATAACTAGAATGCCAGTTGAAGTTACTTCAATTTCCATAAGCTGAAACTTTTTTCCCCCCTTAAGAACCTTTTTATGCTTTTTTCAGGAATGATATTGTGTATTTTGACAAGAATCCAAAAATGTATGTGATACACACAAAAATTAAAATTTTCAAAATAACTTATATCCTTCTGAGACCTGATGTACATTTAAATATGTGTCTTGCGTTCTTGTAACTATTTTAAACTTTTATGTCTGAAATGGTTCCACAGCAGATATCACTTCTCAGCGTTTGGTTATAGGTATGTCATTTATTTTTTTAAAAAAAAATGAAGTTGTGCAAGGTCAATTCTATTTCAGAGTTGTTGGACATTAGGTTTTTTTCAGCAGAAAAGGCATCTTGTATTTTAAAAAAAAAACATTAACCCTTTCAAAAGTACTTACAAGGAGTTTTTCAAATATCTATTTGTTTGGAAAATGTTTATATGTAAATATTTAGGAAGGATTTTGCTGGGGTCTCAGAAAGATATACTAGCAGAAACAAATATTATAAGTAATACATCTAAAACATCAGCAATTCAAAAGAAATATATTTACCAGTAAAAACTTCTCTTGTCCGTATACCTGAAGTGAATTAATTGTATACTGAGTTAGGTGGGCTTTGTTAGTAGAAGCCTGGGCTTGAAGAGTTTTTCCAATGAAGCCTTGCATGAATGAAGTCTGCAAAAGAAAAAAAAACATTTCATCAACTAAATCTTTCAAATAAGCTATCGGTGTGTAACATTACATGACTTTATTACCACTCAATAAATCAATACACACTTTTAAATCTACTTCCTTATACAGCCATCTTTAACCTTAAAAAAATTTAAATATTTAAAATTTTATATGCAAGGTATGCTAAACAAAGTTGTTGTTTCTTAAATGTTTTAAAAATAGAAAAGAACAAATTAATTATTTTCTAACTTCAAGTTACGAAAAAGTTTACATACATTAATCCAAAAATACAAATAAGTAAATAGTAAATTAAAGTAGTAAAGTTATAAAGTAATTTCAATCACTGAAAACCCTGAACATTTTACAGCAGCTCCAACTTGCAGGTGACTTATTTTTTCAAAACCTTATTATGATGCCCGACAAGTATTGGGAACTCATGTAAAAAAATTTAATTTGTAGCTCTTTTAGTTTAAGCTGTGGAGTAGTTTCAGAAAGACCAATTGTTCATTAACCATTTTTCAGAAGCACCACCACCAACCAAAAAGTGTAGAAACACAAAATCTCCATTTTGGATTTTCCACCCCCATCGCAATCCTTTATTGTTTTGTAATGGGAAAGTAAAAAGAAAATGACACTATTAGAGATTAGGAGATATAATAGAGGTTTTACTCAATAATAAAATTATGTCTTCTTCCACATTTACAATACATTATTTATCAAAGAATCAACTTTGGAGTATTCTGAAAATATACTCACTTTTCCAGCACCCTGAGGTCCAATAACTTGGCAGTGAAACACATTCCTACTAGTTTGTCGCTTCTGAAGATCTAACTTTTTTTCACGAGTAACTTTAAGAAAAAAAAAATAGCTTTTGTCATTATATACTTTAAATATTTTAATTAAAATAAACATATGCATGAATTGTTTCTTTTTTAGATATTTATTATGCATAGAGAAATAATTTCTTAAGAACAGGTGGCTGTAGCAATAACAATTTCTATGAAGATAATGGAGCATAAATAAGAAGTACCTATAAGAAATACATTTGTTGGCAGATGCAATAGAAATTTGACTGACCTATTATTGCAGAAAGTTGATTTTCATCAGAAGTAGAAATATAGCCTAAGTATGCTAAAAACTCCATTAACCGACAAACATCTAAGGCAGCAATTAACCTGAAATTCAAAAACAAATGAATAACCTATATTGAAAATGATAACGAGTTTGTTTAAATATGAACTGCTATCAGAAGAAATGACATAACAGCAATTTACAGTCAGTAGAGATATTTCACAATTATACTACCTAAACAAGTAACAAGAATGTTCAACTTTCGACACCTTACAAAATAAATCTTTAAAAACAAATACAGGAGGATTATAGCCTATGATCAAATTTAATGCAATTGTCAATTTATAATGAGTAGACAAAACTGTACAGGATCCCTTATAAAGAAATATAATTTTCCCTTTATTTTTTTCCTATGAAGTTTTCTAATAATATCAACACAAGAACAAAGTTAGTGAATAACAATAATTTCATATATATTATAAAATGCAACCATAAAAACCATTGTTGGAACAGTTTTGGAAAGATCAGGGGACTCTGTTCTATATATGTCTTTACAAGACTTATGTGGACAATATCAATTTAATTTTTTGTCTTCACCCTACTCCATAACTGCTACATGCTCCCATGAAAAAAAAAAACCAATTTGCTAGTATTTCTGTGCAATTTCATTTGCCGAATTTCTCATTTTAAATCAGAACCTCAGAGATACATTATAAATATAAGAAGTATTAAAAGTTTTATTAACTTAAGCAAACCACTGTTCAACAGAATTTCACTCGCATGTCTTTGTACAGAATAAAAAAAAATTAAACTTTTCTTAACAATCTACGTATCTCAAGATCAAAATTTTAAGTTTGCCTTTAATAAACATTGTGAGTTATACAAATATAACATTTTGTAAACAACTTACGTCCACTGAGACAAATATCCTTGTAGGGTTATCCATCCATTTTCATTGGTTGGTACAACATTTACTATTTCTGGTCCCCAAGCAATGACTGGGCAAGTGCTAAATAAGTCCGATACTTCCGAAGGAGACAAGCAGCCATCTTTATCCTAAAGAAAAATTCAATCTTTCAAATGTTATATGCAAGGTAAACTAAACAACATTTTGTTTTTAAAAAATTCTAAAAAATAGAAAAGAGCAAATTGATTATTTTCTAACTTTAAGTTGCAAAAAAGCTTACAGATATTAATCCAAAAATATAAATTAGTAAATAGTAAAATTTTGTATCTGGAAAAGTCATAGGCCCGGAACAAGTAACACATCAGATAAAAACCACATCCAATAATTAAAAAATCATAATAGACAAAAACATTGATCAACAAGTTTCAAAGATATCAGTTATCCTAATAAAATTATTAAGCACTTATATTGCTGATTATATTTAAATGATAAAACATAATTTACCTGGTCATATTTTTCAAATAAGGTTGTAAGGAAATGATAACCTTGATGACTTAACTCAGTTGTGCAACCGGGAGGTACAACTAACCTAAAGTACAAAGAGTAAATAAAACAATTTTATTTTGCAGAAACACAACTTATATATTATACTACAATGCAACACAAACACATCCAAACAATCAGCATAAAGCGTAGCAAGTTTTGTACTTTGATTATATAACTAAACGTACAACATACATAAAAAAGTGCAAAATCAACATATTATTAAAAGGGGCCCCACGTGTTGGGAGGGCAGGAAGAAGAGTCTTGGATTAATTGTACCAGACTTACTAGAAGTCTTAAACCAAGTAGTCCATGACAAAAAAAGCGATTATTATTTTTTTTTTATTTCCATGTAACCTTTTTTAATACATTTTACATAGTGCCTTATGGTGTGTAGAGAGATATTCCAGTTATATATAATTATTTATATGTTTTTTTATATTCATACAACAATTAATATTATGCATAATTTACAATGTAGGCAATACCAATCGCTAAATTGTGCGAAATACCAACTATACCAATTTAAATAAGTCTAAGCAAAAACCGTTTTGTATGAAACCCTGAAAAAATTGAGTAATACAATAACCAAGAATCATATTTTTAAGAATGTTAGCTACCTATGGTAAAAATCTTATAGCTATTTATCTTTAGTACATGACTTTTTGTAGTTTCCTACTATTTATGTATCCCTTTCTGAAAATATAATGTATGCTTAATTATGAAGAATAACTTAACAATACCACTTATAACTCAATGCACTAGTATGCAAACTACTAGGTCTATACTAAGCATTTGAAATCATACACTACTAATTAGTTATTAGTTTTATTTAGTATAAAATACTAAAAAAAAAACTAAATACTAATTAGTAAAAATATTATTATAAAGATATTATTTTCAACACTAATCAATGATTTATTTTTAATTTACATTGAATTACTAAAATTACCTTGGACAAAGATAATCTTTACCAAGTTGCATACTATCATCATATCCAAACTTTCTCAATACAGTCCATGTTGTTTCATGCCTTCCTCTTTGAATAAATAATATGTGTAAGAACAGAAAACCTGAAATAACAAAAATAGGCTATAATGTAACAATTTGATAAGAGTTACATAACAAATTTTAGAACATTTTTATCAATAAAAATTTTTATCAAATAAAAGCTTTTAAAAAAAATCATTAAAACATTGGCTAAAAGAGGCTAATATAAACCTAAAACCAGAAAAATATAACAATTTAAAAATATTTGCTCATGTTAGGGAATCGTTAGATGCTATTTACGATTTCTTTAATGTTCTGCTAGTATACGTTATATCTAATAATTACCCCAAATTAAAAGATCGTACATTTTTCAATGCTATCAAAATTATAGTATTTATACGAAATGAAACATTTTAACAAGAAGCAACACCTTTTAAAGTGAGACCATCTTCTCTTATGCCGTCGTCAATATTCTTTCTAACTAGGTTTTTGACATCTTCTAAAGCATGGGGTTGCAGTGGCGTATTGAAACAACGACGCTGAAAAAAACATACATCAGATTTTGATTTTTATTAACATAGTTTGGTAAATAGATTTTAATTTATTTTCTAATTATCAAAAAATGCTTAAACGAATAAGTAATACCGTGAAATTACAAGTTTCAGTTTAAAAATATTTATTAAATTAATTTTATGACATTAGAAGACACTTGCATTTTGTAAATAGTAGATTCAATACAACTTACTTGAAATTGATTTAATTCATAATCACTAAGAATTTCGTCATTATCATAATCACATATCTGAAACAAAAATATTGTCAAACCATAATGTCTTGAAAAATACCTTTTTTTTTAAAGTTTAATTTAAAGAAACAACAGGGTATTTAATATTATAATCAACTCATCAAAATAATTTTTTTTATTAAAATAAATCGAATATTTTTAAGTAATAAAATTGAATTTTTATAGTTATACACTAATAAACACTTACTTTAAATATCCTTGTAAGAGCTTTCTTGCACTTCTCAGTTAGCTGAAATGTTAATAAAGCTTTAATTTGATTGTAATGTATCAAAAAATTTATAATATAATTGTAATTATAAATTTACTTACATCTCTAGTTTCAGTCACATATAAGGGAGTGGTTGGATGTAAAACTGCCTTTTGTGCATAGTAAAATAATTCAGAGATGTTCTTTAAAGTCTTGGCCGAACACTAGAAATAATGTGGTTTGTGAATATTTAGCTACAGCACTGTGAACTATCTATAGGTACATAATTGTACCTATAGCTATTAAATGCAAGAAAATAATATAATATTTAATAAACTTTTGCTTTTAAAAAGGAAACTGGATGATAGTACTATGATAAAATAAATAAAATACAAACTAAAATTCTTGAATGATATTTAGTAATATTACAATTCAAAAACAAAGAAAAGGTAAACATATTAATGACAATATTATTGACATTCAGTCAAAAATTCAAAGGATTTAAAATTTTCAGACACCATAAATTTCTGACAGAAAAATATTAAGGAGTTAGGGGAATTTATTAACAATATTAAGAATGTAAAAGTAGCCAAAATTAGGAAATAATACCAAACTTACCTCAACACAAGATTCTACCTCCATATACTGATTCATGATTGGAAGAATTATCTGAAAACACATTGACACACACACATTAGAAATATAAAAATTAAGAGATTTATACTGTACTTTATTTATGCATTGTGATATTAACTGCACTTAAAGTAAATATGAGAATTGTATAACACATGGTTACTAAAATGTGCGCTACAGTTCCTTTGAGGCAACCTTCACTATTTTTGTTTATGCAATTCATAAAACTGACACAATACAATTTTTCTCTAACCTAGTCTTAATTCATTAGATTACATTAAAAATTTGGAATGGCCGGACTTACTACTAGACTACTTACTACTGGAATTTTATTTGGGAAGCAGAATATAAAAGTGAAAACTCTGGAACTCTCATTCTCTAAACTATATAATCGAAATATAGCAGGAATTATTTTAATTCTGTATGGTGAGTAGGGTTGAATTAACCACTGGAGCTATTAGTGATAAGCCTTGTAATTTTGAAAACAGTCCATTGGTGATATATAATCAGAAAATGATCTCAAGTCCAATAAAAAAAAATCTTATGTCACTAACTTCAAGTATCATTTAAAATATTGCAAAAACTTATTATAGAACAGAATTTTAAATTATAAAAAACATATTAAGGTAATATATTTTGAATGCATTGGCAAAACAGTACATATATTACCTCAAGTGAACTATATTCTACAAGATCTACTTTATTCCCAACTAGAACTATAGGAACTAGATGATTTGCACCAAGCTGCTCTTGTATGAAAGGCAACCAATAAGAAGTTATCTAAAAAGTAAATGGTAAAATTAACAGACAACTTAAAATAAACAAGATTGGATACGATTTTTATCGATATCGATAAATAACATTACATTTGATGGACACTTTTATCAACATTTCTAACTTATATGACTCGAGTAGGGTGGCCCATCACAGGCCACCCCGGGACTCTTGCTAGTCTATTGTACTAACCCCCAACATAGTTATCAACAAGTTATATGCCTGGAAAAGCTATCTCACTGTCTTTCTGACAGAATTAGAAGGACAACCTACATCAGGCTCAAGCTCATATGAAAGCTGTCTTGTATTAAGCTTTTTTTTTTAATATCAGCCATTTTGGTTCCTTCAATCCCTCTGTGCCTTGGTACCCAGACACGCTAAACTTGACAGGGATAAATGACATTCTCACACAACTCTGGAAGAAAAACATTTCTTGGACAAAGTAAGCAGTGCTGCTTGATTATCATAGAAGATCCTTATTTTATAAGCCCCTAAACATTCTTGAGCTTACTTCTTGAACATTCAAAGAGCTTAGTAGAAGAACGTGCTAAGTGATATTTTTGAAAAAATTGAGATTTTTGTGTCAATGAACATAGCAATAACTTCTTTAACGATAACAAGTTTAACCTTTTTCAAAAACTTTAAATTTATTACATTTTTTTACGCTTTATAAGAACCTTTTTCAACCGATGCAAGTGCAAACAATAAACTTAACAGCTCATTTTCTAGTTTCATCTTTTTTGTCACTTATCATGTTCTTCCACTAAGCTCTCCAGTTAGGAATATAGGCTTGTAATTTCATTTAACTACCTCACTATACCAACTAAATTAAATGAAACTAAAAACTATTCTTAAAAATATGATGTAAAAATATAACTGTTTGTCGGAATATTTAATTTTCATTGTCTGAAGTGAAACAGAAATATTTTATATAGTATAGCATAACATTAACATGATACTAATGTAAAATATAAATAATTCAATAAGTTTCAATGAGCTTTGAAAAGTCAGTGCTGTATTATATCAACAGAAGATATAAAGTTCATTAGTTTCAGAAAATTACCTTATCAATAGTGTCATCATCATCTACAGCATACACAACACAGATTACATTGGCCTAAAAAAGAAAATAATTTAAGCAAAAAAAAGCGGAACTTTTTTTTCATATAATTAAATTTTAAAACTAAGAACTGTTCAGCATTAAATGTATGTATCTGACTTTATGTTCAACCTTATAGGAATGTAAAGTTTTATTTATCAAAGCTTAAATATTTAAATTTCAAATAAAAAAAGATATATCGGTCATACCTTGTGAATTTCATCAATTAGTGAATCTTCCCCCTGCTCTTGGGCTACAAAAAAATAGTTATAAGTTAGATGCCTAATTTTTAACACATAATAACATATATTTTTTAATAAAAACATTACATCTTCATAATTTAATTTATATTTGTACAAATAAAATCTGAGCAATTGCTTAAAAGAAACAATACTACTTCTTGTTTTTTCCCTTTCACTTTCATGCTGGTACATTTACAATAAAATCAAGAGAAAAGATACAATTTAGAATTGGTGGTAATACCCCTCAAAATGTGCTTTATAAAAAATAACATTAGACAATCCTTTGATATGATTATTACAGGTTTTATAGGGTAGACTGACCGGTGAGTAAACAGGCCTCAGCGAATGAACATTTGGTAAATATAATTAAAAAATAAGGATTGAAAATCATTCCACTAGATAGATTGGCAACACTGACTTCCTCCCATGTGGTACGAAGCTATCTGACTTATGGTTGGTTGTCCTGGTCATTATATCCTGGTGTTCATTCACTGGCGAACGCAGCACTTTAAACGTTCATTCACTGGTTAGTCTACCCTATATTGAAGTATTTTTCAAGGTGAGATTTTTAAAAATAATTGCTTGAAATATTGCTTGAGCCACAACTGAATTGTCAGGTTGAGTGTTCAATATATACTCCAAATGCCTCAAGTAACACAATAGTTTGTATCTATCAATGACTTTTTCTCACCTACACTTTCTCATCACCCAACACCCATTTATGAATAATATAATGCATCCAGCATCATTAACAGTTTGTAATTTCATTCTAAATTGTGCATCAGATGAAGGAGGGCTTCGTCTTTTAATGCCAAACCAAACCAAACCTGTCAATTTTTACATAATAAAGCTACTTGCACCAAGAATTAACATTGTTTCAAAAATCTATTTATGTATCTATGAAGATACATCCCTTCATGTATGCAAAGTTCTACATGTAGAAAAATACAACTACTACACATTAGAGCATACTTATTCTTTAGTTAACTCCAGAAATGAAGGAATATTGAACATCCAAAGAAGTTTTTATGTCTAAGAAGCATTTACATATTTTTTTAAGATAGGGCCAAGAACGGCCACCAAAGCACACAGCCTCACATCTTGAAGTCTAATTAAGAAGTGATACTATTTTCAAGGGTTGTGTTGTGAGAAGAGTGGAGTCAAAACAAATTCCAATGCGTTTGCAATTTCCTTGTGAAAGAATTATTGATAGGCCAGCCAGGCGCAATTAGAATGTTACTTTATAACAAGTCATTAGAACATTACATTAGAACAAGTCATTAGAATGTTACATTAGAACAAGTCATTAGAACATTACATTAGAACAAGTCATTAGAATGTTACATCAGAACAAGTCATTAGAACCTTACATTAGAACAAGTAATTAAAACGTTACATTATAACAAGTCATTAGAACGTTACATTATAACAAGACACTTATTAATTCATTAAGGAAGAACTTTACATTATAACATTCAAGAGATTTGCGCAATATTACATATATATGTAAAATAAGCCGACAGGGAAACGAAGATTAGAATAAAGTTCTTTATTTACTGGACTGCATAAGTAAGAATTCAATTGGACGTGTGGACACGTCGAGAGTGGAATGAATCAAAGATGGTGAAACATCTACTAGTCTCGGATAGATTGACCAATGAGAGGCGAGAGTTAGTTTTGAGAAAGTTGGTAGGAATGTTAATGCGTGGGTTGATGAATCACGAACTTCATGGGAAAATGACTGTTCCTCAGGACAGGGTGTGTTTAGGATGTTAAAGTGTTAAGTGTTATTTAAGAGTATTGGAAGATAATGAAGTTATGAAAGTTAATTAAGGGTAAAAAAAATTAGTTTTTTAGGAGTTAAAATTAGGATATGTCATATACATTCTTTGAATACACGTTTCGATGCATCACTCACCGGAGTAGTCAACAATATTAGTTGGTACTTTCTCTGGAGTCACATCAGCTGGTATCGTGATCTCTTCCGCCCGGGGGGGGACCTCGTCCGGGAACTCCTCGCTCACCAGCGACAGAATGAGAGAGGTCTTCCCAACACCAGCTGCACAAAACACACACAATGCTCAGAAACAAACATATAGGCTTATTTGGCATACAGTAGGCTCCCTCTTAACCGGCATAAACGGGACCGAGGGTAAGCCGGTTAAACGAAAATCTGGTTAAACCGGAGAAATTAAATAAATTGAAATTTAGATGTTTATTTTATTGCACTTTTGTTTATGGGTGATATTTGCCTCATGAAATACATTTACAATTGAAATAAGATGTCATTTTAAAGGTTATTATATATATATATATATTAGGGTGGTCCTTAAAAATGAATTTTCGATTTCAAAAAGTCTCACCCCCTCAATTTGTTCATTCATATGAAAAAATAATTCCTGCAAAATTTTAGCCAAATTAATTAATAATAACACGTGCCCCACGGGGCTTAAAGTTTTAAAAAACGCAAAATTTTGGGGTGTTTTTTTAAAAATTCCAGTATAAATCAATATCTATGCCAACTACGAAAAACTACTCAATACAAATGTTATAGAACATAAAATTTCCTACAACTTTGTAATTTACAATTTTGATCTATGAGCAACAGGTTTTGAGTTATAGGGAAAAGAACGAGCGATATTTTACGAGATTGCAAATCATGGCCACACTACGCAAATACTATCCATCACAATGGTGCGACCTAAAACTGATTATTTAGATGACTTTTAATCTTTCCTGTCTAAAAATCTCTAAAATGGGACAGATTTAAATATTTATATAAAAAAAACCATTTAAAATACACCACAATCTAAAGACTGTCAGGGCCGTCGCGTGGGTAAGGGGGGGGGGGGGGCTGCTTCCGCAATGAAGTTAGCTTTTTTAATGGAAAAAGCGATACACCAGGAGTCATACAGGGACCCACGTGTTTCTCAACCTTCTCTCCTGTATTATTAATGATTACTGTATCTAGTTAAAGCAAATAATTTTTTTTCTTTCATATGGCAATGGCAGAAAAGATGTTAACCCTTTGTAACTGCTCAAGAGACTTTGCTGCATTTTTTAAGAAGCCTAATGCGTTATTTTGAAATTGATGGAAAAAGCAACTTCGTAGAGTTTTAGTCATTTGTTCAATGGTGCATCTGAAGTTGGTTTTACTAAATTATGAATCGAAAACAGATATTTCTTATTGCTTCCCTGGGTGGTCATGTGGGTGATGGGGCCGTCACTTGGATGGGGCGAGGGCGGCACTTTTGCAAATTAAATAAAAGATTACCTATCGAACAATTGGTGTAGCTAATAAGCAAGCGACATTCTTAGAAATTTAAAGATCACAGACAATGTCCCTAATCAAAGCCTGTTTGCAGGCACAATATGTGTGTGAGGGGGAAGGGGGGATTGAAAGGGAGCATTGGCTTGTAAATCTTAATTTTAATATAAATAAAAAAATTACCATTTACTATATTTATTTATTACAGTATGTATGGCTTCAGTACAGTTTTTTAATCTCAGGATGTGTATTTTTTGTGACAGTCTTGAGCAGTCAATAAAATAAATAGTTTTTGGATTAATTCTTTGTAAACTGATAGTTGAATTCTTCAATTAACATCACACCTCTTTCCGCTGCCAAATTTACGAATTGTTAAGATCTTGTATTTCCCTTCCTTTTAAATAATTTCCTTAATTACGCCATTATAATGGATCTAACTCCTTGAAAATTTTCATTAATATGAAATCTCTGTAATGTAATCTGTTTTATAATAATTCTTGCATAGTTGTTTCTTTTGCAGGCATGAATACATTCTTTTCTCTAAAATTTGAGATCTTCATCCATTAAAAAGGAACCACTTGTGTAAATTCAGGTTTACTTCACCCATATTTAAAAAGAATATGAGTAGCAAATCTCCACGAGATAGCAATTTGGCACCAGCAACTTGGTTTTTCATTGAAGCAATAACAAATATCTGTTTTCGAGGCATAGTTTAGTAAATCGAACTTCATATGCACCATTAAACAAATGACTGAAACTCATATAAAGTTGCTTTTGCCATCAATTTCAAAATAACGCATTAGGTTTCTTAAAAAAATGCAACAAAGTCTCTTGAGCAGTTACAAAGGGTTAGCATTTTTTCTGCCATTACCATATGCAAGAATTTTTTTTATATATGCTTTAACTAGAGGCAGTAACCATTAATAATACAGGGGAGAGGGTTGAGAAACAAATGGGTCCCTGTATAACTCATGGTGTATCGCTTTTTCCATTAAAAAAGCTAACTTCATTACGAAAGCACACCCCCCCCCCTTACCCACGCGACGGCCCTGACAGTCTTTAAATTGTTGCGTATTTTAAATGTTTTTTTATATATAAATACTTAAATCTGGCCCTTTTTAGTTAACTTTTAAACTTTCCTGTCTAAAAATCATCTAAATAAACAGTTTTATAGGTCGCACCACTGTGATGGACAGCGTTTGCATAGCGTGGCCATGATTTGCAATCTCGTAAAATATCGCTCGTTCTTTTCCCTATAACTCGAAACCTGTTGCTCATAGATCAAAATCGTAAATTACAAAGTTGTAGGAAATTTTATGTTCTATAACATTTGTATTGGGTAGTTTTTTGTAGTTGGCATAGATATTGATTTATAACGGAATTTTTAAAAAAACACCCCAAAATTATGCGTTTTTTAAAACTTTAAGCCCCGTGGGGCACGTGTTATTATTAATTAATTTGGCTAAAATTTTGCATAAATTATTTTTTCATATGAATGAACAAATTGAGGGGGTGAGACTTTTTGAAATCGAAAATTTATTTTTCCCCATGTTAATAAGGACCACCCTAATATATATATATATATATATATATATATATATATATATATATATATATATTAGGGTGGTCCTTAAAAATAAATTTCGATTTTTGAAACGGGCCACCCCCTCAATTTGTTTGTTCATATGAAAAAATAATTCCTGCAAAATTTTAGCCAAATCAATTAATAATAACACGTGCCCCACGGGGCTTAAAGTTTTGAAAAACGCAAAATTTTGGGGTGTTTTTTTAATAATTCCATTGTAAATCAATATCTATGCCAAATAAGAAAACATACTCAATACAAATGTTATAGAACATAAAATTTCCTACAACTTTGTAGTTTACACTTTTGATCTATGAGCAACAGGTTATGAGTTATGGAGAAAAGAACGAGCGATATTTTACTAGATTGTAAAACATTTCACACTACGCAAACGATATCCATCACAATTATGCGGCATAAAAGTGATTATTTAGATAATTTTTAACTGTTCTGTCTGAAAATTTAACTAAAAAGGGACAGATGCAGGTATTTAAATAAAAAAAACATGTTTAATGTACCGCAATTTCAAGACTATTGGCTGTCAGGGCCGTCGCGT
Source organism: Hylyphantes graminicola (assembly GCA_023701765.1). NCBI lineage: Eukaryota > Metazoa > Arthropoda > Arachnida > Araneae > Linyphiidae > Hylyphantes > Hylyphantes graminicola. The sequence continues at coordinate 26,993,743 of CM043121.1, forward strand.
GGGTGGGGCAGGGGGCGGTTTCTTTAAAATTAAATATAGGTTATTTACTGAACTATTTGTGCAGCTAATAAACAAATGACATTCTTAGAAATGTAATTATGTCGCTAACCAGTGCTGTTTTGAATGTACAATATGGGAGAATGGGTCATTGGTTTATAAATCTTAATATTTTATTAATAATAAAAAGAAAATCTAAAATTGTGATTTTTTAAAAGGAATTTAGTATAAGTAAATGTAATAAATTGATTTATGAAAACCAGATAAAAAAATAAAAAGAATATTTTTAGAGTATAAATAATAAAAAGAATTTCCCCCTATATTATTAATTTTCCTAGTATACATTATTTCCCCCTTTCTTTTCGAAACTAATTGTAATTACTGTATTAGTAACGTTTTCTAGTTTTTAAATTTTCTCTACAAGTAAGAAACTAATTTAGAATGTAATCATTCGTAAATTGTTCCGGTACTGAACATAAAAACTGGGTTTTCATGCCCGATTCTGAATATCACTTGATAATCAATAGCACTTTTAACTTACTATATTGTCATTGCTGTATTGTTTTAGTACAAATTTTTAATAGTGTGATGTGTAATTTTTAAGACAGTCTTGCATGGTCTGTAAAATAAATGTTTTTTTGGATTCATCCTTTGTAAACTGATAGATGAATTCTTCAATTAACTTCACACCTCTTTATGCTTCATAATTTACGAAGTTTGAGTATCTTAAAACTTCCTTTTACATAATTTTCCTTATTTACCATTATAAAGGATGTAATTCCTTGAAATCTTCCCTAATGTGGAATCTCTGTCATTCGAATCTGTTTTATAACCATTCATTTGTAGTGGTATCTTTTGCATGTAGGAATACATGTTTTCCTCTAAAATTAGATTTTCATCCATTACAAAGAAAACACTTGCATGAATTCAGGTTTATTTCAACCATATTTAAAAAGAATATGAGTAACCACTCTCCAAGAAATAACTATTTGGCACCAGTTACTTGGTTTTTAATTGTAGCAAAAATAAATATCTATTTTTCGAGCATAACTCAGTACGAACGTATCAGTACGTATACACGAACTTCAAATGAACCATTTAACAAAGGGTCCGAAACTCGTAAGAAATTGCTTGTTCTATCAATTAAAAAAAACGCATTAGCTTTTTTAGAACGCAACAATCAAAGTCTTTTAAGCAGTTACAAAGGTTTCACATCTTTTCTGCCATTACCATATGTAAGAAATTTTTGATTACTTCCACTAGAGGCAGTAACCATTATAATGCGGGGAAAGGGGTTATAAGAAGATGTGGATAATGTATGACTCATGGCGTATCGCTTTTGCCATTAAAAAAACTAACTCCTTAGCAAAAGTGCGACCCCCCCCCCCCCTTCTCCCCACCCACGTGACGGCCCTGACGGACAACAGTCTAAATTGCGGTACATTTTAAGGTGTTTTTTTTTTTTGTAATACTTGAATCTATCTCTTTTTAGTTAAATTTTAGACAGAACACTTAAAAGTTAATCTACATAATCACTTTAATGTGGCAACCCCTGCCCCACCCACGCGACGGCCATGACAGTCCAAAGTCTTTAAATTACGGTACATTTTAAATGTGTTTTATTTAAATACCCGCATCTGTCCCTTTTTAGTTAAATTTTCAGACAGAACAGTTAAAAAAAATTTCTAAATAATCACTTTTATACCGCACCATTGTGATGGATATCGTATGCGTAGTGTGCCATGATTTACAATCTAGTAAAATATCGCTCGTTCTTTTCCCCATAACTCATAACCTGTTGCTCATAGATCAAAAGTGTAAATTACAAAGTTGTAGGAAATTTTATGTTCTATAACATTTGTATTGAGTATGTTTTCTTATTTGGCATAGATATTGATTTACAATGGAATTATTAAAAAACACCCCAAAATTTTGCGTTTTCCAAAACTTTAAGCCCCGTGGGGCACGTGTTATTATTAATTGATCTGGCTAAAATTTTGCAGGAATTATTTTTTCATATGAATAAACAAATTGAGGGGGTGGCCCGTTCCAAAATCGAAAATTTATTTTCCCCCATGTTAATAAGGACCACCCTAATATATATATATATATATATATATATATATATATATATATATATATATATATATATATATATATATAATTAGTATTTTGCATTTCTGATTACATACCTTAAAAAAAACCTGTGAACTTCTTTTTATGTCGGAGTTTGGAAATTCGACAACTTGACGGTCGATCCCCACAGCTTTCCAATGTCAACAAGTGCCCCCTCCCCATACTCCCGAACAAACCACGCGTTTGAAACATGTGCAACACTGAAAATCGATTGAAGTAACCAAAAACTTTTATTTTTAGCATTTTAAGGGCGGAAATTTCCAGCCCGGTTAAAGCGGAGATCCGGTTAAACGGAGGCCAGTTAAGTGGGAGTCTACTGTATTTAACCCTCTGATTGGTAGACCCCCTCTTTTTCCGTATATTGTGCAGCGGTTTTTCTTATAATAATCTTAAAATTTATAATTTACATTAGTTTAGTATTATTTTACTTTCATTCATAATGTACTATTTTCATCTGGAAATGTTTTTAAGATCATCTCTTCGAAAATGCACGAAAAGGAAATTTTTTTAAAAATTCTCTTAATTTGAAATAATTTTTAAATTTATGTAGTGAAAACAACTGTACATATTTCCCAATTCCAGGCCATTTAGAATGTTAAATAGTATTAAAATTAATAATAGTTTTTAAAAATAATTAAATTATAATTTATAATAATAAAATTGACACACAATGAGCAAAAACATACATACAACAAATTTAAGAACCAAGGATTTAGCTTGTTACCCTTAATACCGCCATGGTAAAAGGAATTTAGACCACCTAAAGAACTGCCCTGAAGTTTCAAATTTTTTACCTTTTCTACAGAATTCTATTGAGGCTTAAGGACAATTTTACACCTATTCATCCGATTATTAGACTGCTAGTGAACTCATGGTAGAAATGAATAATGGTAGGATAAAGTACTCATTGGCTTCAAAATAAAATTTGCTCAGTTTGGTTTTGGTGGAATTGAGGTAGAGTTAACCCTGATCTTGCAACAACTGTCAGATTGTATTGAACTGTCAGATTGTATTGTTAGCTAGAACAATTCCATCCAATATCATCATATGTGCCAAAATCAGACTGTCACAATATGTTACAAATGTAGTTGGATGTGGTTAAAATTGGTGCTCTCTTGATAAGATTGTAATTAGCCATGGATCAGTTGCTGAATCAAGCAACATATTATAATTTGAAGCACTCAAATGTGAAATTAACTTATTTTCTGATTAATTCAATTTGTTACTTTTCACTATTATCCTATGGTAATCATCAAAACAAACATATTTTCTGCAAGCAACTAGGAGAAAGGTGAAATTCATAGTTGTTTCCTTCGCCAGACGGTAAATCTTATTTTTAAAAAAAGTTTGATTATGCTGCAGATAGACACACATAATTAAAATAAAATTCCATCCACATTTAAATTCCATTTTTAAAAGATAGATGACTTTGCAAAGTGACTACTTCAAGTTCTTAAAATGGTTAAATGGAGAGTGGATTTTAACTTTGGAAGTGATAGGCAGATTTCTAAATGCCTATTTCTAGTTGCAGCAAAAGGAAACAAATTATTTTCATAGAAAAAAAATAGCAGATATTAATACACAGAAATCAATACTTACGTTCACCAAGTAATAAAATTCTTACATCTTTACGTCCATTTTTAGGCCCCATGATTTATTCTGGAATAAATAAGGAATAATTAAATCTATGTTTGTTTATACAGTGAAAAGTTGCAGGTACATTAACAAAATGATGGATTAGCACAGCAGATCATTGGTAAACCGATGATCTCAATAAAACAGTTATTGAGGCAATTTATAAAGTGCAAAATTACTTACATTGCTTTGATTACAGAAGATGACGAAAAATAAATAATTTAAGCAGAAATGTAAGGTTAAATTCGGTACATGTCTCTTTAAGATTTATATCCCTATATTTACTTCAGTATGAACTATCCTGTAGGTCGAAAATAAAACAGAGACATCATTTGAATTCTTTAATGGTTAATTGGCGAAATAGCTTCACTACTTCACTTTGGAAAAAAATTAATATGAATTTTAAAATATATATATATAGTTCATACAGTGCAGTACATGGGAATACAAAACAAACATTAAAGATTTTTACAGCAGACCACCAAGCAGCCACCCGGCCATGACGAAATGCCAGAAGTGAAATAAATCCTATATTTTTTTCTTTTAAATTTGAGTAAAATAAAACAAACAAACATAGAAAAACTTCATTATTGTTATATTCAGATATTTTTTTCGGAAATTAAAAAAATTCAAAAAGTAGTTTTTTTTTTTTTGCTTTTTAAACTTTTACCCTGAATAATAAATAATAAAAACCGATATAGCATAATAATGAAAACGGATATGGCAACTGTTTAAGTATTCTATTTTGGTTTCCTTTTCCGCTAAATTTAATATTTTAAAAATTAAATGCATTTTATGATATATTTCTAATTCTAATGCCTTTTAATAGAGGATCAAGCGGAACTGGTATAAGAAATATCTGTCGGCAAAGTATATTTTTTACATAGAAACATAGCAGTATTAAAAATGTTTTAATCAAAGTGCAGTGATACTAAAAGATATTTTTGATTTTCAGAGCTATTAGACCAAGTGTTTTTGGCAAACAAAGTTGAACATGAATGGAAAGTTCTTGTGGTTGATGACTTTGCTACGAAAGTAGTGTCTTCTTGTTTCAAGACTGAAGAAATTATGGCTTATAACATTGCGCGTATGTTGAGTTTCTCATTTTAGAGGGAGATGAAACGCAGCTGCATTTTGGGGCACGGTGCATACCTTTTAAAAAATAGTTAAATGCCCTGCATCTCTTCTCCATATTTAAAATAATTAAAATATCTTTGGAATAGAATCGGTTCTACAAGTGTCCTTTATTAATGCGCTGAGAATTGAGCAAAATATACCACATTAAATTGACAATTCAATTCAAAATTCAAGCACTTGTCTACTAAATTAGCATTGTTTGTTAACCTTACTGCTTTAGTTTTATTATCCTTGATGGCAGTTACACTTTAATTTTGAACTGTAAAAATATAAGGGGAGGTGTTGTACCTCTGACCATTCAATTTACCAAGGTACAACACTCCTGAGTGAATTTCTCAACATTTCAAATAATGAATGTCGGTAAAAAAACTTGACAGTCAACAGGGGTGAAACTTTTCAGGGGGTACCCCGGAAATCCGGATTTTTTTATATAATTATTCTCCCCCCAGAACTACAGGTTTTATTTTTGACCAAAAATCTGTCTAAATCTTTTTTAAAAAATTAGGTTCGTACTTTTTAAATAACTTTGGCATCAAATCGCATTAGCGCTGCACTTTTCACGGAGATTGGACAAGCACACGTGACTTAGTGATGTCATACAGGGTGTCAAAAGAATCGGGATTCCAAGGAAAAGTCTAGGAATTTAATCAATCTGGAAAAGTCAGAGAAATTCGTGATATCTTTTAAAAATCGGGGAAAATTTCCTAAGGTGTCATTTCGCACCAAACAATCATTAATCGCCAAAATCTCGCTATTACAACTCTAATCCAAAGAGGACAATCACCATAGAAACCTGTGAAAAAAGGGGGGGAAAGTTATTTCGTTTTAAAAATAGATAAAATAGTAAAATAAGATATATTATTGAAAAGAATTAAATTCTCTACCAATCTAGGGCCAAAATTTAGTGTTTCGGTGCATTATTGAAGAGTTATCCGGTCAAAAAAGAGGGAAAATGTGGGGGGAGAAGTGTTTTCTCCAAAATTACTGACTTTCAAGAGCGGATATCTCGAAAACTATACAAGATATTAAAACACTTGAGGGGTGCAGCTTGTAGCAAATTTAATCAGCTTTCATTTTGTGTAATACAATTATATAGCTAGAACTCATAGTTTTCGAGATATAAGCGAAAAACCGAAAAATGGGACATTCAATCCCCCTTTAGCACAGGGGCTAGGGGCGGGGACTTTTGATATGTTTACCTCCTAACTAGTCTAAACAAAGTTATGAAGTCAAAAATTGTGTTCCAAAACTTTCCCTCTAGACCCTTTTTTCAGCCTTCGTTGCCTGGACTATATAATTGAAGACAAAAATTCAATTGATTGCCTTAAATTATGAAGGCTCGTTGCCAATAACCATCGTGTAGCTCTTGTGCGACAATATTTCAATTTCTCCTTTCTCAGTCCATATCAATAAAAATAAACCTAAATTTCAATTAAATACAAGCTTAGATAATAAATTTATTTTTTTTATTATATAAATTTATTATCTTATTATTTATTATTAGATAATAAATTTATATAATAAAAATGAAAAATTTCATTAAAATTTGAAGATTAATTAAGATTCTATTACACTTTGATCTCTTCAAATATTGTCTAATCCAACTTCCCGTGCAATCCAACAATGCTGATTCACTTCTTTTGCTGCCTAGTAATTTTTTTACGAAATCCACCGATGACGTCGCACGCCTCGTAATGATTGACAGTTCTGCATTATCGGAAGAGTGTCTTATCACTTTTGTAGCTACGGTTCAGGTTAAGTTGGAGCAACCAAAATATTTATTCGATTGGTTCTAACCAAAGGTCCGTGATCGTGTGAAGGCAGGAAAGGCAGAAAAAAAATTGTTGAAGTTTTTATTAAGCTTTTTTTTTCTACTATGCTGGGGTTTCGAATTTAATGCAGGTTTTAGTTTCAACAAAAAGGATTGAGGTTATAACGCGGTTTATCTATTCCGATTTTATCAATTTCTATTAATTAAATTTTTCTGGAAAAGTCCTTGAATTTTTTTCTTTCTCATAATTTTATAAACCATGTGAAACTTAAAATAAACATATGCCTTAAAATTACAATATACAGGGAGCAATTGAGTTTTTTTTTAAAAATGTTATCCCTGTGGACTCCATGGCTAACTGTATGCAGTTATTGGATGATTTATATACCCCCATATGTTTTTCAACAAAATCCTATATATTAAATTTTCAACCTTTTATCCCCGACTCAGTTATCATTCCCCCCAACTCGTTTTTAGTTTCAGGGTTTTTTAGTGGAGGGCAGTTTCACCCCTGAGTCAAGTGAAGGGGGAACACCTAGCAAATTCAGGTCGGAATGCTATTTGGCTACTTTTGGCGTTCGGTTCAGCTTGTACGTTTTCGCTACTTGGCTGCAAAAGTTAGGCTGCCAAATCGAGACTGGCCAGAATACGCTAGCAGTACCAAAATAGATTCTATTAAGATAATTACAAATATAATAAAATGTCACTACTATATACCATTCTATACCTCATACTTATAGATTCTGGGTATTCATTTCTAAACAATATTTTTGTTCTTTTGTGGATAATTCTAATGAACTTAAAATATGAATAAATAAGGTAATAAAATGAAAAAGTTAGAATTTTGTTACCTAAACTATCCTGTTCCTAATTAGCTTCCCCTTTTGTAAATATTTAATGAATTTCAAATGATCTATAAACTGGTCAAAGGTACAACAACCCATGATCAAAGGTGCAACTATATGTTGCACCTTTGACCACAGTTCCATTATTTTTTAAAAATTAAATAAAAATATAGTTAAATAAAACTAAAACCATGAAAAAATTATGTGATACAGATTGGATACCATATGATACAGATTGGAATAAAATAAGGGAATTGAAGTTAGCCTTAATATTAAAGTTAAGAAAATGAAAAATTGTGAAGTGGTCAAAGAAACAACATCTTTCCCTATGTTATTAAATGGATGTACACAATGATAAAGTAAACACTTTTTTTTAAATTGAATTCAAAGTAGTTTATTGGAGTATTATTTGTCCTTTTATAACTGTTTTTCATCATTATCAAACAAGTATTTTTTAATGTGATTTTTTTCATTTTGTAGTAATTGAGACTTTGGAAGAAGTGAGAGAACCATTACTTTACTTTGAAGCAATTTATATGCTTCAACCAACAAAGGAGGTAAATAATGTTTTTTTATGACTTAAAATTGTTTACTAAATTTTAAAAATGGATCAGAATTTTATTAAACTAACCTAATTTAAGGGTTGCTTAATGACAATAAAAATATTTATGTAAAAATAAAAATTTTCTTATAAACATTCCTGTGAATGCAGATAATTTAAAAATCAAAATCATTTAAATATATTTATTCCCATTACTCAAATATAGCCAACTGCCAATTCAATCATGCTCTATAATAGCATATTTTATTTTTGTAATGTTACATGTGTGTAGGTGTTTTTTATTTATTATATATTTACTGTAGACCTGTTTTTAAAAGTGCTCAAATTTATATAAAATAAGTAGTTATTTCAATTCTAGTAATTTTTTTACAGTCAATAAAACACCTTAAAGTTGATTTAAACCCTACTGGAAAAATGTACAAAAATGGTCGTTTAGTATTTTTGAATGGTAAGTTGATGCTTATTACATGTTTAACTATATTTTGTAATGCCTTATAATTTCATATTTACTTTCATCAGCAAACTATTTTCTTCTTCAGCTGTCCCAGATGATATATTTGAAATCTTGTCTAAGAAACTATCGTCTGACATGGTTAAATCATTTATTGAGATTGATATTATGTTTTTACCAAGGGAGTCGCAAGTAATTAACATGTATTGTAATTATTTTAAAGTATAAAAATTTTTGTGTGATAAAGTAAAAATAAACTTATTTCAAAAATATACATAGGGGAGAGGAGGGAGGATTGAGACATTTTCACATAAATATTTTTTAATTCATTATCCACTGCTTATTTATAGATGCAAATGGTTAAATAATAAACTTAGATGTTTTAAATTATTTTTAAAAAATACACACCATTTAAATGTTGAAAAATTTTATTACTGTTGAGAAATTCAAATTACAAGAATTTTGTCCCATTCCTCCCTCTTGGGTGGGAGGAGTGGGACATGAGTATGGGAGGGATGGGACACATTTGAAAATTAAAGAAAAATTATCGAATATCATAATGAGAAAGGTTAACATGAAAAGAAAAGCAAGACTGCGCTTTACTCGTCCCACGAATCAATTGCGGTGGCAGCAATTTCATGATAATATCAGGTTTTTTTCTATCGTACCATAGTCATATCCTGTTGAGGAAAATTAAAATTTCTGTTCGTGTTCTTTCTAAAAAATTTTGCATTGTAACTTTCAGCATTGTCAATACTCTCCACAATTGCAACGTAGAAAACACAATTGACCGTTTGGTGAGGAATTGACAAGCACACAATCATATTTGCCTATGTTGGGCTTGTCCTTCATCCATGTGCTATTTCCATGTCTTCATCTGAACTGTCATGTAATGAAAATAATGACTTTTCGCTATCACTGGATTCATATCTTTAAACGGTACAATTTTCTTTTGAATTTTTAAATTTTAGGTTTGCACATACATGTTTTAGTTGGCACCTTTTTTCCCCCAAGTCTGGCAGCTTCTGCTTCTTCAATTTCCTTCTCTGGGGTATATGTTAATATTCTTGCTCGTCCTTTTTTCTTTCCTTTACTTTTATTCAATGGATTCCTAGGTTTCGCTTTAGGAAATGGCCGTATGGACAGTAGGAAGTAATACTGGACTGGAAGGAGGGAGGAATGGGCATGTCCCATTCCTCCCTCTTTCAGTGCGTCTCACTCCTCCCTCTATGCAATGCTTCTAAAAAATAACTTCTCACATAAACCATGCTGATTTTTGGCTTAACTAAACTGCTGATAAGCATACATTGTATCTTTAAGAGTACTGTGCCACTATATTATATTTGTTTTAGAAATTACATGAGTAAAGAAATTAAACTAAACATAGATTAAAAACTTTCTCTGGAGGTGTGAAAATAAACTTTTTCCGAATTGGAACTGAAAGTTGAATAGGAATAAACTAGAAGTAGGTAACAACAAGGAACTATACATATGCTATAAGGTGGTGAGACTGGAAATTAAATTAGGTAATTTATTTTGCCATAATTTCAGCTGTCCCACCCCTCCCACCGTCCCAATCCTCTCTCCTCTCCCCTACTGATTGAGAAATAATTTTCAGATAAAGACCCCTTGACTCTTTGAAGCATTTTCATTGGTGAAATTAATGTTTTTAAATTAATAATAATAGTGTTACCCAAATTTAGAAAAATAGTGGTAAATATTCTTCGCTAACAAACTGTGTGCTAATGTGATTCAAATTTTTAAAAAAATTAGCAGACATTCTTTTTGTTCTATTGACACAAGATGGCAGGGTACGCAATGAAATTTCAAAGTTATTGTTTTAACATGAAACTTTAAGACAATCTAATTAAACAACTAACTCCTGCAATGAAAGGCTGAAAAATATTTAATCTATCGAACCATTTCAGTTCTAAAACTCTAAAATAAATTATGTAGTAAGTGAAACTTAAAACAAAGCAATCATATAAATGAATATGTCGCGTCTTAGTAGGTTATTGCTACGTTTACAAATTGTTTTAAACACATTCTTTAACACTCCAGGTATATTCCTTGCAAGATCCACTGTTTTACTCTGCCTATTTTGATGCATTAAAAGATGTGAATGCTTCCCATTTTGAGCTGACTGCAAAGAAGTTGGTCACATTGTTTTCCACACTCAATAAAATACCTTTTATTAGGTATAGAAGGTAAATTTCTTTCTTTTTCATATAGTAAATATAATTTTTTATTTTATTTTTCTGATTGATACTATTTCATTTCTTTATTTTAAAGGTAATTTTAAAATGTATGTTTTTAAGGAATTTTATTAAAAATCTTATTCTGGCTGAGACAATAGAAAAAGAATTGAAACTTCAAAACCATTTGTTCAAAGATTTAACAGAAATGAAGGTAAATTTATAATTTGTGTATATTATGCTTAATTTTTAACAAATACTTTTCATTGTTAATTATTACTAAAAAATTCAATAAAAGTTTATGTTTGTACTAATCAAAATTATTTAAATTTGAATGAGGAATTTTAACTATTATCCTAATTACAAAATGTGATAAAATAATAATTTTTGTATCTCAAGCTAATACTACTTACAAACTTTCTTACATGTTTTTTGACTCAATAGTAGCAAAGTAATAATAGAATCAAGTTCAGATGTGTTTTAATTCTAAATTCATCACTATAAAATATTTACATGAATAGTGAATAGTTACTTGTTATTTTAATTACTTTCTTAACTCTTTTCCCTTAGTTTAAAGAATTAAACTTCTATATTTTTTGTTTTTCGTGTATCGTAATTATTTTGTTTTTTTCACATTTAGATATTTAGCAGACTTTTTGTAGTTTAAAACTCTACTAACTTGTTTATGTATATATATAACTTTTAAAAAAAAGCAGAGAAGAGTATTTAACTTGTATTTTCCTAGACAACAAAGAAAACTTGTATATTGCTCATTTTGGATCGCGGCTTTGATTGCATATCCCCAATTGTCCACGAGTTCACCTTTCAGGTAGGTAGCCGATATGTTGATACATATCCTGTGCACATCTTAATTCCACATACACTAAAAATCTTTTGGAATATTTGAAAACGGGGTTAACCAATAAATTGCTAATTTCACAATATTTTTGCTTATTACTTGGATAACATAGTTGTTACTCTTGTACACACTTACACTCATGTTTCTCTCATACTTATAATTATATACTCCTAGATAAATTATTAATCAAGATTTTCTTGCATATCACTTAATATTTCTTACTCATTTGATTTTTTCTCAAAAATTATTTTTTTCTGTTATATATATGTTATATATATATAATATATATATAATATATATTATATATATATATATATATAATATATATATATATATATAATATTATATATATATATATATATTAATTTTAACACGTATCTTAATTTCTTTTCATTTTTTACTTGATATAAAATTTTCAGATTTTTGTTTTTTGCTTTAAAAATAAAATAAATATAATCATTAATAAATTTAAAATTATTTTACTTGGAAAATTCTACTATATTCTAATAATTCCCTCCCCCCACCCCACCCCTAAAAAAATTCGCAACCCTTACCATTATTAAATTGAATTAGTTAAAATTAATTTATTAGAAAACTAGTATTTGTTCCTGATGCTTCTAGGCTATGGCTTATGATCTATTGAATATTGAAGATGACATCTATGAATTTATCACTGGTTATGCAGAGGGAAAAACAGTCCAATCCATTTCCTTAAGTGCTGAAGATTCTTTATGGTGCAAAATTAGGCATGAGCATATTGCGAATGTTACAAAGTAATATTTGGTTAATCCTATAATGTTGAATATATTTTATTATTTATGTGTTAAGTTTTAAGTAAGAAAATTTAAACTGAAAGTTTTGATATCCTGAAATAAATATTTTCAAATTGTCTAGATTGTTTCTTAAATTTGGTGACATAGAGAGTTGATGCTTTAATGTGAACTATTTAATGAAACCGAAAAAGTTCCCTAAACTGTGTTTTGTTCTTAAATCAGTAATTCTATTTTTTTTTTTTTTAAATCCAATCGAATTTTCACAAATGCTAATTTTTATGCATTAAAAATAGTTTTAGTTAATACTATTGAACGACTATCATTAATACCAAGACAGTAAAGCTTATATCTATTTATAATAATTGAATAGAAAAGGATACAGGGTTTACAACTATGCATTAGAAGAAGAAATGTATATTCAATGAGCCTTTCGCCCTAAACTGGACCTAGGTATCAATGTTTGTGTTTTTTATCTATGTTTTCTACCCAGGTATCAAACTATGTGTCAGTTTTATCAATTTTATAAAAATATATTAATTTAATTATATATTAATAATATATATTATATTAATTTTCCTCTTCAATATCAAATATATAATTGTTATCATATGATTTTTTTTATCTAGAATAATTCAAAGCATATTTGAAGCCGATGATTTGTTGAAGTCCACCAAGCACATATCCTCTGGTGTTCTGGACTTGCCTTCTATGAATGAAGCACTAAAAAAACACCTACAACTGAAAACTCATGAGAGATTCTTTGCTTATAGACATATGGCGAATGAAATAATGAAGATTTATTGTGATGGGATTAATCTTGTATATCAGCTTGAACAGGTAAATGTTCAGTTTTTAAACATTCAAATGCTGCAATTTAAAGATCATATAAATATTACATATTAGACACTTTTCACTAATTGTATGTTAAAGAATTTATTTATAGTTTTGTATTTTTTTGCTATGAAATTTTGACTTTCACGAGGGAAAACGTAAAAATTTTAGTATCTGAATTTTAATCTTGTCGCATTAACTTTTTATTACTTTTAAACTCTAAAAAACAAAAAGTATTTGGACCAAATATTTATTGTATTATAAACCAAAAAAAATTTTTTTTTTTTTAATTAAGTAATGAAATAATATAGTAAAATTGTAAGGAAACTTTAATATGTCATTTTCAGTTTGTTATTGAACACAAAAGTTTTGTATTGTGTACAAAACATTTTTTAATTAATATACTGTGTAACTAACCTTATTTTACAGTTGTAACCCGAGAGTAAGCACTGCGAAAGTGTTAGAGATATTGTTTTATCCTCTTTTTTTTAAAATTTATATGCTTTCCAATTTGTGTGTAATAAGGTTCACTTTTGATACAAATAAATTGAGAAAATTTTCAATTTTGTTGTTCTATAACAAGGCATATTTATCACTGATTGCTCATAATTTCTCCCCTCTTTTTCCAAGTCAGACTTTAGCTACTCGAACAGATTCTGAGCAAAGAAAAGCAAGTGATATGTATGAAAGCGTTACTGAGGCTATTAGAAATTCAAATGTGGATCTTCCTGAAAAGTTAAGACTTCTTCTTTTGTATATTTTCTATCACAAAGGTAAGATTATTTATGAAAATAAATATTATATGATATATTTGTGTCTAACTATATGTTTGGTTATTTGTATTCAATGTGTAAAGAATTTTTGGTCTATAAAAAGTAGGACATTGTGAAATATTTTGAAATTATAGGATAGCTAAAAGTTTTATTTTATATCTGTAAAGAAAAAGTTTCTGACTGATTGCCTTCTTATATCAATGACAAATCAGTAGGGTACAAGACTGTATCGCTAAAATACCTTCCAATGTTATTTAAAGTATAGTTGAAAGTAAAAAATATCAAATGCATATATAATTTTTGCAAAATACATCTTTAAATCATTAAAAAGCATCGTTTTAAAAAAAAAAGCATTTTTTTCACATGATCACAAGCACGTCGGTTTGGTTGACGTCACTATGAACTATAAACAAACCGGCATGATGTTTTTTTTGTTTTCTGATTAAACTTGATTTAAACTAATTACTATTGAAATAATAAATATTGAGAAAATGTAGGGCTGTTTTACAGAAGCATATATTTCAAATTTGCCTGGAATCGATTCCAATGTAGTGTTTCAAAGTCTGTTTATAGTTCATAGTGACATCACAGATACCACGTGACAGCCAGAAAGCGTTTTCAGAAGTGATTTTTCGTTCAGAAGTGATGTTCGTTTTAAATTCATTTTTCTGCCTTTTTGTGGGGAATTTGAAAAAAAGAAAAAATACAGGTCTAATATTTTTGGCATAAGAACATTTTTAACCAATAAAAAAAAATTTTAGTCAAATACCTTATTCTACTGAAGGTACAATTCAAAATTCTAGTAGTTTACTTTTTTTGCACTGAAGATGTTTAAAAAGCCATTTTTCAAAATAAGAATCCAAAAGGGTCCATGAGGGTAAATCATCAGCTGACTTGTTGGGGGTACCGTAGAATGGGGTGAATAGCAACAGTTTTGAACTTCAAGTTTAAATATCAAAAGTACTATAAGAGATATTGAATTGAGACCTACCTCGGTTTATGGGTCTTCCCGTCCTCTACAAGCCTGCAGCTTCATATTTTCTTTTTATGGCAAGGTAAAATTTAAAAAAATTGAAAACATGCTGTTTCTATACACCCCATCGAGCGGGGTCAATAGAAACAGGCAGGCATTGTTTTTCACGTCTGTTTCTATTTCAGAGTTTGTTGGGGCAATAGAAACAGTAAGTATTGTTAAGGGATGGATAGAAACACAAAC
This sequence comes from Hylyphantes graminicola, assembly GCA_023701765.1. NCBI lineage: Eukaryota > Metazoa > Arthropoda > Arachnida > Araneae > Linyphiidae > Hylyphantes > Hylyphantes graminicola. The sequence continues at coordinate 27,008,924 of CM043121.1, forward strand.
GAGTGGTAATCAGAGCAAAAAATTTAATTACAATATATCGTAACCGATACCCAAAAACAAAAAGAACAAAAGTGAGAATACAAAGTTTAGTCTAATAAATTATGAAGGCACTTAAGTCATCCTGAAAACAGATTTTGTCTTTCCAGCGAGAAGCAGACTTTGAGGTTTGAACAACTGGCATCAATTTTTTTAATTGCATCATCCTTGGAGAAAAATGATTCTTCATCAGTCAAGGAAAACATATTACTGCTGAGGGTTTTCTTGCAAAACAGTCCAACATAACCGTCATCTTGAAAGTCTGTGACTTTGGAGACATACATTCTAAATACATTTTTAGTTTTTCCATATACCTTCACGATTACAAAATCGTCAGGTTGGATTAATCTGTCAAGTTCTTTTGAAAGTTCGGCATTTGCAGAAGAATCGGATAATGTGAGATCTGAGTCACTGTCTTGCACAGAATAGTCCGAATCTTCTGGTGATGATTCTGAATCGAGTTTTTTCTTTTTCTTTTTCCTGGCACTTACACTTTGTTTTCTGGTACCTGTGGAATTATCATTGTCAGTGCTTGTACCAGCAACAGATGTGCTAGGTCCAGCCTGATCTGGATCCGGTGGAAAATCTGCCACAGAAACACTTTTTCCTGGACCAACATCTACTTTCACTCGCTTTTTTCGAGCTGGAACTGTTTCTGTGTGTCTTAGAGCTGTTAATAGTTCCTTGAAGGAAGCATCAATAGCAGCAACAGGAGATAGTGCTGGTGTTGTGGCTCTTGAGGATTGGGTTGATTCAAAATAGACAAATCTGAGGAGGGTAGCATCTTTAGTACTTCCTTCCGATTTAGGGGCACAATACCACATTTTCTAAAGCCAGAAATTACATTTTCCGATTTGCATGATTCACACAGTTTCTTTAGCAAACTAGGAAACTTGCTCTTTTTGAATGGTAGCTTCATTCTTGCCGGGTCCTTTTTTCCAATCTAGAAGGATTGAACGCCATGCCATTTTGAGAGGGCGAAAGAATGCCACGTCTAATGGTTGAGTGAGGTGCGTGGAGTTTGCTGGTAAAAATATAAAGTGGACATCATTTTCTGCACATTTTTTAATGAGATCCAAGGACAAGTGGCTAGATAAGTTGTCTCCAATCATGTACTTTTTGCCAGGTAGACGTCTAAGATAAGGAAGGGCTATGGTTTCAACATAATCAGAAAAACAAAAGTTGTCGAACCAGCCACTTTTGGTCCTATTGTATCTGGACCCATCAGGGCCTCCTTCTCTCCAACTTTCATACAAGTGTAAAGATTTATAGACTACATATGGGGGTAAGAGGTGACCATCACCAGCAGCTGAAAACATGACAGAAATGGAGCATTTGGTTGAGTTCATCACCCTTTCTGGGTACTTACATCCACGCTTAGTTATTACTTTATGTTTTCCAGGATCATCAGAAAGGTTCGTTTCATCATAATTAATAATGTTTGATGAAGGAACGTCTCTGAGCTCTGCTTCTAGTCTGTCAAAGTACTCATTGATCGTTTCTGGGGAGACACCTGCTCTGACCCTTTTAATGTTTTGGCATAACCTTTGTGACAAGTCAGCCTTATGTCTATTCAAAAAAGAATAGACAAAATCACGGCCAGGAAAGTTGTCTTTGAATTTTTTTTATGGTTCTACCTTGGCGGTCAAGCGATTCTTTGACCAAAATTCGCAGAGTCCACGAATCAATTGGGTAGTCCCAGTCAGCACAAATAATAAGTCTACTCGCCAAAGTTTTTTCCTCTTCTTCTGTTAAAGCGGTTTGCCCTCCTTTTTTCTTAATTTGATCACCTTTTTTCAAATGTCTGTAGAGGACACTATAATGGATGTCATATTTTGCCGCTGCGTTTCGAAGGCTAAGGCCATTAGTTATGTCTTCAACAGCTGCCTTAATAACCTCTGGATCTTGTACTTTGTTCGGTTTTAATCGTTTGTAACTCCTTGGCATGCTGAAAGAAAACGGTCACATTATAGCTTGTGCCAACTAATATTCCTCAATTGGATAACTATTGGTTGTATATTATATATTTAATTGTCTTTCAGCTGTGACATTGGAAAATAAACACAAAATAAAAACTTTACGATTTGTGGGGTGAATAGAAACAGCAAAATAATGTGTTTCTATTCACCCCACAGATTCAAAATATGGATCATAACCTAAAACAAAAATTGAAACAAAGAAATGGTTTTGTTTACACTATATTAAACAATGTGATATCTTCTACAGGTATACAAGGTATAAAAAATAGTACAATTCAAACATGTGAGGTGATGAGGTATGGTACTTACATGTAAAGTTTGGAAAACGATGAAAATCGGCTGAAACAGAAGTTGCTTTGTCACACCACTGAATCTGAATCTCAGTATTGCCAACCACACAAAATCACATTTCCCTTAAATCTTACCTTATTTCCATCTCATAAAAAAAAAATATCCCTGTCTGCTTTACTTTAACCCCCTATTACATAATGTTGAATTTTTTCAGAAGTTTCGTTTCTATTCACCCCACTGTTGCTATTCACCCCATTTTACGGTATATAATATCGCCATGAAATGCTGCCAAGTGAGGAGGGGGATCAATTGGCATAAAACAAAAGTTGATGCAAGTCACGGTCATTAAGGGTAAACCTGTGTAATATCTGGTTTATTAAGCTAGTTACGAATATGGTAACTTAAAGTTAATTTTGTTTAAGGAAGTGTTTTTTAAATGCTTACCTTTTATACAATTTTGGAAAGTGTTCAACTATTACATTGGAATTCTAGAAGTTATTTTTTAGGGAGATAGTGATGAGCTCGTATCTTATATGTCTATATTTTTTTTTAATTCTTTTAATCACGAAGAGACTTGAAACAAGCTTTTATAGTGTATGTTATTTTTTAGATAAACTATATTTCATTGTTAACTATAAATATAATAATTTTTAATTTGCAAAAGGCATCAAAGAATCAAAGTTTAAAGACATTTTGAAAAAGACTGAGATTCCTGTGTCAGAAGCTAATACCATTACAAATGTTTTGCATTTCGACATTGATTTGTTCAAACCAGTATGTTTATTTAAATTAATAGTTTTCATGCTAGCATTGTTATATACTATATTCATGCACAATAAACCAAGTGGAAATTTAGGTTAAGTTAATACAAATACAAAAATAAACATAAATGTTTTATTTCATATATTATACAGGCTCATTACTTTGCCTTTCGACCCTAAAAACATGTTAAACACTGACATTTTTTTTTACCTCTGAAGTTACTTATTAATTTTGAATGTGCTTGTTTTTACTTATAAAAAACTGTAAAAATTAAAATATAAGTATTAAATTCTTCATAATCTTGTGTAAGCCCATCAACCACTGATTCATATTTTTTAAGAAAATCATTTAAAGTTTTGGCTTGAACTAACCAGCCTGATAAGCATAGACGATGTTGGGGGCTTCCTTACAGAAAGTTTTGTGTATGATTGCTGTTATGTTGTAAATGTTTAAATAAAAATCAATATTGAAAAAGTTTCATTAATTAACAATAATTTGTTGAACTTATGTATGTTTACTCTTTATTTCCTAATTTAAAAAAATGGCGGGATCCCAAATTTATAGAATGTACTGAAATTTCAAAACCTCCACAAAATTATGAATAAAATCCATTCAAACTTTTGAGTCTCAATAGTTTTGATGCCCTACTATTGGTGCTTAACAAGCCTCATGGAACATTGGGACTTGGAGCTAGTTAAATATTGAAAAATTGAGCCTTTTCAGGGTTTATCTGTTACATTTTTTTCTATTATGATTGTTTACATTTAGTTTTTTATGTCCATGCTTTGTAAATTGTATAGATTAATCTTTAAAAAATTAGTGTTTTCAATGTTTCCATCACAGATTTTTATTTTAATAATTTTGCGCATACTCTTATAAAAAAAATGTCAGTTTTTTTAGTGAAAATATCCTAAATGGAAAATATAATTTTTTTAAGGTCGGAATTTAAATTACGGATTATTTTATGTACTCAATTGCTTTGCACAGCAATTGATTTTAGCAGCTAATATTTATTAATAGATTAGTAATAATTGTAAATAATAATCATCCCACTTATAAATTTGCGTTTAAACTTTTTTAGGGTTATTGTGAACCACTTGATTCTAAAGTACCTAAAAAAGAAATTGAGACTGCACCAAGATACAAACAATCCCGTTGGAATCCTGTCATCAATGATATAATGATAGTAAGGTTTTTTTGTAAAATATTTTAGAAGCATAGTGTAAAAAGTAAATGACTTTTAATGTTGTGTTTCCTATGCAAAAAAATAAAATGTTAGCATTATCATTAAGTTATACAACAAACTTTCAAAACTAACTTGTGCACAATTTTTAATACACATAAAATACTTATATTAGAGTAATGAGTGTTGATAATTCCAAAACTACTACATTGATAATGTCATTACATCAAAACTTCTTAGGGTTTCCAGAAGTATACCTGTTTTTTGTTTCAACATCTTCAGATTACATAGTTAAGCTACCCTTAAAATGCCTTTGATGTATGGAGATTAAATGAGGTTAAAAACTTTTCCTTGTGCTAATTAGTTTTTATTAATTTTAACTGTTTCTAGGGTTGCATTGATGGAACCTTAAGTGAACATGCATATCCTTACCTCAACGAAAAACCTGATGTAGCGTTCGAAAGGTATTCTCTTATTTATTACAATGCTTTTGAATTATTTATCAAACTCTATTCACTCCCGACTATCCACTGATATACTCTGAATTTTAATCTTCTCACTAATTGTGCTTTGTTTGCCAATTCTATTTTGAAGGTTTTAAATATATTATCTTTGGACAATTGTGTTTTAACATGTTTATATTGGATGCATGCGAGGATAGACATTGTCAATGTTTAGAACTATTTATATAACTTACTTTTTAAAGAGTTATTAAAATCTGTTTGTTGTATGGATTGCATTAGAAATTGGTTACTTTCATGCCCTGCGTTTTAAAATACTGTAATAAAAAAAAAGGCTAAGACAAGCGAAAAGCTATGTGATTTTAAATTTCTTGCCTATATTATTATGATTGTAGGGTAGACTAACCAATGAATGAACGTTGTCACGTTCGCCAGTGAATGAACACCAGGATATAATGACCAGGACTGCCAACCATTGTCTTATAGCTTCCTACTACATGGGAGGAAGTCAGTGTTGCCAATCCATATAGTGGAATGATTTTCAATCCTTATCTTTTTAATCAGACGGAACGGTCGTTCCGCCCGCCAATCTCAAAATGACGCCAAGGGCTAAACGGCAGTTATGTATATATACAGAAAACATTTCGCTATGTTAACAGCCAAATTGATTTTATTTTCTACCAGACAAACTAAACATCATGGAACAATAAAAAAAAATACAGTAGAGAGGTTTTGTAGATTACTTTAAATAAAAAAAATTGGATATTCTAGAACAAAAAGCAGCGGAGAAAAAAATTATGGAAATTTTCGAAAATGAAATCTTTCGAGCAGTTTTAGTCAAATTTTGACCTAATTTTTGAAGAGACCTACAGCCATTACTAGACCATGAATATCGAAGCTGTTTTTACTAAACGATTAAGTATGCCGCAATTCAGCCCCTTTCATAGGTTTGAAGTTTCAAAAATAACTCTTTCTATTTTTAATTAATTAAAATCTATATTACTATTGGCGGTATGAATGCGCGATAAACAAGCCGTCCTAGCTACCAAGTACCTCCAAAAACGAGGCCAAACAAGGTTTGCTATATTTTCATCAAAGTCCAAAGAGCGTCAGAGTTCAAAAACACAACGAACAAGCCGCCATTACAGCTTTTAAATATATGATCAGAGCCTGTTCTTCCATAAGGCCTGTTAGGCCCGGGCCTAGGGCTCCCATATTTTAGGGGCCCCTAAAGTTCAGTTTCTATTATTATTATGCTAAATGCTGTAAATCCCCAAAGTATCAGTAAACTAAAAAAAATAGGATACTCCACTTTGTTTTTTGCTCAATTTTAAGTGAGTAATTGACCTTGCGTTATTGTTTTGATCGATGTTTCTAAGGAAGCCTATAAAATTGTAGCAAACATTTTATACATGGGTCATATATAGCCATGTTTATTCGATTATGATATCATACATAAAATTTTCCGTAAAGAGCCCCAAAATAAGTGGTTTGTGCCTATTGAGGCTCCTAGTAGAGCAGGCCCTTATATTGATTAATCAAATATCTGAACCAACAGATTAAAAAAACTTTAGAATTCTAATTAATAAACGGAATGCGCCATTTAAGTTTTTTTGGCGTTTTAATTTAAAGAAAATATATCAACAACGATAACGGAATGAATGTAATGGAATAAATGTAAACATTCATATTTGGTTGCCAGATTCAGTTCATATTAATATTCAAACTTTTTTTAAACACTTTGCTTTTTCTATGAAGAGTAAGAAATAATATTTTTTGGTTCTCGGAAATTATATAACTCTCAATAAACATTGAAATCTTGTCGACAATTTTGTAGTCATATAGTGTCTGTGCATTTTATTATTTTTAAAAAAAAAAAACTACTGATATCCCCCCAAAAAACTTCGTAAAAGTAAACAAACGCCAACCTGAAAAAAAAACCTATGTATTTATTTTATAACAAAAAACAAATCATTATGAAAGTTGTAGCTAAAAAAGCTCTGATATAAAATGAATGCCAATCTCTCATTTAAAACTTCCTGGTCATAATTAATAGTATAATTTAAGTTTCGCTGCCATAAAAAAACTGTTTGAGGTTGGTGCCCATTTTAATCCCCCTAAAAAAACTAAGTCACGCAAATGAACTTGACGCAAATGAACTTACTAAATCAAAATAACGAAGGATACTGTTAAAAATTTTTTTAACAAATATATAATCTCGATACATTTATATAAAGGTATAGAGGGTGGTTAAGATGGGGGGGGGGGGGCACCAACCTCAAACAGTTTTTTTTTTTATGGCGGCAAAACTTAAATTATACTATTAATTATGACCAGGAAGTTTTAAATGAGAGATTGGCATTCATTTTATATCAGGGCTTTTTTAGCTACAACTTTCATAATGATTTGTTTTTTGTTATAAAATAAATACATAGGTTTTTTTTTTCTTTTTTGAGGTTGGCGTTTGTTTACTTTTACGAAGTTTTTTGGGGGATTATATTTACCAAATGTTCATTCAGTGGGGCCTGTTCCCTCACTGGTCAGTCTACCCTAGATGGTTTATCCTGAATTCAATCCCAAATGTGAAGTTTTGGTATAGATAAATTTGTGGTTATAAAAGTTTGCTGAACCTTCAATTATGTACTTTAGGACTGGTTATTGGTGTTCAGATAAGAAATTGGACAATGTTTCGCATCTGGTTGTGTTTATTGCTGGTGGAGTAACCTATTCAGAAATCCGGTGTGTTTACGAAGTGATGTCAAAGTATAAAGGTTGGGACATTTTCATAGGTAAAAGTAGTTTGTATTTATAAAAAAAATGCACTTAGATAAATATTTAATTCTACAATTATATTGTATTGTCCAGTATTTTAATTTAAAATATCTTAAAATTACTTTTAATTATTTTTTTAAAAAAGTACTTTTTAAAGGGAACTTCTTTATATTGTAACTAGGTTTGCCCTTAGCAGGTTAACTGAAGTATCTATACAAATTCTAGAATCATTTTTTCTTAAACACAAATAGGCCCTTTTCATCAAATATTCAGTGCATGACACACAATAATATTTTTTTTAATTATAATCTCAATTCTAGCAGTTCCTGTAAAGGAGAAATAATAACGTTTGAACAAAATGTTATCAACCCAAGTGTTAATAATAAGCTAAAAAGTTTATTTTAATGAATTACTGATTTCACATGATTATATGTTATGATAACAATAGATCACAAAAATATTTTTATTTTTTGACAGGTGGAGATGATATTCTTACTCCCAATATATTCATTGAAAAGTTAAAGGAACTCCCAAGTTTTTTTTCTTGAGTTACTTAGCTTGTTATTTAAGTCAGATTTATTTAACAATAAAAAGTGTTTATTAAAATTATATAAAAGTGTTAAAAGTGTGCTTTTTATGTATTAAGTTTAATTTCCATAGACCACTTAACACACTTGGAATATCATGTGCTTAATTTATTTAAAAACAATCCAATACAAAGCTGTTACGAGAAGTTAAACTGTTCCCGTCAAAGGAGTTAGTTTATTTAGTACAAAGGGAATACTAAAGAAGCCATGGTTGCCCAGCCGGTTTGGTGAACTTCACTATGGTGGACCATCCATTGTCAAATTTAAATTTCTAATCTTCTATTTAAAAAAGATTTCCTAAAAAATCCTCTGAAAAGAGTCCATTAAATGCAGCTAATAAAAAAAAATTAAAACTGTAGAAATTGAAAATAATGCAATGTTTCTGAGTTTTTCCTGTCTACAATGTATTGAAAATTTATGTGTGATGAATGGAATAATATTTCTAGTATTTTCAAGAAAAATAGTACATATCAACTTATACTAGAGACCCATATAAAGTTCTGACTAATTCTTAACAAATTTATCCACTAAGTGTAAATGATGTGCGTAAAAAAGTGATTATAACTACAAATTTTAACATAGAATGAAAAAAAATGGCGGAATAGCTGATCTACACTTACTAAAACTCAATAATGTAACATGCTTTATTTAATTGGATTTATGTTTCAAAATTAAAAGCTGGCTCCTCTTAAATTGTGATATATACACTAAAGTTACATAGAATTACCCTTCTACCTACCTACAATATAGATGTATCTAGCCTTTTTTTTTTTTTTTACAAAATGGCTATATGTAGTATCTTTTGGTTAATTGAATTGCATCCTTTCTAATATTTGTTTCAGTGAAATGGACAATTTATTTCAGCAAAACTTTATTAGAAATGATAATACATAAAATGGAAACTGCTTTTTTTCCAATTTGAAATGCTCCAATTACTAATTCCCAATATTTTACAAGGCGTCCTTTCATAAAAGTTCATGATTAAGTACATTTATTTGAAAATAATTCATTTTTGTTCAAAACCAAATAAGCACTGTTTTCAGTGTCTTGTAACAGAATTACTTCATTGTGAAAATAGTTTCATAAAAGACTAGCTCAACATAACATGCTAATTTGTAAAGAAATTTAGTTTTTTGCAATTTTAATTAAAAAAGCAAGGACAAATTAATTTGTTAAATTAATTGTCTTGTTGTCAAATTAATTGATAGTAACTTTAAATAAAAACTCGAGAACGGATGAACTGACAACTATATTTTAATTATTTTTCCAAATTAAAGATGGCTTAATGGCCGATTGAATTCTGGCATTGCCGGCCTTCGGCGAAGTTGAACATTTATCGTATGGTTAGCTCTTTGCATTCAGTTGTATGTTGTATGGGTTAGGGTTAGTTTGAATTATCGTCGCACTAAAGGTACACACGAAGGCTATTGGGAACGGGAGATGTAACTTAGAACCACAGTCAAGTTACAAGACGACACATAGGTAGGAGGTAGGCGTAGGTACAGCTGTGGAAATAAAAAAGTACCCACTAGCGATTATTTTGGCCCTTAGTCATCCTATAGAATCGGACCTTTTTGACATTGTGAACAATTAGCGTTCTGAGTTAATTGCATGACACACAATTTGCATAAGGGGTCATCTTCATATTAAAAATGTAACTAACTTTAAAATTTCCAATAGCAACACCCCTTTTTGAGTCCATATTTCAAATCTATGACCTATGTTAATACGAAATGCCAAATTTTGTTAGTTTTTAAGCATTATTAGAGGAGTTAGAGACATGCAAAGTTTAGGTCCCATAATGTTAAATGAGTTGCACATAAAAAAACTATCCCAATCTATAAATAATTAAGATAATGAAACGAATTTTTTACTAAAAATAAATTATAATAACCCAAACAAAATACATTCAATATTGGGGTTTTAAGACATTTTTTATATTTTTAAATAATTATTATATCAATTTTTTTAAAAAAATATGAATAGAAACCCCTAAATTTTTTTAAAGAAATAAGTTTAAGACGGGAAGATTAAGCGAAATCCCAATTTTTAAAAAATTTTATCTATAAGTTGTTGAGTAAATCATAAAATACTTTTTAATTACCCTTTAGGGGACTGTGTATAAGATTACGTGTGCAATTGATAAATAAAGACGGCCTTGCATGCATGCTTGCATGTCATTTTGGAGATGGTCCTCAAAAGATCCACAAGTGATTCGATTGAATAATTCGTCAAATATTCATCCAAATGTAACAAAAACTTAGATTTAAGGGTTTTCGAGAGTGCTTAACATTTCTAAGTTATTAAAATTGAGTGTTGCTATTGGAAATTTCAAAGTTAGTAACATTTTTAATATGAAAGACGGCCCCTTATGCAAATTTTGGGTCGTGCAATTAACTCTAAATGTTAATTGTTTACAATCTCAAGAAGGTCCGATTCTATAGGGTGACTAACGAAGGAAATAATCTCAAGTGGGTACTTTTTTATTTCCACAGCTGTACAGCTGCGGGAATAAAAAGTACCACTAGTGATTATTTCAGCCATTGGTCACCCTATGGAATCGGGACCTTTTCGAGATTGTGAACAATTAACGTTCTAATTGCATGACACAAAATTTGCATAAGGGGCCGTCTTCATATTAAAAATGTTACGAACCTTGATATTTCCAATAGCAACACCCAATTTTAATAACTTAGAAATGTTAAGCACTCTCGAAAACCCTTAAATCTAAGTTTTTGTTACATTTGAATGAATATTCGATGAGTTATTCAATCGAATCACTTGTGGATCTTTTGGGGACCATCTCTAAATGACACCAAGCATGCATGCAAGGCCGTCTTTATTTATCAATTACACATGTAATCTTATACATAATTCTCTAAAGGGTAATTAAAAAGTATTTTGGGATTTACTCAGCGAATTATGAATAAAAAATTTTAAAAATTGGGATTTCGCTTTAACTTCCTGTCTTGAATTTATACTAGAAAAGCGTTTCCAGTTCTTTTAAATTCACTAAAAATATTCCATAATGCAGCTTGTATTTTTATGGTATTTTTTTAACATTTTAGAATTAAATTTATTTTTTTCTAAGCACTTTCCACTCAAAAAAGTTGGTCCCGAACTCTAAGGTGGCGGCCCCCATGCTCGTCCCGTCGCACAGTGGGGTATTTGACCAATCTAGCTGGACAAAAGTCTATTTTAAAAACCTAAACATATGGAGAAAAAATAGTCATTTCTGATAGACAAATAATGAGCGCATGTCGAACAACACTTTTTTTTAATTGCAGACGACTTTTTACATTCGTAATGCTGGTTTAAAGTTCGTTGTTCAGAAGTGTTCGGTTTTATTTTTCTGACGTTCGTAAACAGACGGAGCTGTAATTATTTTTTATCCTAATTAAAACAGCGAAAATGGATTTTTGAGTTATTGAATCTAATTCAGCGATTAAGAATGTATACTTTCCACCAGTTTTAATTATTTTTAATGTTTTATTTTAAGCATATTAACGTTTTGAAAATGTTCTATTTTTCATCATCAATTTTCTTCGATTTGATTTACATTTTAGACAAAAAGTTATATAGTTCCGCAAAGTTCCGCTTTGAGTTTTAGCTTAAAAGAAAGCTTAGAATCTAAGCTTTAAAGAACCTGGTAAAATTTCTTGCGAATTTGCGATATAAAAGTAATTTTCCATCATCGTTAGGTATGTGATCTAACAAAGTACGCAAGCTTCAACCTACTCTCAAGACGTTAATTTTTGTTTTAGGATCATCAAAAGTTATAATCATGACTAGGAAAGAATTTGTTTGCAATTATGCAGTAACAGCATTTGAATAACATAAATGAAAAATTGAAGTTTTCAGAAAATTGCCTTTTAAACTTGGATAATTTTTCCGATGAGCTCACGCGTTTAAAGATTGTTCAAATGTTAACTAAATTCAAATTTCGTTGTCATAAGGCTCAAAGAAAAGAAGATATTTTCGCTAGAAAACTAGGATTGGCTTGAAAGTTTATTTTTAGTTCCAAAAATTGTGAAAGGACAAAGTAGATATCTAACGAAATTTTACTGACTCGTGATCGGAGTAAGAGGAGAAAAACAAAAGAATTACGAAAAAAATACCGATTTGGAAGTGTTTACTTTCGCTACACAAACCAAGCTTAAAAGAAAGTGGGAAAGAGATGCTTCTCTATAGTACTTAAAACATTGCTAATATCCAAATACGAAAACCTTTGAAGATGATTCACATTACGATGCACATATCTTTCAAAAGTTCTATCGTTCCTATTTAAATATCTTGCTGTGTAAATAATTCAATCATTTGACAAAATCCAATACAATCTTCGCCACGATATTGTCGTCCAATAAGAATGGGTTAGGTTTAGTTTGAATTATCATCGAACTAGGGGTAGTTGCGCTCTTAAGGGGTCTAAGGAGTCTTAAAAATGTGCAAAGAAGGAACTACAAAGCATAGTTTGATCTGTCATGTAATTTTTTAACTACTCAATATACAAGTATAATTTTTTTATATGTAATTCTACAAGATTTATTTATTATAAAATAAATTTTAAAATTTATGAAACTTTAGCCAAAACTAAAATAAATGATATTAAACATAAAGCTATTTTAACACATTGTGATTAGGCTTGCGCGGCAAATTTTGAGGTCAAAATTGAAAAAATGACCAAGAAAATGACTTTATATTGTACAAATATGTACAAACTAGGACTTATACCTAAATTCTCAGCTCAATTTTAATTAGAAATTATTTAAAAATAAATTTAAAATCATAATTTAAAAAATTTTTATTAATTTTTTTAGAAAAAAGTTCTTAAAATAATTTCTAATCAAAATTGAGCTGAGAATTTAGGTATAAGTCCTAGTTTGTACATATTTGTACAATATAAAGTCATTTTCTTGGTCATTTTTTCAATTTTGACCTCAAAATTTGCCGCGCAAGCCTAATCACAATGTGTTCAAATAGCTTTATGTTTAATATCAGTAGTTTACTGATGAAGGACTCTGGATCACAAGCACCTGTTTTAATGTTAAAAGGATAGGAAAAAGCACTCTGGATCACCCGCTGGATAGTGAAAAAAGCACTCTGGATCACCTGCCTGGTGAAAAAAGCACTCTGGATCACAAGCACCTGTTTTAATGTTAAAAGGATAGGAAAAAGCACTCTGGATCACCTGTCTGAACAGTAAAAAAGCACTCTGGATCACCTGCTGTTTTAATGTTAAAAGGATAGGAAAAAGCACTCTGGATCACCCGATGGATAGTGAAAAAAGCACTCTGGATCACCTGCCGTTTTAACATGGAAAGGATAGGAAAAAGCACCAGAAGGAGAGTGAAAAACAGCACTCTGGATCACCTGCTGTTTTAACATTGCAAGGATAGGAGAAAAGCACTCTGGATCACCTGTCTGAACAGTAAAAAAGCACTCTGGATCACCTGGGCGTTGAAAGCACTACCCCTCTAACAAAAGAAGCACCTGAAATTCGACAAGAAATATTTTGACAAAGGAAGCACCTGAATTCGAAGAAATATTTTGTTTCATCATCAAGCACCTCCAAACAAGAAAAAAGCAGGTTCTTTTCGCGGAACCCTTGTAGTTGATCTGAAAGAGTTATTCCCTAGCGTATTGAGGAAAAAAAGCGGGCTAACGTCTTTGGGAAAAGCAGTCTGCAAGCGAAGCACCTGTCTTAACGTAGCAGGCGATGCATCTGAATGGCCCCCCAAACAAGAAATATTTGTTTCATCAGAAGCAAAGCACCTCCAAGACTCTGATCTCCGAAAAAGCTGTGGTTCGATTCCTTACCAACAAGACTCGGTTCAGGCGAAGCATCCCCAAACAAGAAGACTCTGTCTTAGGGAAGCACCTGAATCCCCAACAGTGGTGGCGCTAGGAATTTCCCGACGGGGGGGCTGACCTACCCCGACCAGGGCCGTAACTTGGACATTTTATTGGGGGGGGAGGACCACGTTTTGGCGCCCTCTTACATTTTTTTTGGAGAGTCAGTTTAGAAACATTATTAACAGCTAATTATATACATCAATTAGTACATATGAATTAATTAAACTTTCTAATCAAAGCAATTTTTTGTTATTAATTACTAATTAAACCATTTTTAATTACTAATTAAACCATTTTTAATTACTTATTAAATAACTATTAATTACTACTTACTACTCAGTGCTGAAAGTGCGGGTAGACACGGGTGAACACTTTTCACCCCCACTTTTCAAGAAAATGGCAATCCATAGAGGGGGGATGAGGCATAGCATTTTAATTGATGGCATCCCCCCACTTATTTTTTCCCCACTTTCACCACTGTTACTACTTACATAATTATTAGTTACAAATGAAATAATTTTAGCTTCCGCACTAAATTTATAACGTAAAAAGTGGAAGGATGTATAATCGTTTTAGTCTGTCTGTCTGCTCGTCACCCACTCTCATAGCCCAAACTACAAACGCTACGGACAAGTGTGATACGTCAACAAATTCTGCGCATCAAAATCAGAATACATTGAAAATTTCAGAAAAGAATTCGAATTCGGAGTACTTCAATTATTAAAAAAATACTGCAAAATTTAATGCTCATTTAAAAAGCATAGGAAGCCATTTTTATTAAAATTAAATCACCATTGCCATCACAACAATAGCTCGAGAAACTTTAAGTCATTTAAACAATAAATTCAGATAAATTTATTTTTGTGACGCATCGGTCAGTTTGAAATGACTTGAAATATATTTCACTACGAGATTCTTTGTATGTTGATATGATATGTTTTCATTCTATTTAAAAGCAAGGGAATATTAGATATTTATTCTTCGAAATAGAAATTAATTTTTGCAAACGATGAACAATAATAATTATTGAATTTTCGAAATAAATTAAATGAAACTAGCCAAATTTAGCATGTAAATGTTTAATATAGAATTAACGCGCCTTTTTACCTGTTATTTGTTTTTAAAAAATGTTTTGGTTTCATTTAAAAGGGATGAATATTGTATATTAATTTTTTAAATATAAATTAATTTTTGCAAACGATAATAATTATTGAATTTATTATTAAATAAATAATTATTGAATTTTTCAAATAAAATAAATGAATCTAGCCAAATAAATGAATCTAGCCAAAAGGTTTATAATAGAGTTAATATTGTTTTTGGTGAAATTTTTCCTGTTGAAGACAACTGTTTGTGGAAGTGGGTTAAGTGACAAATTCTGTTACAAACCTACTTGTTTTAATTACAAATTGAAGAATTATTAATGACTAATTTAATCATTTAACAATTAACTTGTAAATTAGTTAAAAATGAATTAACCTAATTTCAAAATAACGACACTGAATTAGTTATGATAAATTTAAACCTACAAATAATTGGCTTTATAAAAGTACCTTGCAATAGAGTATTCGATAGAAACGAGTGAGATTCCAAATTAATTGACCCTTTATACAATTTTTATAGTAACAATGTGAATATCTATACAATCGTGCAAAAAAACACACACATTATTGCTTCATGAAATTATCAAAAAGTAGCTTTGCATGCAATTTAATTGTAAAAGTTACGTTTGTCATTTCCTATTTATAATTATAAAATAAGTTTTCTTTATTCTCATTTCGATTATTTTTATGTACAAGTACATATTTAAAAAAAAAATACAATTTAACTCCCTAAAATTATACATTTGATCAGTAACTTACTATGTAATGATAATAAAATGAATAAATAGTAATGTCTTACCTTACTTTTATTCCCAACGAAAAATACAACTATTATTTTAAAAGGTCCATTTAATTTTTATTCTGTACCAATTGCGAAGTTCAGAAGGTTTCGAAAATTATAAGCATTGGAAAAGAAAAAAAGTGGATAAAATTAGCTTTCTCTCTTAAACAACACGTAAATACGTTAAAAAGCACAATTAAATAAAAAGGATTTACTTGAGACAACGCGACCTACCTCCGTTGGTGGTCTCTTACTCTCTGGCTACTAAAAGATAACATAAAACAAGAGCAGACAGTTGTACACACACAACATTCAACAATAAGGCTCCCAATTCACATCACAGCCTCCTTGCCTCCATCTGCCCCCGTGAAAATAGTGTGATCGACCATCACTTTTTGAAAATCACTTTCGTCCCTTTGATCTGATGTAATAGGGTTTGATGTCTTGTTAGGGTTATCGACTTATCAAGATAACGGACCCCCCACACAGCCCAAAAAATCCTAAATAGCTATGTGTCTAGACAGCCTTTTGTATTCGAGTTCAGCTGGTCCAACATCCAGTTACATTTCGGGGACAAAAAAAGATAGTGCAACTGATAATTGAAGAGCTTAGTGGAAGAACGTGCTAAGTGACATTTTTGAAAACATGGAAAAGTTTATGTAAATGAACATATTACTAATTTCTTTTACGATAACAAATTTTTCCTTTATTATCAACTTAGTTTAGTATTTTTTTATGCTTTACAAGTTCCGTTTCCAACAGATCTTAGTGCAAACGAAAAACTTTATAGCCCATTTTCTTGTTTTCACCTTTTTGTCACTTAGCATGTTCTTCCACTAAGCTTTTCAGTGAAGTCCCCTTTGCCTGCCCCCCGCCCCGTCCACCACTAAAGACGGTAAGCGCGGGAAAAAGGAAAGGAATAACAACAGTGAAAGATTTCCGTTATTTTAAAAAAATAACATTATGTTCTTTATACCAGTTTAAGCTTCTATTGTTTATTATAAAATCTCAGGGTGTCATTTTGGGGGAAAATAGCGCCCTAGAAAAGCTATTGAAGGGAAATAAGTAAATAAAATGATATAACTACGTATTATTGCTAAATAATTGTTAAAAAGTTAATTGTTAAAAAAGTTGAAGAGGGCGCCCTTTTGGGCGCCTAACGGCGCCCAAAATGGCGCCCTTTGTAAAATTATTGGGGGGGGAGGCTCCCCCCCTTCCCCCTATAAGTTACGGCCCTGACCCCGACGGGGGGGCTAAAGTATAATTTAAAATAAAATACCTTAATTCTTTAATGTAGATCCGTAGGATAAACATTTTTTTTTTTAATTTGGTGCAAAAATTGTAAAACCAACTTCACATTTATAGAGTATAAAATATTAGTATAACCATCGCATAATGTTAAGAATAATTATTACAACCTACACTTTTTTTAATTAATAATTTTTTTTAATTAATTTTTTTAAATCCTAACTCCTTTTAAGTTACAACTTTAATTTTTTTTTATTTTACAACTGTGTAATGGTGATAGTAAAAAATGCTGTTTTTTCTAAAATACATACTAGTTTTAATTTTTAATATATATTTTATTAAAAAAAAATTAAAAATTGAATTTTCTATTTCAAACTGCTTTTTATAAAAAAAAAACTAGACTACTTTACTCAACATTTTTTGGTTCTGTTAAATATGCTAAATGTATTACAAAAAAAAATATTAAAATCTATGCAAATTAATAAAAATTACTTTTATTAATTTGTGACGAAATGAAAAAATATATATAAGATTTTGATACATAAAGCATTTTAACATAGTGTCAACTGTAGAAATTTCGAAGACAAGGGATTTTAAACAGCACAATTGGATCGTTTTTCAAACTAGTAGAATTTTGAAATCTGGTATACGTTTTCTGCACTATGTCTATTTTTGGATTATGCAATAAAAAAAATTTCCCTCAATTCCAAGGTACTGGTCTACCTTAAGTTTATATAATTAACTATCAAATTATGTCAGAGATCAATCAGAAATATGTCAAATACGTTTCAATTCAATATATAAAATTAAACTTTAACTAGACATAAGTAGAACTACATACATAATATAAAATTGAAATTTTCATTAAAAAATTCATATATATTACAAAAATTTACTAAAAAAACAATTTGTTTTACACGTTTTAATGAAAATGTATCCAACATAAAATCTTCAAAAACCTGATTTTTTTAAAAAATATTTATTGCGAGGAAAACATGAAATTTATTTAAAGTGCCCTAATAAAAAAGAAATATAACATAAAACTAAAAATATTTTTATTTATAAATAATGCAATTTCTTAGCCGTTTTCTTAGTAAACTAATAATAATGAACAATCAATGAATCCATTCCAAATTGATTTATAAAAAAAAATAAACTTTACTTCAAATATTATATTTAAATAAAGTTTCTTGTGCCATTGGTGATGGCAACAGTGGATTAAAATTAGGTAAAATTACATTTTAATACTAATTAAGGTTAATTCGCCGACAGACAGTAGATAAGTGTCCGTCCGTCCGAGCGTACAGACATCTATAAAATCGCTAAAAATGGAAAAGTAGTACTGGCATGCTGAGTCCCTTCTTCAGTGTACCTTACAAAATCGGTCCTACCCGCCGGATTCTATTAATCTTTTAATCTATCTTAAAAATTATTTTTTTATTAGTTTGACTAGTTTTATTTATTTTCTTTCGAAAGTTATCGTAATTATTTCGAAATTAATTTATTATCGGTTGCTAGAATAATTTATATTTTAATGAATAAATATGGAATATTGCACGCTTTAAAATAGAAAGAATACATTTCATATCATCATCATACAATCAAAGAATCTTTTTGTGAATAAATTTCTTGCTTGGGCTATGAAAGTGAGAGACAGACGGGTTGAACGATTATAATACCTTCCCCATTTTACGTTATAAACGCAGTGTGAAAGCTAAAATTGGAGAAAAGAATTAAACCATTTTTGTGTGTTGAAATAAATGCGAACATTAATGTATTATAATTTTTTTACGTACCTTCAGTTTTAGAGAGATCTTTTTTGATCGTCTTCACTTGATTTAGCGATTCCCATGGACTTTTCCTTTTTTTTACGCCAACTTCTACGAACGGAATATTCCTGTTTTGCTTTTCATAATCTTGATATTTCAAAAGCTGTGTGTTTTTTTACATAGTCATTGTCAAATTGTTCTGCACATAAACAACATTCAACCTTAAAACGTGAACCTTTCCCTCGTTTATTATTCATAATCAAATTATTAAAACAAAAAAATCTATTTCGAATTCGTGTTTAAAAAGCTGAGCAACCTACTGTATTAATTTTACTGCTAAAATTCACAAAAAATCTACGCAAAATAAAAGTTTATGCACTTTTTTAACCTAAAGAAAACGAACGTCGGTTGAACACGTGAACTGGTTCAAAATACTGTAGCGTTATCGGATGGTACTATTTTTTTTTGCATTTTTCTTTCCCAATAGCCCTCTATTCTGACGACACATCTGTCTTCACCAATAGCAGAAGATCACCAAAATGTCCTTTTTCTGAGAATTGTTTACCCCCTTTTTTTGGTATCCCTTTAACACTTTGGGTAAAATTACATTTTAGACCGGAAAAAACATGTCAGCATCATGTATCATTGTCGAAAATTTACGAGTTCGTGACGAAGAGTTTACTAACGCGAACTGAATCCAGATACCTCTCTACAGTACAATCCCAGATGATCCTAACTATGTAATGTGAAACCACCCTCCCCATAACTAACCAAACTTTCCCAATTAAGAACCAAGCAGTCTGCTCCTCCGCAAACCTCCCGCTGGTTTGAAGATAAGGGTTTAGTTCCCCAATCCCCACTCCATGAAGAACGGTGGTGTGGTGTATGATATCGTTTTCCTCGCCCCCCGTGGAATGGAAAATCTTGCGAAAGGGGTGTATTTCGATAAGGGCTCGATCACACAAACCAGGACTGTGTTAAAATATGCAAAGTAGTGGTGAATTTTAAAACTTTTAAAGGGCTTTTGTTTTATCGAGCAAATTTTTTCCGACATTATTTTAACCAAACTAACATATAAAAATGAAAGATAAAAAAAAATTTAAAACTTAAGGACTAATTTTCCCGACGAAATTAAAAAATTCCCCGACGGGGGTGCTAGCCTTCCCCGACGGGGGTGCTGAAGCACCCCTAGCCCCCCTGCTGCCGCCGCCCCTGATCCCCAAACAAGAAGACTCTGTCTTAGGGAAGCACCTGAATTCGTGACAGACAAGAAATATTTGGCATAGCAGGCAAAGCACCTCCAAACAAGAAGACTCCGAAAAAAGCAGGCACTGCGGTTCTTTTCGCGGAACCCTTGTAGTTGATCTGAAATAGTTATTCCCTACCGTATTGAGGGACTGTGGAAGAACAAGCGGGCGAAGCAGTGTGAAGACGGGGAAAAAAGCAGTCTGCAACCGAAGCGCCTAACATTAGCAGGCGATGCATCTGAATGGCCCCCAAACAAGAAATATTTGTTTCATCAGAAGCATAACCTGAATCCCCAAACTCCCCTCGATTCCTAGGGGCTGGGGGGAGCCAGCCGGTTAAGCACTCGCTTAGCATGCGGAAGGTCCCAGGTTCGGGTCCGGGCATCGCCAAAATAGCTGCCGACCTATAAACTAAAAATGTCCGACGAATAATACCCCGTGTAAGGGAGTGCACGTTAAATATCCTTCAAAGTCCTAACGCTGCGTACGATGTCGCCCTTAACGGTTGCGTTGGGTGCCTATGCAGGTGGCTCGTCACCTGACTGTGGTTCTAAAATACGACGCTCGTCGCCATAGCCCTCGTGTGACGATAATTCAAACCAAACCCCTCGATTCCTTACCAAAAGAACTGCAAGACTCGGTTCTTTTCGCGGAACAAGTAACCCTTGTAGTTGATCTGAAAGAGTTATTCCCTAGCGCCTTCTCTCGTATTGAGGAAAAAAAAGGCCGTCAGTCAAGAGTTTCCCTAAACAATCCTTCAAGATTCCACAAGAATTGAAAAAAAAAGGTTGGCGCGTTCATAGGAATGAAAATATTTAATAATTTTAAGATATTGTGAATAATAAAAACTAAAAAAATGATATTTAACCAATTTTTTGGGTATTGCCACAACAACCATCCAAACTGTATTAGAATATTTTACGTTTCAGAATAAGGTACAACGAACCAAACATGAACAAATTTTGCAAACATTTTTTTAAATCAAGTTTCATTGAAAATACATTAGCGTACTATTGTATAAATAAACTTAATATCGCACTACCAAAGTTCGTCTACTAATGGTTATTCCAGACTGTTTAAAGCAAAAAGTTAATAAAATATTGCAAGTAAAAATATATAAAGGTGTATGTTCGAACTCTCATCAACATAACTTTTCAGAAATTGAGCAGAAAACAAATTTACTCGTCTTTATTTCAGAATAGGATATATTTTGTAAAACAAATATGCTGAATTTTTTTAGTTTTTAGTAAATGTGTTACGGTATCAAATTTGCACACAAGTTTATTGAAAATTTATGATAGCGAAACTTCGCTTAAAGCGAACTATATGGCAATAAAATTTAAAAAAAACCCGCTTACCGCAAGCCGTTGTCCAGCGAAAAATAAAACAGACAACTCAGAGGCGCTTTGTAACAAAAGTAACACTTGTTTGAATCCAAATGTAACTAAATTACCGCATAACGGGCATTATTAAACGTCTTTTTTTCCTTGAAGCAAATCAACCGTATCGAATTACTGCCATTTCTATAGTCTTGAAAAAGACGATCGGATAAGAACAGCGCAATATTTGGAAAGGCAAGGGAAAGAACTTCACAGTGAAGGCCGAGTATATTATTATTTTTCAGTCTCGAATGCGCAATATGTCGAAATAACTTTATTTTTTAATCATTAGTACTACAACAGGGTAGTGTTAAGGTAAGAGCCAGCCCCGGTGGTGCAATCGTTAGGACGCTAGCCTTTGGAGCTGGTGGGGTCGGGTTCGAATCCCGGTTAGGCATGGATGTTTGTGAACGTTGTTTGTCTAATTCCTTTCTGTTTCACACAATGCTTATAGAAATTATTTGTTAGAACGTATATGTATAGGATTCATTACTGAAAAGAACTTATAACTTGATTTTATGTGGAATATTGTAAAGCTAGAAATAATAAGAAAGCCATAATTTTTGAGAATACATTTTTTTATTGTCTTGATAAATACAGGTTACGCACAAAATCGTGATGTCAAACAAATCATCAGAAATAAATCGTAAAGAGTTTTGTTCTCTTGTACAAATTCGTACGATATTTGCTTCAAGTCCAGTTTTGATAACGCCAAATAGAGATCTTTAGTTTTGTCCAGGTGGTTTTTCAGTAGTCACAGAGAGACGCTTTCAATGCTTTTTCTGCACCACTTTTGTTGATGACTGTCTGGTAAGGATAAAGTTCGGCTTCTTTCAAAATCCAATATTTCAATTCATGTTTCAGCAAATATTCCATTAAAATATCGTTGATGAGTTTGCTGGTGTATTTCAGTCGAGCCCATTGGTGGTCTTCCATTGTTAGAATTCCAGGAATGAAGTATCTCTCGTAATTGTTTTGGATCCCACATCTTTGAAATGAAACCAGAGACATAACATAGAGTGGACTGAGCATTCATAGTAAAGCAGCTTGGAGATGGAAAACCAAAACCGGTTTTCAAAAAACCGGTGGTCCCGGTTTTGACTGAAACCGGTTTTTTTTGTATGAGGCCCTTCGGAACCGAAAACCGGTTTTTTAGGGTAAAACCGATGGAAAATGGAAAACCATTTTTTTCTAAAAAACAGCCATCCCTTGCAGATTAGCATTATGTCCTAAACATCATAAATCGCCAAGAGGGGAAAGGTTGCTACATATGGCAACTTAACGCTACCGTTTCGTTACGAACCATTCCAAATTGTCGCAAGACCTGAATATCAGCTAGCAAACCGAAGTGGAGACTACCATCACTGTCCAAGTCACGTGGGTTTCTACCAATCACGGCAGCTTGAATTTTTTTTAATTGTTTTAGCAGGGGGGACGATTTTTTGAGCATTGTTGGTATTTTTCTCTTTTTTTGCTTTTATAATAAATATTTAATTACATTCTTTTAATATCTGAGCATGTTAACAATCATGAATTTTGTACTCTTAATTCAGTAACGTTTTGTGCAAGATGCCAAATGCTTGTGAATTCCTAATTGTAAAGAGGGGTATAAAAAAAGGATTAGTCACACTTTCACGGGTAAAATTTATTTAGTTCTGCATACTTTTAGTAATTGTGTGTTCTTCATAAACTATAATTTCTATCGAGGGAATTTATTCTAAAAGCTCTTTTATACTAAAGAATCATATTCATGATTAAATCAACGTTGTTAGAACTCTAATTATAATAAATATTTTGGGCCCAGTCAATTAAATTAATGGTCTGAACATTGACAGCTTAGAAGTATAATATTTTTTTTACAATTTGGTCAAAACGCAACCTGTTTTTGCAATCGTAGTTTTTGAGTTATTTATATTTAAAAAGTAGAACATTTGTTGAATTTGGAATATATTGATGTGTTTTAGAAAGTTGATTTATTCCAGGTGAAATAAAGGAAGAAGCAATATTTCAAAAAAATATATATATATTTGATTTTTTTAAAAAATGGACCGTTAGAACGAAAGTTATAGAGACGGCAGAAAATATTCACCATGTCAATAACAACTTGTATTACAGCACTCTACATAAACCTACTAATGTTCTTTTAAATTAATTTTTAATCAAGAGTCCACATTCAATTGTTCAAGTAATCTTAAATAGACGCACAAAATCAAAGAAATAATCTGATATCTATTAAGAGGATCTTAAAATACTAGCGATTCATCCTTGCTCCTTTCCAAGCTTCTTTATCATAACATTAGATTGTCGTCCTCTGTGTTCAGGTCGTTGTGGAAAAACTCGCCAAATGGTAAACTCGCCATACCCATACAGCCACCATTGTCTACTGGATATCTATTAGTAATCTACAACATACATTGGACGTTCGAGATTTCGATTGGACATCTATTACATATCTGTCTACAAAATCTATTTTTGGGATATCTATTAGCTATCTACGTGTAAACTAATTTAGACTTAGATATTTGGGACATCTAATATTCGTGCATCATCTCCTATTAATTGGACATCGATATTCTGGATATCTAATGGATATGCACGTCGTTATATTTTTCAACTAACTAAAATGTGATTATTATTATATATCTAAGTCAAGGAGTTCAGAGATATTCAGTCGTTGTGTTAGATTTTTCATATCCCACATAGCCATTCATTATCCAGTAGACATCTATAAGACGTTATTCGGAAAATCCACGATATCCATTAGAATTTGAGTTTACCATCCATAGACGTCTTATAGATATCCGTAGTTTCCGCCGAGTGATATCCATTAGGAATCTATTTGACAGCGATATTCTAGACATCACGGACGTGTTTTAGACTTTCTGGATGAATTCGTGATATGGTGAACGTCCATTAGAGGTCCACAAACTCCATGAGTAGTCCGAGAAACATCTAATGAAAGTCCATTTGACATCGAAATAAAAAAATAATTAAAATAACTGTGTAAAATTGAGTAATGATCTTTAAAAGAAGTAAAATTGATTTTTTTAAAAAATCTACATCTGCCAAGTATCTGTATTTTCAATTTTACGCTTAAAAACGTATTTTATACGAGAACCAATAAATATAAATATATTAATTACTATTAGTTGAAAAATACTTTACTGTTTTTCATATAGATGGCAGCACTAAAGCTCCTTATAATATAAAAACTATTGCATTTCTCAATCGCGCCAATACCTGAAAAAAAGAAACCAGCTGTTTTGGCAACCCTGTACTGATGCACAATGGCTGACTGATAAAGATAAGGTTGTTGTCTGTGTGCTGACGCAGGCATCGGGGGAAGGGTCGAAACTTTCCCCCTTTTACCAGTGCGAAGTTTGAACAGGAAAATCGAAGGGAGGGTCAGGGTGAGGAAGGAACGTGAGAAAGATGTAAATGTTTTTTTATTGTGTTTTTTTGCACACTAATTTCTCTTAACTGTATTCTGCATAAGTTTTTTAAATTAGGAAGTAACAGATAAAAATAAAACAAAGTACTATTTACAGTATTATTTTACAAGATATAGTGTTCTTTTTTTTTTGCAACTTCTAATAAAACTAGATAAATTTAAATTGTGTACTACTGTGGGTTTTTTTCCAACCTTTCAATACATTTCTTAAGACATGCAATGCTTTAATAAATGAAAATTTTAAAAATGTACAATCAATGGGTCAGTAATGGTTATGAATTTAAGAGCAATAGGATACACTAAATTTTAGTAAAGTACATATATTGTATAAAGTATAATTTTTCTATTGATATAATTCTCTTCAGACCAACTAATTTAGTAAAAAAAATAGTAGATTGATACCTAAAGCATATTTAATAACTCTTTACTGTATGTTATTACTTACTAGTAGTACTTAATACAGTAGAACATCGATTATCCGTCTCTATTTTATTCAAACTCTCCCTAATCCGAACGTATCTGAGTCAATATCAATACATTTCTCCAACAAGGTAATTTTCACCAGTCTCAGAAATCTACGGCAATTCTAAAGAGAATAATCTCAGTCCAGATTGAAATTAGCAAACCACCGTTATTAAATAATTATCAATCTCCAGAAATTCTGAAATAGTATAATCAAGGCGTTTTTATGAAATTGGATACTGCTGGAATTTTAAAATAGAAAACTTGGGCTACTCAAAAAAGTAAAAGCGAACTTCTGCCCATCCCAAATTTTCGGAAAAGTCCTGAAATCTTCTAAAATCGTGAGACTCTATAGATGATATCTACTATAAAAAAATAAGCATTTTCTCCAGAACTCCGTTCAGATTTAATTTAAAAAATATAATTAAAATTAAGGTATTCAAACACCTTTTTTCAGCAAAAATCGACTATAGATAAAACATTTGTTTTTCGCCTTTTAATATAAAATAAACGTTCAGCTTTCTAAATCTATTTCATTTTAATATCTAGTTTTTAATAAAACCAAAGTTATAGCACTTGCGTTTTTTTAAAACGCATTACGCAAAACATAAAAACTGAAGTTCTTTATTATCAATTGCTTCCAAATTTTTACAGTAGTTTTGTAACAGTATGAAGGAGGTTTTGAACTAGAATCGTGTAAAACTATTAAGAATGGAATATTTTAAAACTATTATATGATTTTTACTCTCTTGTTTCTATGTGTCTTTGATGTAATGCTACAAACTTTTGCCTATAAAAAAAATTGGGAACTGATATCTTAATGATTTTAGTTCATGACCTATATTAATGTTGGTTAAGCATATTTTAATTTAAACGATGGAAAAAAACAAAGAATTTGTAAAGATATCATGTTTTGCGTAAGCATGATTTTGAAGCATATTTTACTATAAATTTCCACAAATACTGAAAAAAAAAATTAAGATTTTTTCTTAACTTTTTTTATATTCATAACTAATAATAAAATCCCTCAATTTCATGGTTGGAATAGATTTGTCACAAAATTACTGTCAAAGGTGATCGGCCACCTTAAACAAGAAACTTTAAAAGAACTAAAATATAACGTGAATATAATAACGCTTTCTTAGAAAACAAATAATGAATAATCAAATTATCACATTTGAGACGCTATTCCAAACTGATATATGACCATAATAAATTTATCTTTAAAACTAATCTTATTTTTCACTAAATAAAGTTTCTCGTACCATTTTTGTTTTGGCAAAGAAATAACGACAATGGGGGACAGCTGACCCAATGACTCTTGCGCCTGCAAACAGGTATAATATCGCTACTTATCTTAATTTGATTATTAGTGTTTTTACGTTAGGTTGCCAAGTAGTGAAATCTTCCAAATTAGATCAATATTTGCCTTCAACTCGGGCCCAATTTCCGGCATGGTATTATAAGTAGTAATACTAGTATTGTTTTCCTTATTACATTTCCATAATTTATTAAATGCATAAATATTATACAACTAGTTCAAAATGTAAAGTTGAATAAATTAATAACTGTTGAGTTGAATAAACTTTTTGTGAGTGTGATAGCGTTGAGTTCACTAGTTAAAATCATAAAAGAAAGAATGAAAAGAATGTCTTAAAGAGTGTCAAGCCTCAAACATCCTATAAACAAATTAAAACTTATACTGTATCCCTATCCTTTTCATAAAACATAACCAAGTAACTTGATTTTACGACACGGTGATTTTTTAAGACATATGAACATTTTAAAAGTTGGGAGAATAGTAATTGCAGTTTTATAAATATTGTTACATGAATAAGAGCAATAATGATACCGACTGGCAAAAAAATTGTCTTTTAAATTAACATGGGGATCATTAAATTTTTAAAACCAAAAAATTAGTCGTCTATATAACTTTAGAAATAAAATTATGTTCAAATATTCTGTCGCGTAAAGACCCAACGTAGCAAATCTGGACGACCAGATAATGTTCTAATCATTATCTCGACCTCCCGTGATGTGTCTGGACAGCGGGACCATCTGGACCCTCAAGCAATTCCTAGAAATGCTGCTAGTAAGACAAGGGGAAGGGGGTCTGTGTAATGTGTATGATGTGAGTGTTTTTATTTTCGGTAACAAGTTAATACTATTATTAATGCACTTTTCAGCCAAATAAAAAATGTTCTTCTACCCTATAGTAAACCAAAATATGAAAGATTTTATTGCATAAACTTCCCATATAATTTCATTAAGGAAATTATATTCTTATAAATCTACCAATGGTTGCCTTTTTTATGTTAAAAGTCCTATATCAGCTTATTTTGTAGTCCTTTAGTATTGAAAATTCTATATGGACAACATACCTTTTAAGATTTTGCGCTCTTCAAATAAAAAACGTTAAAAACCAGCACTTTTATTTTCAAAAACCATTTCCCTTGTATTTATTTTGATAGATAATTATATGTAATAACACAAACTTAACTGTAGTTAAATCATCCAAATAAACAGTTATCGCAATGAAAGATTAATAAAATAGTTTGAAAGGAGTTATGAATCATGATTTGCGAAATTTTTTGAGCTAATTTCAATAAGGAGAGAAGTGTTTATTCTTCAAACAATGTTTTACATATTTTGTTAATGCTTTTCAACATCTTACGAATAACCAACTAATGTATAGTTATCAATTGAAGATATTATTCTCGAAATATCTGTAGTGCAATCGATGTTTCCTTTTTTTCTTCTTTTTTTTTTAAAAGGTACACTTCGCTATTTTTTTCTATTGAAAACCTTAAACTGAAACTTATGTTTGTTTCTTTCCAATTTGTATCTTTAGAACAACTTTTTTACTGTTTTTCTTCAATTATGGAAAAAGAATAACGTTTAACAACAGATAAAATCGTTAAAACTGATGCGGCCCGGAACGTCAAGAAAATGTCTTATATTTGTTAATTTAATCATTTTCGTCTGTCCATTTGTAGCCTCCTTTAGAAGCTTTTATACAGCCAATTACAGCTCTTTATTAAGATCCCTGGTCAAGTAACGATTCTGAAATGCATGTAGGAACACTTATTGACCATTTTAATAAAAAAGTTGCCGACCACTGCTATAAACGTAGAAATAAAAAAAAATAATAAAAACTTAGCTAGTTTCATGTGACTTAGATCATTAAGGCTTTCATTATTTGATTTCATTAGTATTTTTGGTGATTGGTGGTGTGACATGGTTAATGAAGTAAACTACGTTGATAGATTTTTGTAATATTATTTTGATTAATGTAGAACTGTTTCCAGTCAAAATAGATCACGTATGCAAAGAAATATGGTGTAGAAGACTATAGAGAGCAGAGCATTCGATTTTTTCAATAATTTTGATTAATATCGGACATTTAAAAAACAAATAAGTAGGTTTAGAAAACAGTTGTTGTCACCAAGAACCACTTCTACACACACGATATTAAAACCTTGGAAACAAAATCGCAAAAACACATTCAGTTTAAATTTAAACATTTAATTATTTTCAGTTAGTTATACCAGTCAGTTGTACTAATTCAGCAAACCCACTGCTAATATCAGCATTATTTTTTTAGCCTACTTTTCTTTTTTTTTAATTAGAATTTTTTTTTTAAAAAGTAGGTATTGACAAGCTGTCAGAGGCGCCGACTCCATAGGGCCTGAGGGGGCCCGAGCCCCCTCAAAGATTCGTTTAGGGGGGCAGAGCCCCCCCAATAATTTAAGAAAATTCTTAGTTATATTATGCATTGTAAAATAACAAAATTATACCTAAACCGACCTTAAGTTTGCAGTATACAAATGTTCTACGAGAAAAAGGGTAAATATTCTCATTTTGAGTGCGAGAATCGAATACAAAAAATATTTCACATTCAATAAACAAATTTATTTGTTATTTCAAGACATAAATTTATTATTTTTATTAGTGTAGCTTCAGTTGGAGTGTTATTTTAATTTATTTTTTCCTTCGATTTGACGTAACAGGCGCACGAATATCAGGGTTGAAAGGAGCAGCCAATCAGAGTACGCGATTTTGCGGCGCCAGACGGTTGTTTACCAAGATTCTTCCGCTCAGTACATTTCTCTTCTGCAAACTTAAGCTCGTTTTGGTATAGGATAGTTTCGTTCAGTGTGTCAGAATATCAATATTACGTAATTTTATTTTTTATTCGTTTCTTTTACTCTGCATTTTTCTCTCTTTTTGTTAGAAACCCGACAGGTGTTACTCGGGGAAGTCCCCTTTCAAACGGGGAAAAATACCGTTTGAACGGGAATCCCCTATTTAAGGGGAATTACCGATTTGTGCACATGCGCAGTAGCATGATTCATTAATATTTCTCTTGTATCTTCGTTGTCTTTTTTTAGAATCAATTTAGTCTTCTTAGAAGTAGGCTGCTTGCATGCAGCGCTCTAGATCATGTAATCGTAAATGCTGTGTGAGCTTCATCTAAATAAACCAGTTACTACAAAGAAGCTTTAGTTTTTTCAATCATTAATATTTCTCTTGTATCTTCTTTGTCTTTTTTTAGAATCAATTTAGTCTTCTTTAGAAGTAGGCTGCTTGCATGCAGCGCTCTAGATCATGTAATCGTAAATGTTGTGTGTGCTTCATCTAAATAAACCAGTTAGTACAAAGAAGCTTTAGTTTTTTCAACATTACCAAGGCAATATCGGGTAGATTTGCCGCGAAGTTGCGCGCATGATTAGCCTGAATAGAGATTTTACATAGTGGAATAATGACTATAATAATGACTGCATTTACGATCACTAACAAGAAAGTAGAACTTGAATTTGCCAAAAAAGAGGCAATAACATAAAAAACTTATCGTTACTTCAAGTACAACTAACGGATAAGTTTCAAAGACTGGATGTGGTGTCAAACTGCGATTTATGAGTGCCTCCTCCAACAAGCGGACGGAGAAAACACTTACGATGCAGACTTTGCCGAGTCCGAAGGTTATAGAGACCGTTATTTAGAAAGTAACACCATGATAAATCAAGTCCTAGAAGAAACTAAGTTTGAAGTGGATGTAGAGAGGCAAAGACAGTTTAAACTGCCCAGAATGGAGCTTAAGAAGTTCAACGGCGATCCCAAAGAGTTTTTGTCCTTTTGGAGCCAATTTCAAAAAGTTCATGAAGACCGGACTATTTCCGATGAGGATAAAATGCAATACTTGTCGCAGCTATGGAGCCCAAATCCAAGGCAGAAAGGCTGATAAAAGTTTCCCTGCTACCGCAGCCAACTATCCAAGTGCAGTGTCCCCAGCTGCGGGAGAGGTTCGGCCGGGAAGATTTGCTGGTGCAGATCTACGTCCGGGACCTACTTTCTATGGTTATGAAGAACGCCGTCTCGGGTCGAGTAAAGACGGACCTTGCAGCCTCTACGACGAGCTGGAGGGAAAGCTGCGAGCCTTGTAGACCTTGAAGAGGACCCAGGAAAAGTTCTCTCCCGATTCCTGGCACCGCTCGTGGAAAGCTGTCTACCGGAAGAAGTCCTTATGGCCTGGGAACGGAGTAGAAACTACCAGGAAGACAACACCGAAGGGAGCAACAGGTCATTAAAGAACTTAATGATTTTTTTGCGCCAAGAAGTTCAAGGAGAAGAAATGGTGGAACTCTCTCGGACGGGGGTTTGCAGCACATCAACCTCGCAAACGAGAACAACAAGTTGTTCCAAATGATAACTGTCAATCCACAGCCTCAGCCTGTAAGCATGCCGAACCCAGGTAAGAAAGTTCCTTGTGTATGGTGTGAAAAAACCAATCCCCAAAGTTTTAAGTGTTTTTCTGCTAAGAAAATGAGTGTAGAAGAAAAATTAAAAATTTTAACTAGTAAAAATGCATGTTTTACATGTTTAAATATTAAAGCAAATCATAGAAGTAAAAAATTGCCCTTTTAAATCTCAATTGAAATGTTTCGCTTGTTCGCAACCTCACTATGAAATTATGTGTAATAAAAAACCTCTAGAAAAACCGACTGAAAATAGTGCACCCAATTCCGAAGTCTCACTTTATTCTAGTAGTATAAAGAATAGTTGTGAAAAAAGAGTTTATTTGCAGACTATTTGCGTAACGATCAAAGTTCAAGGACGAACACAAAAAGTAAGAGCTCTCCTTGATTCTGGCTGCAGCCGATCGTACGCAAAAAGCGCATTAATCAGGAGTTGGTGGAAAACCACTTAGAACTGAGAAGTTAATTCATAGTCTGTTTGGGAGAGAAACAGAAGCGAAGATTCACCCAGTTTACTCGGTTGAGATAGGCAATTTATTAGGTAATAAATTCTATTCGGTGGAGGTCATAACACAAGATACTTTGTGCGGCTTTCATTCCTCGAATAAATGACCCAGATCTGTTGAAAGATTTGGAAAGTAGAAATATAGAAGTAAGCGATTCCTTTTCTGAAGAAGAGGAGATTAAGATTATATTAGGAGCCGATGTTATTGCTAGAGTATTGTCGGGTCGCGTAATAGATTTAAATAATGGTATAACTGCGGTTGAGACAGAAATTGGGTGGACAATTTTAGGTCAAAAAAATGATACTTTGCATTGTAACAATAATATTGTGACTTCCTTTTCTTTACATGCTAAAAGTGTGTCTGTGAATGATCTATGGGAACTTGAAAAAGATAGGAATAGAAAATCCTGTGGAACGGGATCGAAAAAGTTTTGTAACTAATGATTATTTAAAGGATTTTCAGCAGAATTTAACTATTTTACCTGATGGAAGATATAATATAAAATTACCCCTTAGAAATGATTTGACCGAGTTACCTGATAATAAAAATTTAACATCAAAACGTCATGAAAATATGTTATGAAGCTAAAAGTAATAACTACCTTGAGGATTATCAGGCAGTATTTCAAAATTGGGAGAAATTGAATATCATTGAACGGGTTCCTGAGAATGAGTTAGATAATGGTTGTCATTACTTACCACATAGGCCGTAATTAAATTAAGCAGCGAGACTACAAAAATTCGGCCAGTTTTTGATGCCTCTTCAAGAGAAAGAGGCAAATGTTCTTTAAATGATTGTTTGTATACAGGTGTCAACTTAATAGAATTAATACCTGACATAATTGATAGATTTAGGTTGTATCCCATAGGTTTAAGTGCTGATTAGGGTGGACGCAAAAAATAAAAGTTCAATTTTTTTTAGTGGCACCCCCCTAAAAGTTGCCATTTGACCAAAAAATGAGATTGGCGAAGTTTAAGCTTAATCGGAATATATTAACCCGTGCCTCATCGGCCCTAAAGTTGCGGAAAATTGCAGTTTTTCTTTAAAATACGCAGTATTTATGCTACAAAATTCAAACGGTTTATTTTATATGCGCAAATATAATTTAATCTTAAAGTTTACATTCTTAGCTTTAATTTGAATACCTACAAGTTGCATATGAAACGTATATATTAAGAGATTAAAAAAAATATAACACATGACTCAAAATATCGTTTTTTTTTTTAATATTTAAAAAACTAAAAACGTTTCATGATCCCCTAATTTCGTTTATTGATAGTTTATAAAATATTTAAGCTGTGCACCTATTTAATGAACACTTTAATTTAATAAAAAATGTATAATTTGGACAAAAGAGGGAGGGGGGGGCTATAAAAAAACTATGAATTACGTAACTTCCACGCGAAAAAAGTATTATTAGTTCTATCTACAATCCATACTATTACAATGAATCGAAAAACATTTATAAATAATATATTTATCAGAAAGGGAAATTTAACGGTATACTCTTTGTGAAATTAACTCACCAAAATCAAGTAGAAGGTAGCGGTTTTTCCAGGGTGCTTTTCATTACGTCTGGATATATTTTTTTGCAATCGGATATTATCTGCAAAACGTATTGTTTCTGCTTTTCATCTTTTCCAATAGTGTCACTGTAGTCCTGGATGAGTTTGACGTCCCTTTCTCATGTGTCGTTAACGACTCGGAACATTTATTACAATATTTTTCCCTTTGAGAAAACTTGGGTCTTGTTCCCACATACTGGGATATAACTTTAAAAAGTCAGTTGAAAATTTGAAAATTTTGAAAAATTACAATGATGAGAGAGTGTTGAAATGGTTAAGTTGGGTGTTTAAAAAATAAATGATTTTTTTCTAATGAATTTCTTTCTATTTTTCTAGGGTGTATTAGGGTTACTTGTTCTTTTTTCACTATCTATTTCTTCAAATTCATTTCCTTTTTCTTGAAAAGATAAGAGTTTAGAGGCTATTTAAACTTTAATTTCTTTTAAATTTGGGTCAAATAAGGCCAAAAAAAATTGTTCAGGTTTTAGGTACCATACATGACTAACAAGTTTTTTTTTATTGCAGCGTTTGATGCGTTTTCATCGATTTTTTTGTAATTAACTAACTTTTTACACAATTGTAAATCATTGTTAGGGGCCGTCGCAACATAAGGAGTCGTAAACCAATGCTTTACACAATTTTTCAAAATAAATGTGCACAAATTTCTGGCCATTCTTTTCAACGCATCTTGATGGGCAAAGTCAAAAAAGATCGTCAAGAATGGATTTAAAAGTTTGATTTTTTTTCATCTTGAGACTTACTAACTCTTGTAGCATTGTTCTGCAGTTTCCTAATATCTTCGTAAAGTTTTTCAAGCCACAAAACATAATTTTGGAATTGCTATGTAGGTATTCCCGCTTTTTGCCAGAAAACTGGAACTTCCTCGATTGATAATTCTGCAGAATTTTTGATATCCAGCTTAACTTGCCGTAAGTTATAAAATAAACTTCGCAAGACTTGGCCATTTGATGGAAGTTTACTACCAGTTACTTGATGCGACATATCCAATCAAAAATATATTGTCTTTCCTTCTTAAACTCACACCTCCTAAATTTGTTAAAGTAGAACTTGAACTATTTGAATCCATTTTCAAAGAAATATAGAAAAATTACTTTATTTACCAGATCATGCAGAAAATTACCACACTTCTTAATCCACTCGTATTCTCTTTTATACGTATAATCAGAAGTTCATCGCGTTCCCAATTCCCCTTTGAACTCGTCCCTTTATTGCAGTGAATAAAGCTTTCTTCACCCCTCACTTAGGAATGTATCAAAAACACAGAATTTATTAGATAACCCCCCCCCCCCCCAGAAGTAGTGAGAGGCGGCATTCAGAATTTCCCTTTGATTTTGGGAGCAGCGGAGGAAGAGATGTGCCGCCCAAATGTTACTAAATATGTGTGTTATAACGGTCTTAAACGTTAAGTTTTTCAAAATTTGTTTAGAAGAAGATTTAAACTATCTCCTTATTTGATACACCAGAGAAATAGAATGGACTAAAAAATTATATTGTGAACAATATTGTTTAAAATAGGTAATTCGTCCCAATTTCAACATGCAATTTTTGGTAGTGGCTTATTTTTTTTAAACAGATAATGACAAGATATATTTTTAAAAACAAACAGTAAACGAAATTAGGACATAAAATACACACATAAAAAAATATTATTATTATTTTTTTAAGAAATCTTAAAAATCAACATTTTTGATGTTGTCCTGAAAAAAAGGTCATATCTCTTAATATACAAATTTTTTATTCATGTTGTAGGTACTCAATTTAAAGCTAAGAATCCATACTATAACATAAAATTATAATTACATTTTTAAAATGAACCGTTCTAATTTTATAGGGAAAAAACTTGTGCTTTTTTAGAAAAACAGCAATTTTCCCGAACTTTAGGCTCGTTGAGGCACGGGTTAATATTATCCGATTGAGCTCAAACTTCGGCAATTTCATTTTTTGATCAAGTGGCAACTTTTAAGAGGGTGCCACCAAAAACATTCGGAAAATAAATTTTCCTATGGGTCCTTGCGTCCACCCTAGTGCTGATATTGAACGCGCCTTTCTAGAATTGTCAATAACAAATGAACATAGAGATTATCTTAGATTTTTTTATAATTCTGATAAAAAGGAGGTGTACAGACATTGTCGTTTGGTATTTGGTTTAAACGCAAGTCCTTTTGTTTTAAGTGCATCTATTCATCATGTTTTAGAAAATAGTGATCTTGATTTTAAGGATATTGCAGAAAAACTAAAGAGTTCCTTTTATGTTGATAATTGTGTGACTGGTGTTTATAATGTAAATGAACAAGAAAATTTTATTGAAAAGTCTAAGTTGATAATGTCAAAGGCATGTTTCAACTTACGAGGGTGGCAGAGTAATGTAGCCTGTAAATTAGTTTCTCAGCATACTGGAGATGCCTCGGTTTTAGGAATGTTTATGGAATTTAGAAAATGATACCTTAAGATGTAATATTAATTTAGAAGCCGTTACAAATGAGACACAAATTACAAAAAGGGTAGTTTTGTCCAAAATTCAAAAAGTCTTTGATGTTAATGGTATTTTATCACCGGCTACATTGCTTCCAAAATTATTGCTACAAGATACTTGGAAGTTGAAACTGTCGTGGGATTCAGAATTGCCTGACAATGTTGTACAAAAATTTCTTAAATGGTTGAATGAGATTCATTTGTTAAGAGTTGTAACTTTGCCACGTTATATCATGTTAAATGAAACATCTGAGTTGCACGTTTTTGTAGATGCTAGTAAAGTCTCGTATGCTACGTGTGTTTTTGTAAGAACAGTGGCAGGCGAAGAAGTGAAGGTAACACTCATAAGGGCCAAGTCTAGATTAGCCCCCTTTGAAAAACTTGAGTTGTCCCAGATTAGAGTTACTTGCATGTTGTATTGGAGCAAGACTTACGAATTCAATACTTCATGCTATGAATTTGCCAGAAATTCAACCTATCAAGTGGAAATTTAACCCTCCAACCGCCTCTTGGTGGGGAGGATTTTGGGAAAGGTTAGTAAGGGTTATAAAGGAGCTGTTAAGAAGAACTTT
Source organism: Hylyphantes graminicola (assembly GCA_023701765.1). NCBI lineage: Eukaryota > Metazoa > Arthropoda > Arachnida > Araneae > Linyphiidae > Hylyphantes > Hylyphantes graminicola. The sequence goes on from CM043121.1 coordinate 27,045,180, forward strand.
AGTAGCGCCGTTCTAACGTACGAAGAACTAAATACTGTTCTATGCGACTGCGAAGCCATCATAAATTCTAGACCGTTAACTTATCTAGCGGAAGATTCGAGTGACTTAATACCAATTACCCCAAATTTGTTTTTGACAGGGAAAGCCGTTTTTAACCCTGTAAAATTAGATTTAAGTGAGTTCGCTAAGTTTCAAAGACGAATAAAATATCGTCAAAAACTATTACAGGATTTGAGGTCGCGCTTACGAAAGGAATATTTAGGGTTACTAATTCAAAAACGCGAATCAGAAAAACCATTGAGAAAGTTAGAATTAGGTGAAGTGGTTTTAATTGGAGATGATTCGAAGAAACGTATGAAGTGGCCCTTGGCAGTAATTATAGAATTGATACCAGGCCGGATGGTATGTCCGAACCGTGAAGCTGAAAACTCCTCATGGAACTGTTCTTAGACCTGTGCAGCGTATTTATCCTCTTGAGGTACGAGGGGACATTGGAACATCTAGTATTGAAAAGGCTATCCCCAAAAAACAAGCTGGCGTACAAAAAGAAAGTGTTATATGTACACGTTCAGGTAGACAGGTTAAGATGCCCGATAGACTTTGCCTGTTTAAACTATGATGTAGTTTTGAGTGATGGCAATCCCTCAAAAGGGGGAGAGGATGTTAGAAACCCGACAGGTGTTATTCGGGGAAGTCCCCTTTCAAACGGGGAAAATACCGTTTGAACGGGGAATCCCCTATTTAAGGGGAATTACCGATTTGTGCACATGCGCAGTAGCATGATTCATTAATATTTCTCTTGTATCTTCTTTGTCTTTTTTTAGAATCAATTTAGTCTTCTTAGAAGTAGGCTGCTTGCATGCAGCGCTCTAGATCATGTAATCGTAAATGCTGTGTGAGCTTCATCTAAATAAACCAGTTACTACAAAGAAGCTTTAGTTTTTTCAACATTACCAAGGCAACGGGTAGTTGCCGCGAACCTAATTAGCAGATTTTACACTTTTTGTTTGGCGCCTGCCGGTCACGTGACCGGTAGGTGTCTTTTTTATTAAAAGTGCAGGTGTAACATTAGCTAGAAAAAGAGTTTTTAATTTGTTGGAGCTGCCCGAGCACGTTCTCTTGTGTGTAATGTGAAATGTGAATTAAGTTTGCAAAATGGATAAATTTTTTACCTTTTGGTAACAAATTTATCCATTGCAGACGTGCTTGGAAGTATACTATATTACTTTATTAGTTATTTTCAAATATTTATTAATAAATATTTTTAGGATTTAAGACCCAATTAAAACCTGCTATTTACATACTTGTTGACTGAAAGTATTGGGCACACTGCATTAGCATTAACTTTGATATATTGTTTTGTTTCATGAACCATGAGCCTTATTCAAGGTAAGATTTAATTAGCTATTTCACTTATTAATCTGATGCAAAATACAGTGGAATCCCGGAAACTCGGGACTTGAAGGGCGTCGAGTTTCCTAAATGTCGAGTTTACATCAGGAGTGAAGGGTACGACATAACTTATAAACCATAAGCATAATTATTACTGCAAATCAAATTAGCTTCTTACGAAAATAACGTCAGTGTTTTTGTTTTGTTTCCTTTTTCAAAGTTTGTCAGGCTTTTCGAGTTTCCCGGAGTGTCGAGTTATCGAGAGTCTAGCTTTCGGGGTTCTAATGAATGTTCAGCATATGACTCTAAAATGCTTACAAACTCACTATGTTTCATCGAAAATTTCCCGGGACAAAACCCCCGCATGGGCCCCCCCAATATTTTCTATAAGTCGGCGCCCCTGCAAGCTGTCGATGTCCGTCCGTACTCCCTCTAAAATCGGTTCCATCAATCCGATCTTAAAAATTATTTTTTTATTAGAAAGGTATAACCTCAGACAACCAACTTTCATACTTTTTGCCCGCCTGTCTGTGCGATCGGATGGACATAAATCTTCTATTTGCCGACGAATTTCCCATTAAATTAGCATTGCAATTCGATTTCGAGTCATTTAAATCACTGTTGCAAACAACAAAGGCTATGGACAAGTGAGATACGTCAAAATATTCAGCTCATCAAAATGAGAATACATTGAAAAATTCAGAAAAGAATTCGAATTCTAAGTACTTCAATCATTTAAAAATCTTCAAAATGTAATGCTCGTTTAAAAAGCATGGGAAGCTATTTTTATTAGAATTAAACCACCATTGCCATCGCAACAATCGCTCGGGAAACTTTAATTCTTTTAGACAATAAATTAACATAAAATTATTTTTTTTGGCATCGATCAGTTTGAAATGACGTCAAATATATTTCACTTCGAGATTCTTTGTATGTTGGTATGAAATGCTTTCGTTCTATTTAAAAGCGAGACATATTACATATTTATTCTTTGAGATATAAATTTTTGCAACCGATTAAGTAATAATTATTTAATTTTCGAAACAAAATAAATTAAACTAGCCGAAATTAGAGGGTAAATGTTTAATATAGAATTAATGCTGTGTTTGGCACCTTTTTACCTGTTAAACACAACTGTTGTGTGGACGCGGGTTAAGTGACAGATTCTGTTACAAACCTACTTGTCAATTTACATTTCCTATTTAAAGTGCATTTTGGAGTAGTTTTATGGTTTTTGTTCTACTAATAATTAAATATTTATGTATAACTGCAAATAAGTCTAGGGACGATAAGTAATATTTATTTTATTGGCGAAAGAAAATTAATGAAAATGATTGATTTGGCTTTAAGAAGTTGATATTATAGCTGGGATGCTGTGTTTAGTGAAATTGATTCCAATGTATATAAATTTAATGTAGAAACGGTTGTTGATGTCACTTACTGTTGCGAACCTAGTTTTTTCAAGATAAGGAATTTTAGTAAGTATTTAAGTAACTGGAAAGTTGGCTAAATTTGACAGCATTAAAAACGTAATAAATATTTCATATATTAAAAAAATCTAATGATACAGTTCATATTGAAATCTCATGTATGAAACTTACGTGCTTATTTGTACTTCTACTTAATTTTCGCTCGCGTGAAGTTCCTTCGTAATCAAAAACTAGTGCCCTTCTTTAAAAACACTTAAACAACACTCCTATTTGAACTCATCTGAGTGGATTTCACCTCTCCGAGGAAAATGCTCTTTCTCTTTTTTGGTGGAGGTGTTTGTGTTTTTAACTCCACGAGGATCACAGGAAACTCGAATTTTTTTTCAACTCAGTGAAAAATAAAATGCATGCCTTTAGGGCGTCGAGAATGCACTTCTCCAATGGAGTTGGATTCATCTTTCTTTTTTAAGAGTGTGGTTTGTTACAGAATCTGTCACTTACACCGCTTCCACACATCATTTACGCTCATCAGGTAACACACTAACAACACCTCAGAGAGAAATTCGCCGAACAGGACCTTTAGCTAGTTCTAATTCAAACGTTTATAAGCCAAAATTAATAATTTTCTTTAATCTTCTTTTGCAGATTTGATAATTAATCTTTATCGTTTGCTAATTTTTTTGAAGATCAAAGAATAATGATGTAATATTTAATAAATTTCTTTCAGTCGCCACAATTTGAGATTTACATTAATTTTCTCTAGAAAAGGTTGCTTTAAAAATAAAAGCGAATCTTCATTTTTTTTAAAGCAAATTTAAAAAATTTTATGCATCCTTCTTCATGCATATATAATGAACCATCAAAATACATTTATTGTGCTATTACAACAATCCAAATTGAATTATATTAAAAAAATAAATAGATTTTTTTAAGAGTTTTACTTTTATTTTAAACAAAGTTTCTTGTACGTTTGATGTAATTGACAACAGGGGTAGGGTAGGGTAGGGTATTTTACATATATATTCCGACTTGTGTGCTTGCTCAGTGAGCCGCTTATAAGTCTTCGTCAAGTAAGACAGACACAGAAAGATTTTTTACTGTCACAAAGATAGGAAATACACCCAGGGCGAAGGCGGGAATCGAACCCGCGCCCGTTACAGCACGCAGACTGCTGGCCTGCGATGCTTACCACTCGGCCATCCGGGCCCCAATTGACAACAGTGAAAATATGGAATAAATATGGAATTTGCATGTTATTTCAAAGTAGATTAAATTCTTAGTTATTTAAATTTTAAATAAACTTCTAATTCAAATTTTCCTAATGAAATTTGAAATGTAGCCTAAAGTGATTTTTTGCTTCAAAATGGCGTACCCCACTTGTTTGTGAGACTTGCGGTTCGTTCTGTAAAGTGGGTGACGGGCAGACTGTCGGAAGGACTGAACGATTATAACAACCTTTCGCTTTTTAACGTTATAAACGTAATGTGGAAGATAAAATTGCTGTTAATCTTAAGCGTACGACAATATACAATGCTATTCCTAAGAAAAAATCGTCTCACGTATTGCGTTTCAAGGCCCGTTCCGGATCGAATTTCGAAAAATGTGTGCCTTCAGTACCAAAGGAATAAGATTCAAAAATTTAGTATGTGTACCTCCAGAAGTTTTGACTGGACTGGCTGTTTAATGCGGGAACCTTTTAGTTAGGACTCATTTTTCGCTATCGATATAGATTAGCTTGTTTTATGTGACAAATTTCATTCCTGCCTTCCTACTATCGATGCTCTGTTCGCATGTGACATTCATTCACCAATCGAAGAAAGAAAAAAAAGATGTTTTCATTCAGCACTTCTGTTGCCACTCAAGACTTTAAAAATGCCAATTAAAACATACCTCCTTCTAAAAAAAAAAAAAAAAAAATGAAACTTATCACAATATCGCTCTATGGCTTTTTTTCAAACTGGATTCATAGCACAAGAATAAATATAGATTTTTATATATTATTTACATTTTAAAATTAAGCTTCTCGTTCGTTTGACAAAGTGGCAACACTGGACACAGAAAAAAAATGATTTTTTTTCTTGTAATCTCTTAAATGGAGATTCAATTATTCTTTTTAAATTTTTACCTTTACTTCATTTTTTTTTACTTTCATATGAAATTTGGGTTATAGACTTGTCTGATATTTTCGCCTAAATATGATGTAACCCAATTGTATGTGAACTTGCGATTCTTTCTATGAAATTATGGGTGACGGGCAGACAGACGTACTGAACAATTAAAATACGTTATACTTTATACAACCCTGCCACCCCTTCCCAAAGTCCATTAGTTTATATTTGTACTGCAAAATGTCGTGTACTTTTTGTGATGGTTAATGCAGACCTTTTTGCATAACAAATATAAAAAAACCGGACAGTTTCGCAATATTTAAAATATCTTCATTAGTAACACTATAAAAATGAAACTTTTTCTGTCGATAACGCAACCAGAATAAAGCGAGAGAACTGTGATGTTAAATATATATACTTCAAATTCTTTCAAATCTCTCTCAATCAGTAGAATTTTATTTGTTAGGTATCACATCCTTTTATGAAAGCAGACTACTGAATAAATTGTGATTACTATATTTTTAAGGACAAAGAAAAACATTTCTTTTACAAAACGACCCTCGCCTAATCCTTCGCGCGCGAACCCATGAACAAGCAAGTTTGATTATCTTTTTCAGTTGCTTTGGGGGATTGGGGAGGGGATACTCATATGGGCATTCTTCGTGTCTTGAAGGTAAATAGGAAGACAGGGCTTCTTGGAACCAAGGCAATTAGTGGGGAGAGGGGAGGGGGGGGGTGAAAGAGACTTGCGGGGTTGTTACCAGATTTACAAATATATCTCTTTTTAACGATCGCCAAATTGCCCAAAACTTAGCTCACTCTATCGGGAGAAAATGACAATAAAAAGAAACACTTTAAAATCATTCATGTAATTGCTTGTAAATAATTTTTCTAACGTAGTTTCTGATAATCCATTTTTATTCGCAGTAAATTTTTAGGCATCCAAATATAATCAAGAATTTTTTGTGAACTATTGTATTTTTTTTTTATTATGGAACTGCAAAATATGACTTCAAGCCTATATAAACTAAGATTCGAAAATTTTAAACTAGGTTAAGTCTTAAATTTAATATCTTACTAAAAAATTTAAAAACCTTAAAAAAAATTTTAAAAAAATAATTTTAAATTTTAGTAGTTCAGCGTATTTTTCACAAAGAAGATACAAAAATTTCTTTAATTTCTTACATTCCCACCGAATTTTCCCGAGATTTTTTCTTGAGATTTTTTTTCATTTCAAAAAAATAATGTGTCCAGATTTAAATTTAAAAAAAAGCGATTAAATAAGAAAAAGTTAAAATTAACCAACTCAAATTAAATGAAATTTTTATTTATTGAAAAATAAGAACTGTAAGAAGAATATATATATTCATAAGGTCTCATTTTATTAAACTTTTATTTATTTTTTAAACTTTTAGGTTATTAAAATTAAATATTTTTCTTCATTTTATTAAAATTTAATTTTAATAAAATGAAGAAAAATAATTTAAGTTTTTTCTTCATTTTAATAACATTTAAGTTTTTTCTTCATTTTAATAAAATTGAAGCTTTTAATCATTTTATTAAAATTATTTTTTTACATTCCTATTTCGATTTTCCAAGGATTTGTTCTTGGGATTAAATTTTAAAAAAAAACGTAAATTAAACCGTAAACCCGATTTAAAAATAACATCCACTCTTTAATTTTGAATGCACTTTTACTACTGTCATCTATGAGGGTAATTAGTAACTAAAACTTCATAATGGAATGCAATAGACAAGAGTATGCATTAGAGAGTTAAACTGAAAACTTTATGAAATGAAACATAAAAAAAAAATTATAAAAAATAAATTATTAAAACCGATTATGGTAAATGGAAATGAATGGTAATTGAATTTTATAAACTGAAAATTTTAAAAAATACTAAAATCAAAAGGGCAAAAGGAAAACAAACGATTATCTTTTATGAAAAAAAAAGAACAAATCAATAGTGTTTTTTTACATTTTCATTTCAATTTTTCTTAGGTATCTAATTTTTATAAAAAGGGAGATTCTTAAAGTATGTATATTAAATAATCCAAAAACAAATTAGAAAATTCAAGAAAAAAAAAAGCAATATAAGAGGAACCAACTACGTAAAAAAGTAAATTTTAAAATAACTCTTCATCGCTATTTGTGATTTTAAGAAGCTTTGAATTTTATAGGGAAGAATATATAATTTTTAAATACGAATTATGAGTTTAAATAATGAAATATGTGAAAAATTTAATTTAAAAAAAACAATACGATAAAATAATGAAAATGCAAAGAAGCACACTTGAACTTATAACAAATGTCAAAAATCTAGCAATTTAAAATAAATTGGTTCAAAGAAATATCTAAGTATTTTGTGGGACTTTATAGTATTAAAAAAACCTCCCCAGTTGCTAAGTATATGACTTCTCCTTAAGAACCTAAATGTGCGCTTACCAACCAAGTCCCTGTAGCTTAACGGATAGCGCACTGATCTACGGACATGAAGATTCGTGGTTCAAATCCCGATTGAAGCGTCTCCCGGCATTGAAAGTGAAAAAAATTCGTAAAATAAGTCAAACGCTCAGTAGGACAAATGTAACATATAAAACTAGTTCAAAAATAAATTTTAAACAATAAAATAATTTTTAAACCCATTTTAAAAATTCATTGGTGGCGCCCCCTATCTTTGCATTTTTTCAACTATTTGTTCTAGGTGCATTCTATCACATCCATAAATTCAAAATGTATCCAACATGTCTAGAATTGGTATATTTATTAGATATTGTAGATCTCGTCGAGAAATGTTTTGTTGTTAGGGTTGGTCTAATAGATATCCACAAAGTACATAAGACTGCTCATGGAGTTTGATGACCACTAATGGACGTTCACCATAGCACGAATTTATCCAGAAAGTCTAAAACACGTCCGTAATGTCTAGAATATCGCTGTCAAATAGATTCCTAATGGATATCACTCGGCGGAAACTACGGATGTCTATAAGACGTCTATTTATGGTAAACTCAAATTCTAATGGATATCATGGATTTTCCGAATAACGTCTTATAGATGTCTACTGGATAATGAATGGCTATGTGGGATGCGAGCCAAACGCGACACAGTCATGTGACTGTGTAAGTTAGATGATTAGGACACTTTAGGTTTGCCAATGCGCAGTCCACTCTATGTTATGTCTCTGAATGAAACATAACGTGTGTCGATTACGGCCAGAAAGAGTTCATTTTCCACCATTGAGAATGATTCGAAACTTGTAGGGAGGTCTACGAATGCAGGATTGTTCATAGAATTAGACAGCGAAACCCATAGATAAGGAGAAAGAACGATTGCGTTCTCGGAAGGGAGTAAATCTCCAGCAACGTTTCGTACAAACTGACATATATGAATGTCGACTTTTCCATCATTCAAACTCACTACTAAAATCATGTCCTTTCCGAGATAAACACCATTTGCCGGTAGCTTTGTACAAGCTGCATTGTAAATATCTGCTTTTTTTAAAGCTCTTGCGGTATCAGCGAAGCTCAACGTCTTCTCCATCTTGCGTTGTGGCGAGAAATGACCCACTGCAAGCTGTATTCCAAGTTATAAATGATTGCGTGTTATGACATGTCCAATTAGTAATTTAAGCGTAGCTTGCTTCTTCCAACCGGCAAGTGGAATGTAAATTTTTTACAATAGCTCCGTTCGACAACACTTGAAAGTAGGCGATCTTGGTGGAGCTGGGTCTTTGGTTGAGAGACGCAGTAGCTTCGGTCATGCATTTCCACATATTTGTGAATAATTTACTGCAGACAGCAGTTACTGAATATTGTTCGGTGGAGCAGTCTCGGTCCAGGAACAGATAACCGTATTGTGGTTCACTCGACGACATGATGGCTGATGTCTGAGGGTGGCAGGAGTTTTTATAAGCAATATTGGACACTCCCATATTGTCCGGGATTGGCTAATAACTTGAAATTTTCCCGTGCAAATTGATGGAGAGTTCTCTCATTGGTGCACGGATCGCGTGTTTGTAGTTGCGTCACTGGTAATCCCCTACATTTATGCCATAAAAAATATAGGCAATAAAGGCCGCAACTCGTTGCTTGACGATGCTGCAACCGATATAAATTATATTCGAAACTATTTGAATTGTTTAAAATAAATTTTCGGACTACGGCACTTGGCCGAGTTCCGTAAGAGCAGAAAAAACTTGCTCGATTTCGAACGTCAAAAAACAAGGCCTGCCAATGTTCTCCTGGTTTGTGGGAGGGGTGTGTGTTTATGATAAAGCTGTTACGGCGTCCTCGATTGCGAGGTAGTTGGTTCTTAGCAAGTACTCCTCCAAAACCAATTTTCATTTTCCTATCTGCTAGCGCTATACGTGTAAGAGTGGAGGTGTCCATTATTAATAGTCTGTGAATACCTTCGCGACTTGTCAATTTCAAGGGTTGCCTGGTGTTCCATATAACATAGCAAGGTAATTGAATCCGAAAGAGCGTCTTCAAACTTCAAATGTATTGATAGATCCCCAGTACGTGTGATATTGGTATGACCTTCATCGCTCGAATAATCTTGCGTTAGATTGAAGGCGTAAAAGCACAACCCCTTTTTATACTCATCGTGCGAAATATTAGTCTCCATTTGACCTAAGTCCTTAAACAATGAGAGATAATCACGTGCATACCAGTTATGCGTATACGATGGTGTGAATGCCGAGGATGGAATTTGATTTCCGTTTTCGGTTAAAGAAAGATGGGAGAGTTTAAAATGCTGGAAATTAAAAGGATTTTTTGTGACATCTCCATTATAAGCATCGTTTGAACATAGACCTATGATTATTCTTATAGGTAACGCACCATTAACAGCATTCGAAATGGTACAACTTTTTAGTGAAGGTGAAATGGTAAAGGTCTTTAGCTCGATTCTAGTAAACGGCATTTGAACCAGTTGCGATTCTAGTGCTTTTTCGTGGGCCACAAGTATAGATCCTGCTATTTCGCATCTCCTAATGAATAACGAGGCATTTTCTATAACTAATTTATAATCGTTGGCAGATGCAAGCAAAGCAAAAGCAGATTTTGCCTTCTCCAATTTTACGCGAATTGACACTCCGTTTAGTAACAGTTTTGGTTGCGTGCCTAAGTCAATGTGGAGCGATCCATACAACTCGAAGGTTTTACCTTCTTTTGTGGTTTCATACCTGTCTTTTAAACCATTATTTTTGCCACCACCCACGCTTCTAGGCTTATATCGTCATACGCTCCTGCTGTATCTTTTTTAAATAAGGCAGCACTCAATATATTTTTTTGAGCATGGTCAGGATGGAAGAGCAACGCTTGAATTATACTTTTATAAGCATAATTATTTTCTGAAGAAATCTGTCTGTCGTTTAACGATACGTGACATTCGCTGAACATTGTGTTCAATAAATAATTGACCGAACCACACTTTTCTGCTGCTCCGAGCGCAGTTCCATCTGCTTTCACAATTTTTGCCTGAACTTTTAGAAACAAATGGGACAGATCATAATAACTCTCGCCTAACCCCGGAATAAGAAATTCGATTGTAGGGTTGTCTGAAATCGATGCCACAGGATGAATTTCAACAAATGAGGATCGATCAATGGCCATTTGAATCGGAGCCTGGTCAAACAGACTCAATTCAGATTTGGTACAAAAACACTTCTCCATTTTAAGAAAATACGTCTTGACGGTTGCGCTTGCGGGGCTTCATTGACGTTTTCTTTGGTCGCATCTTTCTTTTATTTACTCTACCGCCTCTCAGCTTGCGAACAACGTCATCCTTTATAGCATTCGCTGATTCCTGAAATCTCTCTCGGGCTGCTTGTTTGAAATTTTTTCCATCCGATACATCTTGTAAAACATCTTGTCCAGTGGCCAATAATCTTTTTCCTAGATACTGTCCTGTTCTTTTTAATAGTGGTATGGCAAAGCGGCGGAGGGCGCTGAAGAACCCATATCCTCTCTGAATGGGATAGTCCGAAGCGAAATAGCCTCCCCTTTGATAGTGTTCAATACACCGTTTGGTGTCTAGACCCTTCATCTTTGCAACTGTTGCCGTTTTTAGAAGGTGTCTTATTTTATAGGTTTCTTTTACGGAAATTCAAGACCAAAGATGTTTTCCCGCTTATAAACTGTATAGGTGTACCACGACTTGTGCGAAGTTCGATTTTAATAGTATCAAAGTGTTGCTTTTTTACTTTGAAATAGAGAGGGACTGAAAAGTATTTCACAATTTGGTCCGCTTTCTCGTTTGCAATGGGCACGATTTTCAGGATAGGTGCCAAGGCATGTCCCAGCAGAGATGGTTCAATGATGTCACTGTACACATAAACTTCTGTTATACCCGCTGATAATTCGAGTATGTAATCTGAAATGTATTTTCCACTTGTAAATGCGGACTTTACAAAACCTAGCATTTCTGTTAATTTTTCACAAAACGTTATTGTAATTTTTTCTGGTACAATCAATTCTACCTTGGCATCCGGGAGTTCTTTTAATTTTACTTTTGTAATGTTCTTGAAAAAATCTCCTGAGCTTCTGTACATTCCTGGTAAAATCTTGCGCACAACCCGCTTTGTTGTAGTTCGGCTCTTCTGAAAAACCACATGCGTTATGACGTGAAATTTTTCACCAGCCAGATTACGCACCAGTGTGAGAGAGAAAGTCGTTTCTTTCTCAATCAAAATCGAATTAGTTTGGATGTTTAACGCTTCCATCAGTTTAGGGCATAATGCCTTATCCATCCTCACGTGAACGTTGTTTTGCAAGTGTATAGTGACGGATTTTTCTTCAAGATCTACTTCAAAGGTGACAAGGTTTTCTCCAGCTGTCTCCTGTATTAATTTGTTGATGTTGTCGAGTACTTTGTTGTTTCCTGGATTTTTTAACACAATTTCATAGCGACTTTCTTCAATTGGCTTGGAAGCCCATAGCTTAATAACTTGATTTTCAAAGTTTTCTGATGGTATCTTGTAGTTGCTAGTAACGTACATAACTTTAGGCTTATCAGGAGGTTCCACGTAATACCTATCCGTACGATCCATAGCTTTTAATAGTTGCTTACTTTCGGTTGGTATCTCTAGCCCCCATGGTGGGAAAAGTTTAAAAATAAGTGTTTTTTTATCTTTGACCATTGACAGTAGGGGTGGCTTGGAGTTGTATACTTTTTTAAACGCAGTTGTTATTCCGCTGTCTAAATCTGTAATCCCGCTGATGTGTAAATATAGCTCTGGAAGAAGTGTGGATTCATGGATGGTATATTCTTCATCGATGAAGTATTCATCATTATAACCTGATTGAATGGTGAAATAGCGACCTGGCATTGATATTTCGGATAGCGCTACTTCGTACATTCCTTGCAAAGATATCGGCTGAGCCAGTTTTGTTCTGAAACTGTCTGGGGTATTTTGGGAGAACAAGTCCATACTTGCGTTGGATGGTAAGAAAACGTTAAAGGTGTCTACTGGATCCATCCTGGCCGTATCCAGCTATTGAAGGAATCATCAAACCCAACCCACTTCACTAACACCCTGCGTGATGGACCTGTTCCTACAGTTTTCAGAATTTTTTCAATGGCCCAAAATTCAGGCTCTGCTATTTTTTGTAATTCTTGTGCGTAAAACCTCCCGTCGATTTCTTTTCCATGTAAATCTGAAATAATATAGGTTTGCGGGGTTGTGGGATATCGAGTAGTTATTTTAAACACCTCCTCAGTCCATCCTGCAAGATATCCTTTTCTAAAAAGCCTGCGAGCTTTCGAAATGCGAACGAGATCTCCGACTTTAAATCGGAATTTGGAGGTTTGCGTTTGATTGTACATTCTTTTATAGAGCTCAGGTTCATCCTTTTCGGTGACGTTTTTTTGGCTTCATACCATGAGCACTGTGTACTGTATTGTTGTAAGAATCTACCAAATCCCACAGCACATTTGTGTAACGGTGAGTGTTCTTGCTTGTAAAATAACGATGCATGCGTGTTCTCAGGGTACGATGCGCTCTTTCTAAAATAGCGACTTTCTGTCCACTCTTTGTCGAATAATGATGAATGTTATGTTTTTTAAACAAACTTTTCATCTTTGCATTGAAAAATTCTGTTCCGTCATCTGTTTGTATCATTTTAGGTTTAGCTTGCCTCAACACTGTTTTTAAGGCGTTCACAATTGCTTCTGCTGTCTTATTTTTCACCGGGACTGCTCTCAGGAAAGCGTGACATTACATCTATAATAGTTAATATATATCGAAATCCTCGGTTGTCCTTGGCATATTTCTGCATATCAACCAAGTCCATTTGCCACAGCTCATTCACGCCATAGGCCAACGTCTTACGCCGTTTATATTTATAACGCACAGGAAAGTGTAGTGTGTAGACATCTTGTTGCGAAAGCCATTTTTGCGCTGATGGTCTATCGACCTTAGCTTCCTTCGCTAGATTTTGAACTCCTCCGAAAGAACCAGAGCTTTTTGGATTAAAATAAATCTCCTTCATTCGAACGGCTGCCATTGTATCTTCTTGCGCACAAGAGTGGAATGATAGGGCGTTGAAACTTGAGATGGTGATGAAGGTGACAGTAGAGGATCTAGATTGGATAATTCCAGTTGTTCCCGTACATATTTATTCCCTATCCACTGTAGTGGTACATTCGCTTCAAACAGCCCCTTCAGGAACGTTGTAAAGCCTCGGGGAGGAGGTTCATGATTCCTCATGTCGCGCATTAAATAACCAAACAAATCGATGGCATTGCTTCGACGTTCTGGTTTGCCGTTAAATTCCAGTTCGCTTTGTTCATTGAATTGGTATCCACTATTTTTCAGTTTCTCCAAAATAGGCACAATGTGTTTCTTTTTGGTTTTTGGAACCGAATGGCCCACAAATTTTGCTATTATCGGAGCAAATACGTCTTGATTGTCAAATGAACTCTGTAGGACCCCATCCTGCGGGGTCTTGGGGTCGAATAAGTCGCTTGGGAATTCTATAGTTTTCGCGGGGATCGGCTGCATACCCACATAGCCATTCATTATCCAGTAGACATATATAAGACGTTATTCGGAAAATCCATGATATCCATTAGAATTTGAGTTTACCATCCATAGACGTCTTATAGACATCCGTAGTTTCCGCCGAGTGATATCCATTAGGAAACTATTTGACAGCGATATTCTAGACATTACGGACGTGTTTTAGACTTTCTGGATAAATTCGTGCTATGGTGAACGTCCATTAGAGGTCAACAAACTCCATGAGCAGTCTTATGTACTTTGTGGATATCTATTAGACCAACCCTAACAACAAAACATTTCTCGACGAGGTCTACAATATCTAATAAATATACCAATTCTAGACATGTTGGATACATTTTGAATTTATGGATGTGATAGAATGTACTTAGAACAAATAGTTTAAAAATGAAAAGATAGGTGGCGCCACTAATGAATTTTTAAAATGGGTTTAAAAATTATTTTTTGTGTTTAAAAATTATTTTTTACTAGGGTTTATATGTTACATTCTCCTACTGCGCGTATGACTTAATTTACAATGTTCTTCATTTTCAATGCTGGGAGATGCTCTAAGCGGGATTCGAACCACGATCTTCATGCCTGTAGTCTAGTGCGCTATCCGTTGTGCTACGGGGATTTGGTTGTTAGAGGTACAGAAAAGTTTTTAAGGAAAAGTCAAATGCTTTGCAACTAGGGATGGTTTTTTTAACTCTATGAAGTTCCATGAAATTACTTAGAGATTTCTTTGCACCAATTTATTTTTAATTGCTGGATTTTTTTAAAATTTAATTATAAATTTAAACTCATGCTTATAATTTTTCAAAAAATAAAAGTTTCATTAATATGAACCATTTTGACATTTGTTATAAGTTAAAGTGGGTTTCTTTGTAACTTTTCATTATTTTATCGTATTTTATTTAATTTTTCACACATTTTATTATTTAAACCCAGAACAAGTATTTAAAAATTATACATTATATCCAATTACATTTAAAGCTTCATAAAAGCGCAAATAGCGTTGAATAGTTATTTTAAAATTTTCTTTTACGTAGTAGGTTCCTCTTGTATTGATTTTTGGAATTTTCTAATTTGTTTCTGGATTATTTAATATGCATACTTTTAGAATCTCCCTTTTTATAAAAATCAGATACCTAAGAAAATTTTTTAATTAAAAATGTAAAAAACATGGTTTGTTCAAATTTTTCTTTCATAAAAGATAATCGATTTATTTTCCTTTTGAACACATTTTATGATTTTTGTGCATTTGACATCGAAATTCTAGGCATTACCGACATTTTCTAGAAGTTCTGGACTACTTCGCTATATAGTAAAACATCCATTAGAAGTCTACAAACTCCATAAGCAGTCCATATTGACATTCCATAAGCAACCATATTGACATTTGATATAATTAGAGTTTCTTTCTTCTTTGAAACTTTTATTGTTCCATCGTATTTTTGGAATTTAAAACTTCTTAAAATCGCAAGAGGAGTTTAAGATTCGCTTTAAAAGTTGCTGTCACTTACTTTTTACTGTATATGGATTTTTGTAATTTTCTCATTTGTTTTGATTATTTAGCATCAGCAAAATTTTAGAATTTTGCAGTTTATTAAAAATTATATTGTATATTAAAAACAGTTACCTAAGAAAAAATTAAATTGAAATATAAAAAAACCCTAACTAACTAAACCACTCTAAACGAACTATTAACATAAAAAAATTACGTTTCCAAACTTTTTACTAACTTCGTGTCGATTTTAATCTTATTTAGTCGTTATCTGTTTAATTTGACAGAGTGTTTAGCTCAAAAATGTTGAATATTTATTTTTATATGCTCGAAATCATTTGTCTGCAGTTTCTATGTTGATTATACAACGGTAGGTGGCGCGAATAACTGATAATTTGGCGACTACTAAAAAGCGATGTATTTCAAAATGTGGTAATCACGCTCTTACCTCCCCCTCCCCTCCCCTCCCCCCTAATTGCCCGAACCCGACCCTGTCTGCAGACGGGGGGGCCGCCGGCCACAGCTGTGGTCCTTCGCTTTTTCCTTAAGGGGAGCGGACACCCCCATTCCCTTTCCTACCTCGATTGGGCTGGCTAATGTCTATGGGGAAAAAATGTTTTTTGTTCCAAAAAAAAGCAAAGAAATTATAGGAATATTTTGATGCGGTTTTTTTTTAATTCTTAAAACTCCAATAAAGATGTGCTTTTAGAGGTTATTTTTTTTAAAAACGTTATTTACTTTTTTCATTCTAAATTTTTTTCGATTAAAAAAAAGTAAATAACGTTTTATCAGCCTCTTGGGCCTGTGTTTAAAGCATAATAAACTGAACTGTAATTTGAGGACAGTTGTGAAAAATTCGCCATTTCAACAATACTATTTATGTATCTAAGGGGAAAAAATATTGAGGTACACAGCTCATGTTTAATTATTTGCTTTTTTTCTCAGGTCATAAACTAAACTCATAAAAAGTCAAATGCATATGATTTATTGATTTAGCGAATAAAATTAACTGTCCTGCAAAAATTACAATTTGCTTAGATTTTCAGATTAAAAATGACGTTTGTATAAATTCTATCTTTTTTTTTTGTATTCCTACCATTTGGTTAAATATATTTTGAAACCATTTTTTATGATGACCGTGAAAGAAGAATTATAAATATTAAAAAAGGTATGTACACATTAAATTAGTTAATTAACAAAAATATGTGTTTTAACTAGCCCTTAAAAATTGAAAATTTTAGCATTTGTAGATAATTATCTCGATCAATGGAACGAACCCTTTAATTTTATTTCGATGTTAATGAACCTAACAAATTTGTTGTGATTTAAATCAACTCAACGGATTAAAAAAAACTGTGGGTGGTCTATAAAAACGATTTTTTTAATTTCAGAAAGACCTTTAATTTGTTCGTTTATGTGAAAATGATTCGAGCAAAATTTTAGCCTACTCAATTAAGAATTGCACGTGCCGCACGAGACTTAAAGTTTTAAAAAACTTAAAATTAAAGTTTTTTTTACCACATTTCCATTAGAATCAATGTCTACGCCAAACACGGAAACATAGTCAATAAAAATAATATTATAGACACTTTGTCATTGGAAATAAAGATTATTCACAAAGCTATTTGTGTAGCAAAATAACATTTCAAGAAATTAAATGATGTTCATAGAATCACGGCCGGGTTGCAGATACAATGTGGTAGGAAGCGATACACATTGCGGTTAAAAAGGGTGTTTTGGGACAATATCTCCATGGGTTCCCTATCTCCATGTAATATCACCCGAAGCGCTTATTAATTTTTAGGTTATTTTTCAGACATTATGTAGAGTATATTTACTGAACGTTAAAGTAATATTCAGATTATTTTTTAAATCTGATCAAAAACCTCAAAAAAAGTATGTGTGAGTTTGTGAATTTTTAATGAATATGAGTTATTTTCCTTCAATTTATTAGAAATAATCACTTATTATTTTTAAGGTCACGTTTTCTGACGTTATGTAATAGTTATTTAAGCAACTAGTGTCGAAAGTAACACTTTATTAAGCAAGTGGCGAATTTCACGAGACCGTAGGTCGAGTGATATAATGACAAGATCTTAATAAAGTATTATTTGGCACGAGCTTGCTTACAATGTTTTTTATAATAATTTGCAAAAGCGTGAAATTTGTGTTCTTATTTTATTTCATTTAATATTTTTTGTAGTAGTTGTAGTTTCCATGGAGATATTAGAAAATGCAAAAGTAATGAACCGATAGAAATGAGTGAGTTTCATGACCATTTACTTTCCATGAAGATATTCACGACGGCCTTTTGTTTTTCTACCAATCAAACACTCTTATTTATTTTACATCCTACCCCTAGTGCCGAAAGTCCCACTTTCGGCACGTAAAGTGTCATTTTCGCAACGATTTATGAAAGAATATGATATAAAAAGTTAACTTCTTTGTACGCTATTATAAAAAAAAATATTAAGTGAAAATAAATGCCATATTCAAATTATTTTTGAATTTATGATCAAAAAATAGTTTGCACGTTGCTGACAATTTGAAATGGCAGTCGAGTGATTTCCAAAAAATAACAACATGCTTTCTTTCTTGTGCTCAACTTCATATGAAATGTTTCAGTCGACTAGGTTTTATAGATGATGCGGCGCATCTGGGGAAAAAAAAGTTTTTTTTTTTCGTTCGTTAGTAGTAATCGGTTTATTTTAAAGCTCCACGAATCGGTTCAGTGTTGTAGCATGTTACTTTTTTTACAAAGTTATTTTCTCTTTTAAATTTAAATTTATTTGGTTGAAAATTAAGAAATATTATCAAGATAACTTTAATTTTAATATTGTGCATTTTTAACGACCCCTTTAGACGCTGGAATATGTTTAAAATAAGCATTATTGAAATTCAGAATAAAATATTACGATTTAGATTGACGTATTGGACAACATTGTGAAATCTAGTTATGCGATTCACTGCGCAGTGTCATTTAAAAATTCGCCAAAACAAGGGTTGCAGCTGAAAAATATGTATTTCAAATTAAAATAGTTTGAAAACGTTGCATTTAAGGTGGGTTTAAGCGGAGATTTTTTGTAGGTCACTTTAAAGATGAATTTTTTAAACGGATTTTGAAACTTCATTTTCAAGTATACAAATTGCATAAATGTAAAATCTGTTATATTCCCTGAAAAAATCATATTTTAATTCATATGTTTAACCAATAAATACAAACCGCGTTCAGCGTGAATGAAAAGTAAGAAAAGAAAAAAAATGCATGTGGGTTCAATTTGCTGGATTGTTAATTGAATATCAGTATTTTATTATATTTATTGATTCTTAATCTTTTGACTTTTTTATGGATCAGATTTAATCAACTAGATTTTTATTATGTTTCCGGATGTTTACAAATGGTAAGTAATGAAACTGAAGGAATATTTTCAGCATAAATAAGGTATTTGTTTTTTTATATAAAAATTTTCCAACCATACAAGAGGATGAATGTCATTTTTGTTTCCTGATGTTAAGAAGGCTTAAGGGCATTGGCGGCTTTGGCGAAGTTGAAAATTTAACGTGGGGTAACTATTCCTATCCAGAAGCATGGGATAGGGTTAATTTGAATTATCATCAGAGCTATTGACCACGAGGGCTATTGACCACGGGCGTCGAAATTTAGAACCACAGTCAAGTTACGAGCCGACACATGAGTAGGCACCCAATGCAACTTATAAATGTGACATCGTACGCAGCGTCGGGAATTTGGAGGGTATTTAAACTGCCTTTCCTCTAAATGGGGTATTATTCATTGTATATTTTTAGGCTGCACGGGCCGTTTATAGGTCGGAAGTTATATTAGAGATGCCTGGACCTGAACCTGGGACCTACCGCATGCAAGGCGAAAGTCTTTACCAACTGGTCCCTCCCAGCCCTATCGAGTTGTATGAAATATGGAGTGGAATTTCTTTTACATTTGGTCAGTTTCGTTGAGCTAATCGTGAAATAGAAACAGGCCATTATATCATACAGCTGTTCTGGCAATTGGAACAGGTATAGGAAATCCCTCTTACTCCTAAAAGGTCCTCTGGGCACAATCAACCCGTCATATCAGAATGAGAGGAGATTATAATATCCAGATGGAGTGGACCAGTGGAGAAGGGATAAGTGGGTATTAAAAAAAGTTTACATAAGAAAAACTACTAATTAGGTTTATTAAGGGTACACCCGTGCAACGCCGGGTTTATAAAGCTAGAGCTGGGACAGATTGACATGCAAACAACTGACTAAACGAGCGACAGACAAGGTCGGAAAAGACCTGAAAACGGCCAAAATTCTTGCATATTTTTACTTCTCAATGAAAACGTTTAAAAATTCGTCATTGTACCCTTCTGAGTTGATCCAGACCATAGTTTGTATAATTAACCAATTTTAAGTTACAACTGAGTTTATGAAAATATAATGTATAAAATCACTATCGAGTTATATGACATTTATATTTTTACACTTTAAAACGATAAATAAATCATTTTATGTTAACATCATTTGGTAGTTTAATTTTTCAAATAAAAGAGTTAAAAAAAGAAAAAAACACTTCATAGAACTTTGAACGTTTGGAGAGGGGCTTATACAATTTTATGTATAGTATAATAGAGTCTGATTCCCGGTTGTGTGTAAAAAATCATCTACGATCATCCGCGGCTTGAAATTGAAGTTTGTGGGATTAAGGCTGCTTGATAAAATGTTTCATTAAGTTGAACGTTGATTGCAAACAGAGGAAACTAATACATTTTGAAACAGTTAAAAATCACGTGTTGACCTATACAACTAAAAACTTAATTCAAAAGTAATAAATAAAAGCAGCTGTAAAAGTAATAAGTACGAGCGCCGTTCCAAGCTACCGTTTTAAGCCCGAAGAATCAGTGAAAAAAAATTAGAATAGGTTCTTAATAAATAAGGTATGCATTTTTATATTTTTGATAGTTTAAACTTTCTGTTTTTAAAATACGAGATACTTAATATTTTTATTGTTTGAAAATTATTGATTTCTAGTCCAGTGAATAAATTAGTTTATCATACAAAAGGTCCAGTATCGCAGATTTTTTTATATGTTGTGGATGACTCCTAGGAAGTAATAAATGTGAGTTTTCGTCATCCACGTTCTATTGCTTTTTCCACCACCGTGAAAAAAACGTTCGAAATTTCGTCCATTTCCGGTTTTTGGCCTATAACTTTTTCCTAAGCATTTTTAAATCGAACTTTTTGACACCAAAAGTTACAGAAAACCAAATATTCTTCAAAATCTTTACTTTTCCACGACTTTATATCACCGTAACTCACATTAGACTTAAATTTTTCAATAAAATAGGATTTTACAAATTGTGGGAAATTTAATTTTTTAAAAATACACATTTCAAAAATAAGTTTCTTATAGAATGCATGAAGAAAGGTTAAATTTACAGAAACACGAAAAAAGGGCTATTTTCACCCGACGATTCGACATTTTATTTTTTTAACTTATAGCTCTTTCAAAGTGTATTTTTCAGTATTTTTGTGAATACAAAACTTGTAGAAGATAATTTTTCTTTAAATGTTTCTTTTGTGTGTTCCATACGATGAAATGTAACGGAGCTACATGGTGTCAAAAATGACGTAAAATCTTGATTTTGGCCATTATGTTCCGCTAAAACAATGATTTTTTAAATATTGGAATGAGTGGTAAGAAAAAAACGCTTGGCGAAAACCAAGATTTTAGCCATTTTTGGAACTATGTAGCTCCGTTACATTTCATCGTTCCAAAAATGGCGTAAAATCTTGATTTTCGCCAAGAGTTTTTTTTACCACTTATTAACATGATAAAAAAAAAGTCATCGTTTTAGCGGAACATAATGGCCAAAATCAAGATTTTACGTCATTTTTGACACCATGTAGCTCCGTTACATTTCATCGTATGGAACACACAAAAGAACCATTTTCAAGAAAAATTATCTTCTACAAGTTTTGTATTCACAAAAATACCGAAAAAATATTCACACTTCGAAAGAGCCATCTAGGTTAAAAAATAAAACGTAGTATTGTCGGGTGAAAATAGCCCTTTTTGTGTTTCTGTAAATTTAACCTTTCTTCATGCAATCTATAAGAACCTTTTTTTTATACTTGTATTTTATAGAAAATTAAATTTCCTGCAATTTGTAAAATTCTATTTTATTGCTAAAATGAAGTCTTATGTGAGTTACGGTGATATAAAGACGTGTGTACACTCTTTTTACTTCTTCTTAGCTTTTTAATTGTTTGTCGTAGAAAAACACTTTTGATACCGATTTTGAAGACAATTTTGCTCTCTACGACTTTGTGTTAAAAAGTTATATTAAAATTTTTTGCCAATCTATTGAATCAATAGGTTTAATCAGTCTCCGGATACTGGTTTAAATACTTAATACCCATAGATAACTGTAATTCGTACATTGTAGCATTATTTTAATTAAAAATAGTTGATTCCATTCTTCTGAACAGCTTTAAAATTAAGATTTTCGATCTCCCAGATCACTGGGCGTTAATTGCGCTATGTTTTTCCACAACAGCGTATTTTTGACAATTTTTATTGAAACTATGACTGTGCTGTGACAGATTGTGTGGCAACTGGTGTTTTAAACATATATTATTTCAAAAACAATTTAAAAATTAGGAATACTTTGGCGCATAATAGTTACACTTTTTTAAATAAGTGAAAACATGATATTTTAGAAACCTGAGTCATCCTCTATGCTCCCTTGCTGGCTGTACCTAAAAAGCCTTTCGCGAATTATCGGAATATACAAAAGGAAGCTACTTTCCCTCAGTTCACTTATCTGTAGTTACCATATCTAGAATCATTATGCCCCTGGCGTAGTAGCTGGAACGGCACTGTCTTGTGTTCGGGTCACTTGAAAGACACTCTCTTTTTTCCGAAGAAGACCCTCCCTTCTGCCCCACCTTGGCCCTTGCTGCGAGCCTGCTGAGACCCTATCTTATCAATCAATCTCAATCCAGTATGTCAAATTACACATGTCCATTGTCCAAATGGTCTGAGCATGCAGTACACCAAGAGAGATTTTACAGGGTTGCCAACAAACACATTTGGCACTTTTCTCTAGGAGGGACCACATGTTTTGGCTCATAAAGAAACCTTTTTATTTTGCACTATAAAGAAGTATTAGTGCTGACATCTGTATATTAGCAAACGATTTATTCAAGCATTTATAATTAAAATATTAGTTATTGATCGATCAATGCAATTCTGTATTTTACCACAAAATTTTTTTGTCCCTTATAATTTTTTAAAAAATATAATATAATTGTTCACCAATTGACATCCAATATATATTTTAATGCAAAATCTCTATTATTATTTTAATGGTACATTCCAACGTGCGAAACTGGAAATACGGATACTTACATGGTTATAATTTTTATTATAAATATTACTCCTTTAAAAAAATAATTCTCAAATACTCATATTTATTTTTATTATTTTTTTTAAATTGCCGGATTTAAAAAATGAAATTTTCATTAGAAAAAAATGACTTTTCTCATCTGATGGTTATCGGTTTAAAATGCAGTAAAAATGTTTTCAGTTATCACTATAAATTGTATCTATAGCAAGCATTAAAAAATAAATAAAATAGCAAATAAAATAAGGCTAAGTGCCTGATATCACAGATTTTCTTAATTTGATATTCATGGCTGAATATCCATACGAGGCTGGATTGGAATCGGATCAAACTTGGATCTCAAAGTCGTTTATTAGTTGTAGTAGACGTTTAATAGATATATGTGTATTAGTAATAGGTTTTAGAATCCTTATAGAACTCATAGATTCATATTATTTCAAACGGACTACTAGTGGATAATTGGATATACAAGTTACAAAGTATCGAACATTTTCATTTCCAGCCTTCATTAGACATAAGACGTGTATCGAATAAATGTGGATATGCTCATGTGAAGAAACGGTGAGAAAGTTCCTTGCCGACACCCGAAAGTCTATCTTTTTATGAAGAATCTAACAATAAGACCAAATATCTTCGAGCTCCTTGATTTAGACGTCAATTAGATATCTAATTTTGGTAAGTCGAAAAATATAACGACATGAACATCTATTAGCTATCCAGAATATCGATGTCTAATAACTAGGAGTTGATGCACATCTATTAAATGTCCGAAATGTCTAAGTCTATTTTTGTCTACACATATATAGCTAATAGACATCCAACGAATAGATTTTGTGGACAGATATGCATTAGATGTCCAATAGAAATCTCGAGCGGCTAAAGGATCATGTAGATTACCAATAGATATCTTGTAGACTATAGTGGTTGTGTGGGTACTCTTCTGATACTTAGGAATAAGTTGAGAGAGTAATTTACCCCTCAAATCATCCGACATTTCGTTTTGATGCAACACTTGAATGATTTTGTCTTCTAATCGAATCTCTGGTTTGTTCAGCTGATAATATTCTGACACCAAGTCCGGTGACACGAGAGCCATTTTTCTAGACATCGCCTGTTAATAATTTTAAAACAGTAGGAATGATCATAGATAAAAACCCCCCTTTTTGTTGATTTAAAATTTTTTTCTTTGATGACAGACCTATTTTTTTATCAGCTAATTTGCGAATCACTTTCTTGTAGGGTGCAAGTTTTTGTATTTTTGCACCTGGAATATTGCCCTGCAATAAATTTTCACAAATTTCACATATAGATTTTAACTGGTCTTCACTTGCTGTCTTCAAGATTGCTCTTCGTTGTTGTGGTGAGGCATTTGAGAGTATATGCAACAGGTGTACATGTTTTTTTATCCTTTTCATTGTGGGACATATACCCAATTGATGCAATTTTCATCTGGAAAAATAGACGCTCTCAACCTGTGTTCCTCGCACGTTAATGGATGAACGTCTACGAATAAATAACTATACGGCTCGCGTGTCGCCTTTTTATATGCGTCCATGAAATATTTACCTTTTAGAGGAAAAGCTTGGCGCGCAAAACAGGACATTTGACTCGAATCTCGATTGTTGCGGAACAATATAATATAGTGAGTATTCAGACTAATTTCTCGAAAAACCTTCACCTTCGGAAAAAGATTTTGCGTTATTAGTATCACGCTGAAATTTTTATGATGTGACGTCACTCTAAACATTAGTTCCACTTCTTCGTTTAACTTTGCCTGTAAATCGTCAAACACCACCAAATCAAACCGTTCTTCTTCAGGCGGTAATCCACATACAAATTTTATTTGAGGTTCCGAAGCCATCCATTTTTGGTACACGGAAAAACACCAGCATACATTTTTAATGGGGCGTTCGTAGACATCGCTTTTCACTAGTTTTCTCACTAGTTCCGTTTTCCCGCTGGAAGACGGACCACTGCATATTGTTGATGAGGGAAATTTTAATTTAAGCATTGCTGGCAGAGTCTCATAAATTCGTGCTTAAACAGCTGAACTCCTCGTAGTTCTGGCTTCAAATCCTTTGTACCGTTATGGTAAAACTTTCTTATATCGTACACCACCCTGTTTTCTTTCATACATTTATGAAAAAACACACGACGCCCAATATGTTCTGACAACGAACAAGTACTCTGCGTTAAGTCTACATATTCCTCGTTCGGTATCAGCAACACTATCAATTCCACAACGCACACGATTGCGAGAATCGCTATTACTATAACGGATTTCACCTCCATTTGATGTCTTCAGAATGTTCCATTTCTTTATATATACACCCCTCTAGTCCAGCTAAACCATTGCATCGTACCACAGACACATCCTAGTAAACAATTGATTTGCTTCCCAAACGCCAAAATGAACTAATAAAAAACATCAAATAAACATGGAGTAGCCTAATCATCCACCTTTAGAAAAAATGATTATTTTTTATACAAATACTATCTCATGGCAGTGAATGCAGAAAAGAGAGTGTAGCCCAGCTCGCCAGAAGAGACAGTCACAAACATCCATGCCTTTACTGGGATTCGAACCCACTAACCATAGGCAGGGCTCTTCCCCCTCTTGTTTAAAAAAATCCCAACTCTAGTAATCTCTAATAACGCTTACAAGGGTTAAATAAACCGGTAACGTATTCTGGGTTTGAGAGTAGCGTTGTCATTTAAATTGTCTTGCAATCAATTCTGCCTGTAATGAAAGAACGACTTTTGGTAAGGTGCGATACACAACTTCACCACCTGCCTCTCAAGTCTGATAAGGAATCTTGAAGGAAGAAAATTGTTTCTGAACAATGCATAATTGTTTAGGGAAACTCTTGACTGATCGAAAGTGGCCCAGAGTCCTTTTTTCCTCAATATGACTTTATACGCTAGAAGGGTGAAATGCACTAGAGAATAACTCTTTCAGATCAACTACAAGGGTTACATGTTCCTCGAAAAGAACCGTGTCACTGGGCATGTTGGTAGCAGATTCACTTCACAACTTTTAGTAAGGAATCGAACCATTGTTTGGGAGTGTGCGTGATCGCCCGCCTGCTTTTTCGATCCTTACGAATTCAGGTGCTTCCCTAAGACAGTCTTCTTGTTTGGGGATGCTTCGCCTGCTTTTTAAGAACCGAACCACTGCTTTTTCGGAGATCAGAGTCTTGGAGGTGCTTTGCCTGCTATGCTTCTGATGAAACAAATATTTCTTGTCTGTCACGAATTCAGGTGCTTCCCTAAGACAGAGTCTTCTTGTTTGGGGATTCAGGTGCTTCCCTAAGACAGAGTCTTCTTGTTTGGGGATGCTTCGCCTGAACCGAGTCTTGTTGGTAAGGAATCGAACCACAGCTTTTTCGGAGATCAGAGTCTTGGAGGTGCTTTGCTTCTGATGAAACAAATATTTCTTGTTTGGGGGGCCATTCAGATGCATCGCCTGCTATGTTAAGACAGGTGCTTCGCTTGCAGACTGCTTTTCCCAAAGACGTTAGCCCGCTTTTTTTCCTCAATACGCTAGGGAATAACTCTTTCAGATCAACTACAAGGGTTCCGCGAAAAGAACCTGCTTTTTTCTTGTTTGGAGGTGCTTGATGAAACAAAATATTTCTTGTCGAATTCAGGTGCTTCTTTTTGTTAGAGGGGTAGTGCTTTCAACGCCCAGGTGATCCAGAGTGCTTTTTTACTGTTCAGACAGGTGATCCAGAGTGCTTTTCTCCTATCCTTGCAATGTTAAAACAGCAGGTGATCCAGAGTGCTGTTTTTCACTCTCCTTCTGGTGCTTTTTCCTATCCTTTCCATGTTAAAACGGCAGGTGATCCAGAGTGCTTTTTTCACTATCCATCGGGTGATCCAGAGTGCTTTTTCCTATCCTTTTAACATTAAAACAGCAGGTGATCCAGAGTGCTTTTTTACTGTTCAGACAGGTGATCCAGAGTGCTTTTTCCTATCCTTTTAACATTAAAACAGGTGCTTGTGATCCAGAGTGCTTTTTTCACCAGGCAGGTGATCCAGAGTGCTTTTTTCACTATCCAGCGGGTGATCCAGAGTGCTTTTTCCTATCCTTTTAACATTAAAACAGGTGCTTGTGATCCAGAGTCCTTCATCAGTAAACTACTAATATCATTTATTTTAGTCTTGGCTAAAGTTTCATAAATTTTAAAATTTGTTTTATAATAAATAAATCTTGTAGAATTACATATAAAAAAATTATACTTGTATATTGAGTAGTTAAAAAATTACATGACAGATCAAACTATACTTTGTAGTTCCTTCTTTGCACATTTTTAAGACTCCTATGACCCCTTAAAATAAACGAGCGATTTTAACTCAGGCTGAATTAATTTTCATGTCTCCAGTGTAGAAAATACACTTCCCCTATAGAAGTGGATCCTTTGTATAATAAACTGCGACAGTATCACTCCAAACGAGTGATTTTAACTCAGTCTGAGTTAATATTCACTCATTTCCAGTGTCGAAAATGTACTTCTCATACAGGAGTTCACTCTTTTGTTTTAATAGTGTAAGTTACGAGCCGACACCTGAGTGGACACCCAACGCAAATCGAAGAGCGTGATCATACGCAGCTTCGGGATTTTGCAGGATATTTGACGTAAACGCCCTCCACACAGTATGTAATTCGTCGGGCATTTTTCGTTGCTTCACGAGCCGTTTGTAGGTCGACAATTGTGTAGGCAATGCAAGGACACGAACCTGGGACCTTCCGCATGCAAGACGACAGGGTCTATGAGAAAGTCCTCTAACTCCTGGAAGGCCCTGGATATAATTGGTCAACCCCTTATATCAGAATGGGAGGTATCAATTGGCATAAAATAATAGTTTACATAAAAAAACAATCACTGTTATTAAGGGTGCACCCGTGCAACGCCGGGTTTATAAAGCTATTGTTGTAAAATGTTGTATTGTACTTATAATACCCGAAATTAACTTAAGATTTCATACATTACTACCAGAAGTGAAAAAAATGTTTTTGTCCAGCTAGATCGGTCAAATACCCCACTGTGCGTCGCACAGTGGGGTATTTGACCAATCTAGCTGGACAAAAGTCTATTTTAAAAACCTAAACATATGGAGAAAAAATAGTCATTTCTGATAGACAAATAATGAGCGCATGTCGAACAACACTTTTTTTTAATTGCAGACGACTTTTTACATTCGTAATGCTGGTTTAAAGTTCGTTGTTCAGAAGTGTTCGGTTTTATTTTTCTGACGTTCGTAAACAGACGGAGCTGTAATTATTTTTTATCCTAATTAAAACAGCGAAAATGGATTTTTGAGTTATTGAATCTAATTCAGCGATTAAGAATGTATACTTTCCACCAGTTTTAATTATTTTTAATGTTTTATTTTAAGCATATTAACGTTTTGAAAATGTTCTATTTTCATCATCAATTTTCTTCGATTTGATTTACATTTTAGACAAAAAGTTATATAGTTCCGCAAAGTTCCGCTTTGAGTTTTAGCTTAAAAGAAAGCTTAGAATCTAAGCTTTAAAGAACCTGGTAAAATTTCTTGCGAATTTTTGCGAATTTGCGATATAAAAGTAATTTTCCATCATCGTTAGGTATGTGATCTAACAAAGTACGCAAGCTTCAACCTACTCTCAAGACGTTAATTTTTGTTTTAGGATCATCAAAAGTTATAATCATGACTAGGAAAGAATTTGTTTGCAATTATGCAGTAACAGCATTTGAATAACATAAATGAAAAATTGAAGTTTTCAGAAAATTGCCTTTTAAACTTGGATAATTTTTCCGATGAGCTCACGCGTTTAAAGATTGTTCAAATGTTAACTAAATTCAAATTTCGTTGTCATAAGGCTCAAAGAAAAGAAGATATTTTCGCTAGAAAACTAGGATTGGCTTGAAAGTTTATTTTTAGTTCCAAAAATTGTGAAAGGACAAAGTAGATATCTAACGAAATTTTACTGACTCGTGATCGGAGTAAGAGGAGAAAAACAAAAGAATTACGAAAAAATACCGATTTGGAAGTGTTTACTTTCGCTACACAAACCAAGCTTAAAAGAAAGTGGGAAAGAGATGCTTCTCTATAGTACTTAAAACATTGCTAATATCCAAATACGAAAACCTTTGAAGATGATTCACATTACGATGCACATATCTTTCAAAAGTTCTATCGTTCCTATTTAAATATCTTGCTGTGTAAATAATTCAATCATTTGACAAAATCCAATACAATCTTCGCCACGATATTGTCGTCCAATAAGAATGGGTTAGGTTTAGTTTGAATTATCATCGAACTAGGGGTAGTTGCGCTCTTAAGGGGTCTAAGGAGTCTTAAAAATGTGCAAAGAAGGAACTACAAAGCATAGTTTGATCTGTCATGTAATTTTTTAACTACTCAATATACAAGTATAATTTTTTTATATGTAATTCTACAAGATTTATTTATTATAAAATAAATTTTAAAATTTATGAAACTTTAGCCAAAACTAAAATAAATGATATTAAACATAAAGCTATTTTAACACATTGGGATTAGGCTTGCGCGGCAAATTTTGAGGTCAAAATTGAAAAAATGACCAAGAAAATGACTTCATATTGTACAAATATGTACAAACAGAGACTTATACCTAAATTCTCAGCTCAATTTTAATTAGAAATTATTTAAAAATAAATTTAAAATCATAATTTAAAAAATTTTATTAATTTTTTTAGAAAAAAGTTCTTAAAATAATTTCTAATCAAAATTGAGCTGAGAATTTAGGTATAAGTCCTAGTTTGTACATATTTGTACAATATAAAGTCATTTTCTTGGTCATTTTTTCAATTTTGACCTCAAAATTTGCCGCGCAAGCCTAATCACAATGTGTTCAAATAGCTTTATGTTTAATATCAGTAGTTTACTGATGAAGGACTCTGGATCACAAGCACCTGTTTTAATGTTAAAAGGATAGGAAAAAGCACTCTGGATCACCCGCTGGATAGTGAAAAAAGCACTCTGGATCACCTGCCTGGTGAAAAAAAGCACTCTGGATCACAAGCACCTGTTTTAATGTTAAAAGGATAGGAAAAAGCACTCTGGATCACCTGTCTGAACAGTAAAAAAGCACTCTGGATCACCTGCTGTTTTAATGTTAAAAGGATAGGAAAAAGCACTCTGGATCACCCGATGGATAGTGAAAAAAAAGCACTCTGGATCACCTGCCGTTTTAACATGGAAAGGATAGGAAAAAGCACCAGAAGGAGAGTGAAAAACAGCACTCTGGATCACCTGCTGTTTTAACATTGCAAGGATAGGAGAAAAGCACTCTGGATCACCTGTCTGAACAGTAAAAAAGCACTCTGGATCACCTGGGCGTTGAAAGCACTACCCCTCTAACAAAAAGAAGCACCTGAATTCGACAAGAAATATTTTGTTTCATCAAGCACCTCCAAACAAGAAAAAAGCAGGTTCTTTTCGCGGAACCCTTGTAGTTGATCTGAAAGAGTTATTCCCTAGCGTATTGAGGAAAAAAAGCGGGGCTAACGTCTTTGGGAAAAGCAGTCTGCAAGCGAAGCACCTGTCTTAACATAGCAGGCGATGCATCTGAATGGCCCCCCAAACAAGAAATATTTGTTTCATCAGAAGCAAAGCACCTCCAAGACTCTGATCTCCGAAAAAGCTGTGGTTCGATTCCTTACCAACAAGACTCGGTTCAGGCGAAGCATCCCCAAACAAGAAGACTCTGTCTTAGGGAAGCACCTGAATCCCCAAACAAGAAGACTCTGTCTTAGGGAAGCACCTGAATTCGTGACAGACAAGAAATATTTGGCATAGCAGGCAAAGCACCTCCAAACAAGAAGACTCCGAAAAAAGCAGGCACTGCGGTTCTTTTCGCGGAACCCTTGTAGTTGATCTGAAAGAGTTATTCCCTACCGTATTGAGGGACTGTGGAAGAACAAGCGGGCGAAGCAGTGTGAAGACGGGGAAAAAAGCAGTCTGCAACCGAAGCGCCTAACATTAGCAGGCGATGCATCTGAATGGCCCCCAAACAAGAAATATTTGTTTCATCAGAAGCATACCTGAATCCCCAAACTCCCCTCGATTCCTAGGGGCTGGGGGGAGCCCAGCCGGTTAAGCACTCGCTTAGCATGCGGAAGGTCCCAGGTTCGGGTCCGGGCATCGCCAAAATAGCTGCCGACCTATAAACTAAAAATGTCCGACGAATAATACCCCGTGTAAGGGAGTGCACGTTAAATATCCTTCAAAGTCCTAACGCTGCGTACGATGTCGCCCTTAACGGTTGCGTTGGGTGCCTATGCAGGTGTGGCTCGTCACCTGACTGTGGTTCTAAAATACGACGCTCGTCGCCAATAGCCCTCGTGTGACGATAATTCAAACCAAACCCCTCGATTCCTTACCAAAAGAACTGCAAGACTCGGTTCTTTTCGCGGAACAAGTAACCCTTGTAGTTGATCTGAAAGAGTTATTCCCTAGCGCCTTCTCTCGTATTGAGGAAAAAAAGGCCATCAGTCAAGAGTTTCCCTAAACAATCCTTCAAGATTCCACAAGAATTGAAAAAAAAAGGTTGGCGAGTTCATAGGAATGAAAATATTTAATAATTTTAAGATATTATGAATAATAAAAACTAAAAAAAATGATATTTAACCAATTTTTTGGGTATTGCCACAACAACCATCCAAACTGTATTAGAATATTTTACGTTCAGAATAAGGTACAACGATGAAACACATTTTTTTAAATCAAGTTTCATTGAAAATACATTAGCGTACTATTGTATAAATAAACTTAATATCGCACTACCAAAGTTCGTCTACTAATGGTTATTCCAGACTGTTTAAAGCAAAAAGTTAATAAAATATTGCAAGTAAAAATATATAAAGGTGTATGTTCGAACTCTCATCAACATAACTTTTCAGAAATTGAGCAGAAAACAAATTTACTCGTCTTTATTTCAGAATAGGATATATTTTGTAAAACAAATATGCTGAATTTTTTTAGTTTTTAGTAAATGTGTTACGGTATCAAATTTGCACACAAGTTATTGAAAATTTATGATAGCGAAACTTCGCTTAAAGCGAACTATATGGCAATAAAATTTAAAAAAAACCCGCTTACCGCAAGCCGTTGTCCAGCGAAAAATAAAACAGACAACTCAGAGGCGCTTTGTAACAAAAGTAACACTTGTTTGAAATCCAAATGTAACTAAATTACCGCATAACGGGCATTATTAAACGTCTTTTTTTCCTTGAAGCAAATCAACCGTATCGAATTACTGCCATTTCTATAGTCTTGAAAAAGACGATCGGATAAGAACAGCGCAATATTTGGAAAGGCAAGGGGAAAGAACTTCACAGTGAAGGCCGAGTATATTATTATTTTTCAGTCTCGAATGCGCAATATGTCGAAATAACTTTATTTTTTAATCATTAGTACTACAACAGGGTAGTGTTAAGGTAAGAGCCAGCCCCGGTGGTGCAATCGTTAGGACGCTAGCCTTTGGAGCTGGTGGGGTCGGGTTCGAATCCCGGTTAGGCATGGATGTTTGTGAACGTTGTTTGTCTAATTCCTTTCTGTTTCACACAATGCTTATAGAAATTATTTGTTAGACGGTATAGGATTCATTACTGAAAAGAACTTATAACTTGATTTTATGTGGAATATTGTAAAGCTAGAAATAATAAGAAAGCCATAATTTTTGAGAATACATTTTTTTTATTGTCTTGATAAATACAGGTTACGCACAAAATCGGTGATGTCAAACAAATCATCAGAAATAAATCGTAAAAGAGTTTTGTTCTCTTGTACAAATTCGTACGATATTTGCTTCAAGTCCAGTTTTGATAACGCCAAATAGAGATCTTTAGTTTTGTCCAGGTGGTTTTTCAGTAGTCCACAGAGAGACGCTTTCAATGCTTTTTCTGCACCACTTTTGTTGATGACTGTCTGGTAAGGATAAAGTTCGGCTTCTTTCAAAATCCAATATTTCAATTCATGTTTCAGCAAATATTCCATTAAAATATCGTTGATGAGTTTGCTGGTGTATTTCAGTCGAGCCCATTGGTGGTCTTCCATTGTTAGAATTCCAGGAATGAAGTATCTCTCGTAATTGTTTTGGATCCCACATCTTTGAAATGAAACATAACGTGTGTCGATTACGGCCAGAAAGAGTTCATTTTCCACCATTGAGAATGATTCGAAACTTGTAGGGAGGTCTACGAATGCAGGATTGTTCATAGAATTAGACAGCGAAACCCATAGATAAGGAGAAAGAACGATTGCGTTCTCGGAAGGGAGTAAATCTCCAGCAACGTTTCGTACAAACTGACATATATGAATGTCGACTTTTCCATCATTCAAACTCACTACTAAAATCATGTCCTTTCCGAGATAAACACCATTTGCCGGTAGCTTTGTACAAGCTGCATTGTAAATATCTGCTTTTTTTAAAGCTCTTGCGGTATCAGCGAAGCTCAACGTCTTCTCCATCTTGCGTTGTGGCGAGAAATGACCCACTGCAAGCTGTATTCCAAGTTATAAATGATTGCGTGTTATGACATGTCCAATTAGTAATTTAAGCGTAGCTTGCTTCTTCCAACCGGCAAGTGGAATGTAAATTTTTTACAATAGCTCCGTTCGACAACACTTGAAAGTAGGCGATCTTGGTGGAGCTGGGTCTTTGGTTGAGAGACGCAGTAGCTTCGGTCATGCATTTCCACATATTTGTGAATAATTTACTGCAGACAGCAGTTACTGAATATTGTTCGGTGGAGCAGTCTCGGTCCAGGAACAGATAACCGTATTGTGGTTCACTCGACGACATGATGGCTGATGTCTGAGGGTGGCAGGAGTTTTTATAAGCAATATTGGACACTCCCATATTGTCCGGGATTGGCTAATAACTTGAAATTTTCCCGTGCAAATTGATGGAGAGTTCTCTCATTGGTGCACGGATCGCGTGTTTGTAGTTGCGTCACTGGTAATCCCCTACATTTATGCCATAAAAAATATAGGCAATAAAGGCCGCAACTCGTTGCTTGACGATGCTGCAACCGATATAAATTATATTCGAAACTATTTGAATTGTTTAAAATAAATTTTCGGACTACGGCACTTGGCCGAGTTCCGTAAGAGCAGAAAAAACTTGCTCGATTTCGAACGTCAAAAAACAAGGCCTGCCAATGTTCTCCTGGTTTGTGGGAGGGGTGTGTGTTTATGATAAAGCTGTTACGGCGTCCTCGATTGCGAGGTAGTTGGTTCTTAGCAAGTACTCCTCCAAAACCAATTTTCATTTTCCTATCTGCTAGCGCTATACGTGTAAGAGTGGAGGTGTCCATTATTAATAGTCTGTGAATACGCTTCGCGACTTGTCAATTTCAAGGGTTGCCTGGTGTTCCATATAACATAGCAAGGTAATTGAATCCGAAAGAGCGTCTTCAAACTTCAAATGTATTGATAGATCCCCAGTACGTGTGATATTGGTATGACCTTCATCGCTCGAATAATCTTGCGTTAGATTGAAGGCGTAAAAGCACAACCCCTTTTTATACTCATCGTGCGAAATATTAGTCTCCATTTGACCTAAGTCCTTAAACAATGAGAGATAATCACGTGCATACCAGTTATGCGTATACGATGGTGTGAATGCCGAGGATGGAATTTGATTTCCGTTTTCGGTTAAAGAAAGATGGGAGAGTTTAAAATGCTGGAAATTAAAAGGATTTTTTGTGACATCTCCATTATAAGCATCGTTTGAACATAGACCTATGATTATTCTTATAGGTAACGCACCATTAACAGCATTCGAAATGGTACAACTTTTTAGTGAAGGTGAAATGGTAAAGGTCTTTAGCTCGATTCTAGTAAACGGCATTTGAACCAGTTGCGATTCTAGTGCTTTTTCGTGGGCCACAAGTATAGATCCTGCTATTTCGCATCTCCTAATGAATAACGAGGCATTTTCTATAACTAATTTATAATCGTTGGCAGATGCAAGCAAAGCAAAAGCAGATTTTGCCTTCTCCAATTTTACGCGAATTGACACTCCGTTTAGTAACAGTTTTGGTTGCGTGCCTAAGTCAATGTGGAGCGATCCATACAACTCGAAGGTTTTACCTTCTTTTGTGGTTTCATACCTGTCTTTTAAACCATTATTTTTGCCACCCGCTTCTAGGCTTATATCGTCATACGCTCCTGCTGTATCTTTTTTAAATAAGGCAGCACTCAATATATTTTTTTGAGCATGGTCAGGATGGAAGAGCAACGCTTGAATTATACTTTTATAAGCATAATTATTTTCTGAAGAAATCTGTCTGTCGTTTAACGATACGTGACATTCGCTGAACATTGTGTTCAATAAATAATTGACCGAACCACACTTTTCTGCTGCTCCGAGCGCAGTTCCATCTGCTTTCACAATTTTTGCCTGAACTTTTAGAAACAAATGGGACAGATCATAATAACTCTCGCCTAACCCCGGAATAAGAAATTCGATTGTAGGGTTGTCTGAAATCGATGCCACAGGATGAATTTCAACAAATGAGGATCGATCAATGGCCATTTGAATCGGAGCCTGGTCAAACAGACTCAATTCAGATTTGGTACAAAAACACTTCTCCATTTTAAGAAAATACGTCTTGACGGTTGCGCTTGCGGGGCTTCATTGACGTTTTCTTTGTCGCATCTTTCTTTTATTTACTCTACCGCCTCTCAGCTTGCGAACAACGTCATCCTTTATAGCATTCGCTGATTCCTGAAATCTCTCTCGGGCTGCTTGTTTGAAATTTTTTCCATCCGATACATCTTGTAAAACATCTTGTCCAGTGGCCAATAATCTTTTTCCTAGATACTGTCCTGTTCTTTTTAATAGTGGTATGGCAAAGCGGCGGAGGGCGCTGAAGAACCCATATCCTCTCTGAATGGGATAGTCCGAAGCGAAATAGCCTCCCCTTTGATAGTGTTCAATACACCGTTTGGTGTCTAGACCCTTCATCTTTGCAACTGTTGCCGTTTTTAGAAGGTGTCTTATTTTATAGGTTTCTTTTACGGAAATTCAAGACCAAAGATGTTTTCCCGCTTATAAACTGTATAGGTGTACCACGACTTGTGCGAAGTTCGATTTTAATAGTATCAAAGTGTTGCTTTTTTACTTTGAAATAGAGAGGGACTGAAAAGTATTTCACAATTTGGTCCGCTTTCTCGTTTGCAATGGGCACGATTTTCAGGATAGGTGCCAAGGCATGTCCCAGCAGAGATGGTTCAATGATGTCACTGTACACATAAACTTCTGTTATACCCGCTGATAATTCGAGTATGTAATCTGAAATGTATTTTCCACTTGTAAATGCGGACTTTACAAAACCTAGCATTTCTGTTAATTTTTCACAAAACGTTATTGTAATTTTTTCTGGTACAATCAATTCTACCTTGGCATCCGGGAGTTCTTTTAATTTTACTTTTGTAATGTTCTTGAAAAAATCTCCAGAGCTTCTGTACATTCCTGGTAAAATCTTGCGCACAACCCGCTTTGTTGTAGTTCGGCTCTTCTGAAAAACCACATGCGTTATGACGTGAAATTTTTCACCAGCCAGATTACGCACCAGTGTGAGAGAGAAAGTCGTTTCTTTCTCAATCAAAATCGAATTAGTTTGGATGTTTAACGCTTCCATCAGTTTAGGGCATAATGCCTTATCCATCCTCACGTGAACGTTGTTTTGCAAGTGTATAGTGACGGATTTTTCTTCAAGATCTGCTTCAAAGGTGACAAGGTTTTCTCCAGCTGTCTCCTGTATTAATTTGTTGATGTTGTCGAGTACTTTGTTGTTTCCTGGATTTTTTAACACAATTTCATAGCGACTTTCTTCAATTGGCTTGGAAGCCCATAGCTTAATAACTTGATTTTCAAAGTTTTCTGATGGTATCTTGTAGTTGCTAGTAACGTACATAACTTTAGGCTTATCAGGAGGTTCCACGTAATACCTATCCGTACGATCCATAGCTTTTAATAGTTGCTTACTTTCGGTTGGTATCTCTAGCCCCCATGGTGGGAAAAGTTTAAAAATAAGTGTTTTTTTATCTTTGACCATTGACAGTAGGGGTGGCTTGGAGTTGTATACTTTTTTAAACGCAGTTGTTATTCCGCTGTCTAAATCTGTAATCCCGCTGATGTGTAAATATAGCTCTGGAAGAAGTGTGGATTCATGGATGGTATATTCTTCATCGATGAAGTATTCATCATTATAACCTGATTGAATGGTGAAATAGCGACCTGGCATTGATATTTCGGATAGCGCTACTTCGTACATTCCTTGCAAAGATATCGGCTGAGCCAGTTTTGTTCTGAAACTGTCTGGGGTATTTTGGGAGAACAAGTCCATACTTGCGTTGGATGGTAAGAAAAACGTTAAAGGTGTCTACTGGATCCATCCTGGCCGTATCCAGCTATTGAAGGAATCATCAAACCCAACCCACTTCACTAACACCCTGCGTGATGGACCTGTTCCTACAGTTTTCAGAATTTTTTCAATGGCCCAAAATTCAGGCTCTGCTATTTTTTGTAATTCTTGTGCGTAAAACCTCCCGTCGATTTCTTTTCCATGTAAATCTGAAATAATATAGGTTTGCGGGGTTGTGGGATATCGAGTAGTTATTTTAAACACCTCCTCAGTCCATCCTGCAAGATATCCTTTTCTAAAAAGCCTGCGAGCTTTCGAAATGCGAACGAGATCTCCGACTTTAAATCGGAATTTGGAGGTTTGCGTTTGATTGTACATTCTTTTATAGAGCTCAGGTTCATCCTTTTCGGTGACGTTTTTTGGCTTCATACCATGAGCACTGTGTACTGTATTGTTGTAAGAATCTACCAAATCCCACAGCACATTTGTGTAACGGTGAGTGTTCTTGCTTGTAAAATAACGATGCATGCGTGTTCTCAGGGTACGATGCGCTCTTTCTAAAATAGCGACTTTCTGTCCACTCTTTGTCGAATAATGATGAATGTTATGTTTTTTTTTAAACAAACTTTTCATCTTTGCATTGAAAAATTCTGTTCCGTCATCTGTTTGTATCATTTTAGGTTTAGCTTGCCTCAACACTGTTTTTAAGGCGTTCACAATTGCTTCTGCTGTCTTATTTTTCACCGGGACTGCTCTCAGGAAGCGTGACATTACATCTATAATAGTTAATATATATCGAAATCCTCGGTTGTCCTTGGCATATTTCTGCATATCAACCAAGTCCATTTGCCACAGCTCATTCACGCCATAGGCCAACGTCTTACGCCGTTTATATTTATAACGCACAGGAAAGTGTAGTGTGTAGACATCTTGTTGCGAAAGCCATTTTTGCGCTGATGGTCTATCGACCTTAGCTTCCTTCGCTAGATTTTGAACTCCTCCGAAAGAACCAGAGCTTTTTGGATTAAAATAAATCTCCTTCATTCGAACGGCTGCCATTGTATCTTCTTGCGCACAAGAGTGGAATGATAGGGCGTTGAAACTTGAGATGGTGATGAAGGTGACAGTAGAGGATCTAGATTGGATAATTCCAGTTGTTCCCGTACATATTTATTCCCTATCCACTGTAGTGGTACATTCGCTTCAAACAGCCCCTTCAGGAACGTTGTAAAGCCTCGGGAGGAGGTTCATGATTCCTCATGTCGCGCATTAAATAACCAAACAAATCGATGGCATTGCTTCGACGTTCTGGTTTGCCGTTAAATTCCAGTTCGCTTTGTTCATTGAATTGGTATCCACTATTTTTTTCAGTTTCTCCAAAATAGGCACAATGTGTTTCTTTTTGGTTTTTGGAACCGAATGGCCCACAAATTTTGCTATTATCGGAGCAAATACGTCTTGATTGTCAAATGAACTCTGTAGGACCCCATCCTGCGGGGTCTTGGGGTCGAATAAGTCGCTTGGGAATTCTATAGTTTTCGCGGGGATCGGCTGCATACTCTTCTGATACTTAGGAATAAGTTGAGAGAGTAATTTACCCCTCAAATCATCCGACATTTCGTTTTGATGCAACACTTGAATGATTTTGTCTTCTAATCGAATCTCTGGTTTGTTCAGCTGATAATATTCTGACACCAAGTCCGGTGACACGAGAGCCATTTTTCTAGACATCGCCTGTTAATAATTTTAAAACAGTAGGAATGATCATAGATAAAAACCCCCCTTTTTGTTGATTTAAAATTTTTTTCTTTGATGACAGACCTATTTTTTTATCAGCTAATTTGCGAATCACTTTCTTGTAGGGTGCAAGTTTTTGTATTTTTGCACCTGGAATATTGCCCTGCAATAAATTTTCACAAATTTCACATATAGATTTTAACTGGTCTTCACTTGCTGTCTTCAAGATTGCTCTTCGTTGTTGTGGTGAGGCATTTGAGAGTATATGCAACAGGTGTACATGTTTTTTTATCCTTTTCATTGTGGGACATATACCCAATTGATGCAATTTTCATCTGGAAAAATAGACGCTCTCAACCTGTGTTCCTCGCACGTTAATGGATGAACGTCTACGAATAAATAACTATACGGCTCGCGTGTCGCCTTTTTATATGCGTCCATGAAATATTTACCTTTTAGAGGAAAAGCTTGGCGCGCAAAACAGGACATTTGACTCGAATCTCGATTGTTGCGGAACAATATAATATAGTGAGTATTCAGACTAATTTCTCGAAAAAACCTTCACCTTCGGAAAAAGATTTTGCGTTATTAGTATCACGCTGAAATTTTTATGATGTGACGTCACTCTAAACATTAGTTCCACTTCTTCGTTTAACTTTGCCTGTAAATCGTCAAACACCACCAAATCAAACCGTTCTTCTTCAGGCGGTAATCCACATACAAATTTTATTTGAGGTTCCGAAGCCATCCATTTTTGGTACACGGAAAAACACCAGCATACATTTTTAATGGGGCGTTCGTAGACATCGCTTTTCACTAGTTTTCTCACTAGTTCCGTTTTCCCGCTGGAAGACGGACCACTGCATATTGTTGATGAGGGAAATTTTAATTTAAGCATTGCTGGCAGAGTCTCATAAATTCGTGCTTAAACAGCTGAACTCCTCGTAGTTCTGGCTTCAAATCCTTTGTACCGTTATGGTAAAACTTTCTTATATCGTACACCACCCTGTTTTCTTTCATACATTTATGAAAAAACACACGACGCCCAATATGTTCTGACAACGAACAAGTACTCTGCGTTAAGTCTACATATTCCTCGTTCGGTATCAGCAACACTATCAATTCCACAACGCACACGATTGCGAGAATCGCTATTACTATAACGGATTTCACCTCCATTTGATGTCTTCAGAATGTTCCATTTCTTTATATATACACCCCTCTAGTCCAGCTAAACCATTGCATCGTACCACAGACACATCCTAGTAAACAATTGATTTGCTTCCCAAACGCCAAAATGAACTAATAAAAAACATCAAATAAACATGGAGTAGCCTAATCATCCACCTTTAGAAAAAATGATTATTTTTTATACAAATACTATCTCATGGCAGTGAATGCAGAAAAGAGAGTGTAGCCCAGCTCGCCAGAAGAGACAGTCACAAACATCCATGCCTTTACTGGGATTCGAACCCACTAACCATAGGCAGGGCTCTTCCCCCTCTTGTTAAAAAAATCCCAACTCTAGTAATCTCTAATAACGCTTACAAGGGTTAAATAAACCGGTAACGTATTCTGGGTTTGAGAGTAGCGTTGTCATTTAA
The DNA here is from genome assembly GCA_023701765.1 of Hylyphantes graminicola. Taxonomy (NCBI): domain Eukaryota; kingdom Metazoa; phylum Arthropoda; class Arachnida; order Araneae; family Linyphiidae; genus Hylyphantes; species Hylyphantes graminicola. Next base: position 27,085,780 of record CM043121.1, read on the forward strand.
ATTGTCTTGCAATCAATTCTGCCTGTAATGAAAGAACGACTTTTGGTAAGGTGCGATACACAACTTCACCACCTGCCTCTCAAGTCTGATAAGGAATCTTGAAGGAAGAAAATTGTTTCTGAACAATGCATAATTGTTTAGGGAAACTCTTGACTGATCGAAAGTGGCCCAGAGTCCTTTTTTCCTCAATATGACTTTATACGCTAGAAGGGTGAAATGCACTAGAGAATAACTCTTTCAGATCAACTACAAGGGTTACATGTTCCTCGAAAAGAACCGTGTCACTGGGCATGTTGGTAGCAGATTCACTTCACAACTTTTAGTAAGGAATCGAACCATTGTTTGGGAGTGTGCGTGATCGCCCGCCTGCTTTTTCGATCCTTACGAATTCAGGTGCTTCCTATACAGTCCTTCTGTTTGGGGATAGCTTCGCTGCTTTTTAAGAACCGAACCACTGCTTTTTTTCGGAGATCAGAGTCTTGGAGGTGCTTTGCCTGACAATGCTTCTGATGAAACATAGATTTCTTGTCTGTCAAGAATCAGGTGCTTCCCTAAGACAAGTCTTCCTTGTTTTGGGGATTTCAGGTGCTTCCTAAGACAGAGTCTTCTTGTTTGGGGATGCTTCGCCTGAACCGAGTCTTGTTGGTAAGGAATCGAACCACAGCTTTTTCGGAGATCAGAGTCTTGGAGGTGCTTTGCTTCTGATGAAACAAATATTTCTTGTTTGGGGGTTTGGGGGCCATTCAGATGCATCGCCTGCTATGTTAAGACAGGTGCTTCGCTTGCAGACTGCTTTTCCCAAAGACGTTAGCCCGCTTTTTTTCCTCAATACGCTAGGGAATAACTCTTTCAGATCAACTACAAGGGTTCCGCGAAAAGAACCTGCTTTTTTCTTGTTTGGAGGTGCTTGATGAAACAAAATATTTCTTGTCGAATTCAGGTGCTTCTTTTTGTTAGAGGGGTAGTGCTTTCAACGCCCAGGTGATCCAGAGTGCTTTTTTACTGTTCAGAAACAGGTGATCCAGAGTGCTTTTCTCCTATCCTTGCAATGTTAAAACAGCAGGTGATCCAGATAGTGCTGTTTTTCACTCTCCTTCTGGTGCTTTTTCCTATCCTTTCCATGTTAAAACGGCAGGTGATCCAGAGTGCTTTTTTCACTATCCATCGGGTGATCCAGAGTGCTTTTTCCTATCCTTTTAACATTAAAACAGCAGGTGATCCAGAGTGCTTTTTTACTGTTCAGACAGGTGATCCAGAGTGCTTTTTCCTATCCTTTTAACATTAAAACAGGTGCTTGTGATCCAGAGTGCTTTTTTCACCAGGCAGGTGATCCAGAGTGCTTTTTTCACTATCCAGCGGGTGATCCAGAGTGCTTTTTCCTATCCTTTTAACATTAAAAACAGGTGCTTGTGATCCAGAGTCCTTCATCAGTAAACTACTAATATCATTTATTTTAGTCTTGGCTAAAGTTTCATAAATTTTAAAATTTGTTTTATAATAAATAAATCTTGTAGAATTACATATAAAAAAATTATACTTGTATATTGAGTAGTTAAAAAATTACATGACAGATCAAACTATACTTTGTAGTTCCTTCTTTGCACATTTTTAAGACTCCTATGACCCCTTAAAATAAACGAGCGATTTTAACTCAGGCTGAATTAATTTTCATGTCTCCAGTGTAGAAAATACACTTCCCCTATAGAAGTGGATCCTTTGTATAATAAACTGCGACAGTATCACTCCAAACGAGTGATTTTAACTCAGTCTGAGTTAATATTCACTCATTTCCAGTGTCGAAAATGTACTTCTCATACAGGAGTTCACTTTGTTTTAATAGTGTAAGTTACGAGCCGACACCTGAGTGGACACCCAACGCAAATCGAAGAGCGTGATCATACGCAGCTTCGGGATTTTGCAGGATATTTGACGTAAACGCCCTCCACACAGTATGTAATTCGTCGGGCATTTTTCGTTGCTTCACGAGCCGTTTGTAGGTCGACAATTGTGTAGGCAATGCAAGGACACGAACCTGGGACCTTCCGCATGCAAGACGACAGGGTCTATGAGAAAGTCCTCTAACTCCTGGAAGGCCCTGGATATAATTGGTCAACCCCTTATATCAGAATGGGAGGTATCAATTGGCATAAAATAATAGTTTACATAAAAAAACAATCACTGTTATTAAGGGTGCACCCGTGCAACGCCGGGTTTATAAAGCTAATTGTTGTAAAATGTTGTATTGTACTTATAATACCCGAAATTAACTTAAGATTTCATACATTACTACCAGAAGTGAAAAAAATGTTTTTGTCCAGCTAGATCGGTCAAATACCCCACTGTGCGTCGTTAGCATGGATAGGTCACGTGACAGGGCAATGTTAATCTATTGGATTTATTCTATGCGAACGGCAATGTGGCATTTCAAAAACAAAATAAAAATTTTGTTTGATTTGCTTTTCGCTAGTTCTACAATTTACGTTTCCCTTCTTGTTTAAATAAATTCAATTTTTTACTGCGATGGAGGAAAAATTAAAAGCAGTTGATTCAGTTAGGATTGATAATGGAACTTTTAAGTACATTTTAGTTAAAGTATACGATCCTGATAATGAAGAAACTGTTTGCAAGTATATTGTGAGAGGTGATGCTTCTGCTGAATTCCATGGTAAATTAGGGAATCATGAATTTATTTCAAAAATGTGTATCCTTAAATGCATTCCAGTTTTCAATTAAGTTTTGTTTTTTTAAATTGTACTAAGTAAAATTTAGGATAAAGGAATAAGAACACAAATGCTTGCATTTATCATAAGAAGTGTTTTAGACTAAAATGCACCTACATCAATATTATTGAGCATCAAAACTCTTAAGCTCTTGTGGGTGAAGCTACTCACTACACTTCCCAAATTTTCCTGGTGTCCAACTGCCCCTGCAGCAAATTTTTGGCTGCCCAGCAATTCAAGCCAGACTCTTCAAGTTTAGCATGGAAGACCCAAAAAGTTGCAATTTTCTCTGAAAAAGCAGTTGAAGTCACAAAAAGCTTTCTTAAGATAAAGCTGACCAAAAAACTATTTTTGCATGCATCATGGACACAGTAACATCAACCGAAAGGTTGTTTATTTCAGAGCAAATAAAAGGTTTGGTGCAATGAAAACAAGTTGACAGTTTCGCAGACTAACAGGATTCATTTTAAGTATTAAAAAGATACTAATTACCTACATACTCATAGAAAAGTTATGTATTATCAACGAAAACACGATTTGTCATGTTAATCATTAGAAAGTTTCAGTTTTCTTAGTTGTATTTAATTTAATGCATGGAAAATCTAGGGATTTGTGTTCATGTTGTTATTGTATTTTAAAATTTGAGGACTACACCAAAATCGAGCTTAAGTTTGCAGCAGAGAAATGTACTAGGCGGAGGAATCTGCATAAACAACGCTGCTGGCGCCGAAATTTCGCCTGCTCCTATTGGCTGCTCCGTCGACCCTGATATTCGTGTGCCCAGTTACGTCAAAATCGAAGGGAAAAAATAATTAAAATGACACTCTAACTGAAGCTAAACTAATAAAAATAATAAATTTATGTCTTGAAATAACAAATAAATTTGTTTATTGAATGTGAAATATATTTTTGTATTCGATTCTTGCTCTCAAAAATGAGAACTATTTACCCTTTTTCTCGTAGAACATTTGTATACTGCAAACTTAAGGTCGGTTTTGGTGTAGTTGCTTGAGTGGCAGTAATTCGCTCTGCTATGCTGTAGGTCATGTGTGCCTGTAATTTTTATATTTTGATTTTGATTATTTTAATTCCAAATTCTATAAAGTTATTTATTTTTGTTGGTTCTAGTACAATGTTCATTATGAATCTCTATTTCAACATAATAAATTATTTTTTTGTTCAATTTAGCTTAAAATATTGATGTTTTAAAAATCTTTTACTAAAGGTGACATCTATGAGGAAATAACTCCAGGCATCGAAGCTTTAGGCCTTGAATGTGAATGTGTTGGAGGAGGACGTATTAAACATGACCCCAGTGGCAAAACTATTCATGTTTATGGCTACTCGCAAGTAAATTATTATTGTTTAATTTATATTAGATTATCTATTATATTTATACAATAACAGGGTGGTAACACAACCTGGAAATCGGGGAATTCTCAGGGAACCTTTTAATTCTGGAAATATCACTGAATTCTCATGGAATTTTTTTAATTTTGCAAAATATCAGGCAATTTTTTTTATTTTGGATTTCTTAAACAGTAGGTTTATTTTCTTGTGTTCACTACTACCAGGCACTTGATAAAAAAAAAATCTTATTGGTCCAATTTGCCTGAACCTTGGAGGAAGGATCAATCTCTCTCACGAAATTATGTTATAAAATGATTTTCTGATCACATGATTCCTCTAAACTTATTCAGATTTTAGGGAATGTAGAAAAGTTTGGTAATCTATCCCATAATCCGGAAAGTCTTAATTCCTGCGATATCGCGATTAAATTGTGTGTATTGCATGTTTTCTACGTAATTGTAAAATCAGGGAAATCATGGAAATATCAGTGAACTTTTTTTCTAGGATTTTGTTACCACCCTGAATAACTTCCAAGTGTCTTATACTAAATGCTACATTAATTTTATGTGTAGTTTTCATTTTATTTTAAGTACTTGTATTTAATATATCCTCATAAGTAAGTCTAAAAAAGAAAACTAAAAGTGAAAAAATTTGATACAAATACAGTCTTCGAAATCGCTGTAATAAATAATATCAAATTATGCAAAAAAATCAAGTGCCCTTTTCTCTTTTCTTTTTTACAATGCTATCAAGTTTTCGTGCATCTTTCAGTAGTATCTTAAAACGTAATACTTTTGCTAAAATTGTTCGATTACTAAATCAAATGTCCAAGTAAAAAAAAATATTGAATGTACAAGGTTCAATAATATAAACGCAAGCAGAAAATATTTTACGTCTGCAGAAAATATTTCGGTCATTAAAAAAATCATATGTTTCTGTATGTTTTTTTTTATATCCACTTTTGAATTAAATGTTGGCATTTCTATACAATTTTCTTTGCAATCGCTATACAATTTGTGTTTTTATAATGTATAATGAATCCACGATAGCCAATGGGTTAAAAAAAGTAAATTATTACGTGCAACAAATTTTAATTCCAAATCTTGAGTGTGCAGCAAGATTTTTTCAACTTGTCAGTTTATTTTATATCTGTGTATAAATAAAGATGTATTGAAATATTTAACCCCTTAAATTTATTTCTCCCTAGTTTTATTAAATGAACCTTTTTCTCTCGACATAGGGATATGGAAGAGCAGATCATTTAATTTCCTGCCGACTTCTGAAAGAAAAATATCCACTTTATACAAAGATAGATTTTTCGAATGATGGCTACTAATTTTCTATTATTGTTATGACTTTTATTGTTATGTAAATGCTTTTTATAAAATTCATGTATTGAGTATACTCTAAAGAAGCCATTTCTCATCAAAACGTTGAATTTGTATCAGTGACAAACATAAATGAAAATATAAACCGAGAAGTGGAAAAACTAAGTCTAATATGACATTAGCTATAACATTTCTAGTCAAGTATTTTATAACAGAATCCATCCTATGAAAATATAAAGTATATTAAAATGAACTCTAGCATTACTTTTCATTCAATCCAAAATTAATTGTGTACATTTTTTTTTAAATATTCATTCAATAAAATAGGAATACAACTTTTTTTTGAAATTGATAAAATGTGTTAATATTTTTTACTTAATACATAGTTATTTATAGATAAAAAACTAAGCTCTTTAAAAATACAAAATAAACTAAGATTTATTATACAACGTACTTCTTAACGAAAATTCATGAACTCATTGCTATTTATTATTTTTCATCCTGTTGTAACGGTATGTAGAAGTGTCTCACACTGTGTTGTTATTTTCGAAAAAATTGTCAAAATTACCGTTTGAATTATGAACTTTGTACAAATGCCCAATAAATGTGCATGAAAATTATAAGGACTAACTCAATTTTTTCTTGGAAGAATTTATTGCTCTAACCACATTTTACTGATGCAATTACATAAGACTTCCAAACATGGCAACAAGAAATAATGTTATAAACATTTCCTAAATATTTTCATACAATGGTTATTAATACTAACTAGCAGTATTTTAAACACATTTTTTTCCTTCACACATAGATATTTTATAATCATCACAGATACAATGAATTATTTAGAGACATAAAAAACGTGGAATAAAGATTCGTTGTTGTTTATCACTGGAGATGACATAAATTCTTAAGAATTTTATGTCTGGATATTTGTGGCATATTCCTTTTAGCAGAACTGGTGCCAAGTATACTTTATAGGTAACTGCAATTTAAAATTATGATGTAAGGTTGTATATTAATAACTATCTTCATTGATTTAAAAGTTTCATACTTAATACATTTTTCAGCTATATTCAAATAATACCTAACTTTTCTCCCATTTATTGGATAGTACCTGAAAAAACTGAGGTTAAGGCCCATATTATTTTGACAATTAAAGTTCCTTAAGGTCCAAGCATAAGACTTGTTTAAAGCT